>JAJPUD010003139.1:0-109154 GCA_023553655.1 Myrmecobius fasciatus | reverse complement strand
CATTCATTCATTCATTCATTCATTCATTCATTCATTCATTCATTCATAAGAGAGTGAGAGAAAATTTCTAATTAGAACTCTTCAACTAGTCACAGAGAAAAAAAAACTTGATAGAATTTCTATTTAAAAAAGACTACAAATGGGCCTACCTAGAAGCTTAGCTTAAAAGGAGGATATTTCATTTATTTTAAAGCATGCCATACTGAGAGAGCTAAGAAAAAGAAGATTAAGAAAAGAAAGTCAACCAACTAGAAAAGGAGATCCAGATTCTTAAGGGGGAAAAAAAAATGAGTCTTTGAAAATTAGAACTGGGCAAAAGGAAGCCAGTGAAGTTATAAGATCAAAAAATAATAAAGAATAGATTCATAAAGAATGAAAAAAATAGAAGACTGAAACATCTCAAAGGAAAATCAACTGATCTAGAACAGATAAAGAAAACACAAGAATAGGGCAGCTAGGTGGAGCAGTGGATAGAGCACCCCAGTTCAAATTTGGTCTCAAACAATTTGGTCTCTTAACATGTCCTAGCTGTGTGACCCTGGGCAAGTCACTTAACCCCAATTGCCTCAGGGGAAAAAAAAGAATATTGGTACAACACCACAAAAAAAAAAAAAGAATGAATAATGATAATTAAAGAAAATTGTCCTCAAGTGTTAGAAGGAAAACTAAAAATGGAGGGGGAAGAGGGAGAATAAGGACAGAATGGGAGAGAGACAGAACAAAACCATTGGTCACCACCTGAGAGTCTATGAGAAAAACCTATAGGAACATCATAGCCAAATTCCGAAACCCTCAAATCAAGGCAAAAATATTATGGGCCACAAGGAAAAACAACAAATATGGCAGAGTTACAAGTTAGAATCACATAAAGCCTAGCAGCTGCTACATACAAAGAGAGCCAAGCTTGGGACACTATAAATGGAAGAGCAAAAGAACTGGGGTTGCAGCAGAAAATATTATACCTAACAAAAATAATCATAATCCTGAACACTCCCCACAAAGAACATTCAATGAATTACCAGATTTTCATAATTTTTATACAAAATATTTGACATAAGATGCAAGAGTGATATAAACATCAAAAACTAATTTTTATGTAATAAATTCTAGTCCTGATCTTTATTTTATGTCTGCATGTACCTCCTGATTCCTCTGCTTACTTCTATGTGCTACTCTGCTCTCCTAATACTCCCTCCAAGATCACTCCTTTATCCATCCCATTTTCCCATGAGATCTTTTTAACATTTTCTTACTCTTTAAAAATGGCAATAATAATACTTGCTTCAGACACTATTTATGTGACCTTGGGTAAGTTACAAAGAGTTGGGCACCTGAAAAATGACTAAAAAATATTTGTGAATATTCTCACAATGCTCTCTCTCTCTCTCTCTCTCTCTCTCTCTCTCTCTCTCTCTCTCTCATAAATAAATAAATGACTTGTTATGTTGAGCTAGCTCATTCAGTTGGGAGGAAAAGCCCTTTTAAAACCTGAAAAGACAACATAAATATCAGCTATTGTACTTTGTTGTCCAGTTGTTTCAGTCTTGTGCAACTCTTTATGATCCCAGTTGGGGTTTTCTTGGCAAAGATAATGGAGTTCGTTTCCATATTCAGATCATTTTATAGATGAGGAAACAGACAAAACCCTCAAATGATTTTGCCTAGGGTCACACAGCTAACTGAATATCCGAGTTCTGATTTTAACACAAAACTATAATCTTCCTGACTCCAGATCTAGCACTACATCACAATTGCCACCTAGTTGCCTTGCACTGTGTGTGTGTGTGTATTTATATTTGCTGCCATGTGAAATTACAATAGACAAGGTCAAGATTAGGGGATCTGGGTCCTATTTTAACAAAAGTAACCCAGAATATATTTTATAATTTTACAATAACTTCCAAAAGTTCCAAAAGGAAGTAGAGTTTAGTTCTTGCATACTGTATTCAGAGAAACTAAATGTTGGCATGATAAATGTACCTATTTGGTTTATTTCATTTAATTAAAAGTTAAAGGTTATTTATTATTAATTTATTATTATTTTAATAATTAATAATTTATTATTATTTATTAAAAATATTTTGGGACATATAAAACTGAAAGAAAATCTGATCAGAAAGACTTAACCTATTAGATTGGAATAGGGCTCCTACATAATCCACTACATCAAACTTGAAGTTTGACAGCCATATGATATATTACTAGCCTTATTTTGCAGATGAGGAAACAAATGAGGCACAGAACTTACTAAGTAGTTCAGATAAATAGGCTTCTCCCTACAAGAAATGTTAGGATTCCCTGGGCTCTAGGACTACAAACTAGTAATTCCTCAATGACACAACTACATAGTCAACATGCTTGTTCTTTTAATGGCTCAATGCATTGCTTAAAATGCCAATTATCCTGAACCATTCTACCCTCAGAGTTCAACCAAGCTGCCACACAAAAACAAACAGCTAATTCATATTCTTAGCAGATCTTCCCTACTTTAATTGTGCAATCTGTGTCAGTAGGGAAGCACAAATAGGATTACTTTTCCATCTGACGGCTTTTAGGCAGCTGGTGAGAATAGTACTCATGTCATCAGCCAGACTGCATTATCTGGATCCAATCCAACAATCATAATGCAAGATTCTGCAATTAGAACCCTTAATCCTTATTCACAGAACAAGGTTGCATATGATCTGACCTCTACTACCTGTAGTTTCCCCAGTACATAGTCCCACTGAGATAATTCTTCATAAGAGAACCATGCAAAACTCACTTCAGTTTTCAGTCAATGAAAGGTTATATTACAAACATTTTCCATAATGGAACCCTAAAAACAAGCTTTTTCCAATCAATTTTACCATACAATGAAGCAACCCACTTCTCTGGTTTAAACTTGCCATACAAATAATTTCCAACATATCTTTTGAAGACCTCTAAATACCTAAAACACTGAGCATACAATAGCCAGCAGAAATCTGAACTTGATGTTCTTGAATACAACAGACTTAAAAGATCATTATGGAAATATCTAAACATATCAAATGGTCATTCGATGTTGGAAGAAGAAATCCAATGTGGAAGAATTATTTACTAAAGCAACTAATTACACTTCCACATGACTATTACCAAGGTGCAACCTACATCTGTCTCTATAAAATCTGAGTCTTGCCCTCCAGGGCCAAGTTAAACAAGTCCAGTTCCTCTTCTATAAAATACCATTTCAAAGACACTTTCATACCACTCAAACAGTACATCCCACCAAACTAATAAATCCTCTTTCCATGAAGCTAAACATCCCAAATTCCCTCAATTTATCCTAACATAATTTCAAGATCTTTATCCACCTAAGCTTATAAACTGCACCTTCCTAAGCTGTGGTGCCTAGAACTAAATACAGTACATTACATGTGGTATACTAATATCTCTCTAGTATTAGACTAGGTGTCTCGAAGTAATTTTAAATTGTATTAGCCATTTTTCACTAGCCTCATTATTTTCACCTTATATATATGAACTCAAGATAAGACTATATTTATGCCTATTTAATTTCATCTCATTAGATTTGTTGTAGCATTTCAGGCTGCCAGGATTTTTCTAGAAACTTTTAATAGCCAAAGTTAATTATCCGACCCAGAGTAGAGTCACATGGAAATGTAAAACCCATCACCTAGGTCTTAGTAATAAATTAAAAAACAAACAAAAAACAAAACAACAACAACCCAACACCGGGCAAAGTTCAGATAGCACAGGTACATCCTTTCAAGCTGAAATATTAATCATTACTTTATGTGTGGTCATTCAACTACTTCCAAATTCACCTAACTATACTATTATCTAGCCAATAAATTTTGCATAGGAATGGCATAAAAGACTTAATAAAATGCTTTGCTAAAAATCTAAGCTAATCATTTCTATAGATATATACTATCTTTTCTCTTTTCAAAGAAACAGCTAGGCAGTAGAGTAGTTGAGTGCTTGAAAGAGTAAGGAAGGCAGGGGCAGCTAGTTGGTGTAGTGTATAGAGCACCAGCCCTGAAGTCATGAGGACTTGAGTTCAAATCTTGCCTCAGTCATTTAACCTATCCTAGCTGTGTGACCCCACTGGGCAAGTCACTTAACCCCAATTGCCTCAGCAAAAAAAAAAAAAAAAAAAAAAAAAAAGCAAGGAAGGTATGAGAACAAATGTGGTTTCAGACATTCATTAGCTACAAATCCTGTGCAAGTGACTTAATTTCATCAGCCTCATTTGTAAATAGGGACAATAAGAGCACCTACCTCATAGAGTTGTTATAAGAATCAAACAAGATACTTTTAGTAACATGATTTGCAAAGTGCTTTGTAAACATTAAGGTGATACATAAATAGTAGTTATTAGAGTAACAATTACAGCATTCTGCTAGGTTTTGCTAGTGTCATTTCCTTATTAAGAGGGAAATAAGCTTAATCTGGCACAACATGTTTATGATGAAACTGTGTTGATTCCTTGTATTTTGTAGTGAATAAATAAGTTTTTTATCAAGTACTTTATACTGAATATTTTGCTCAGCACCACTGAGGATACAAATAAGATGGGCATTGTCTTCAAGTGGGGTATAGCGATTGTGTCCAAACACGGAGGTATGGTTTAGATGAAAAGGACAACTACCAGAGTTCAAATGACAAAATTCTCAGTGAACAGGGTTGGCTAGAATGGAGGCCATATAGTTGAGAAACTGTCCTACAAAAATATCATGGCTCAAAGGCCAACATCATGACATGATTCTTGAATTCATCTATTTTATCTTCTGACTCAAATGAAATGAATATGGACAATATTGCTTTCATTTCTGTCTTTGTTGATTTTCAACCCAAGTTTTCTTTTACTAAAGCCTTCTAACAACTGGTTTTGACATTTCTTTTATATGCTAGCTTTTGCGCCATCCTTTTGCATCTGAATATATAATCTCCTTTGAGAGATATTCTTCTATGGATTGCATCTCATCATAGTTCAGTAATAGGCATGAATTTACATTTAACTACTTGTATTAGGCTCTCTAGCTCACTTGTTTCCCTTATTCTGTTGTTCTTCAGTGGACAATAGAAAATGAGAGATTAAAGAAAGAGATATCAGAATATGAAAAAAGGCAGAGAGATAGGAAAGACCAAAGTGACATTATATAAAATAGCTTCCATTTTCTCAGTAAAATAAGAAGGTCCTCAACTTTAATGGTGGGAGCAATGGAACAACATGAGGGAAAAGGTTTGGTTTGGGGAAGTTTATATAAGGAATGAGATAGGGAATTCACAAAAGAAGAATAAAACAATTATCTTGCTACAGCTGAAATTGGGTAACATGACTATAATAACCAATCAATGCAGTTATGTGACTTGCCTCAGTTCTTTTCTGTAGCAAGAGCTGGGGAGGCAGAAGGTCGGAATAATCAAGGGCTGAGGTTTGCCAAAAAGACAAAGGAACACAGGGATTTGAGAGCAGAAGATGGTGTTGTAATGAATTGTTAACAATCCTAAGAAGTCAAGCTGAAGATGAGAAAGTCGTCTGAGAAAATACTGAGGAAAGGGCCTGACAATCTCCAGAGTGGTATGGTTTAAGAGGAGAGATGTTTTCTGTGGTCAGATAAGAGAAATGTCAATTTCTAATTAAGGAAGTAGAATAACTATGGGTGATGATGAGATCTAGTTTTTCTGCTAAAGTGGAAAGAAAGAGTAAGTTACAAGGCACAAGAAGGTTGATAAATCAGAAGATCATTAATTACATATTAATGTGTGTATGTATATATACACATCAACATCCATCCATACATTATATTCCATTTAGCTCTTAGGTGGGTGACTGCCTTAAAAATAACAAAGGAAAAACATCTATTTACATTTAATAAGGAGATGATTTTTTTGTTGTTGTTCAAGTTTAAGAGAAAATTATACCTGACCAGATGCTCTTTTTGTAGTCATGCTAATGGTAAAATGGAGCTTTAATTCAGAGAATATTGCTAGTATAAAAGTTAGAATTGGCTCAGTCAAAATTCAATTGTACTCTTCACAGTATCTCATGAAATAAGTCATACTTTTTTTGCAACAAGAGTAATCTGTCCTACATATCTAAAAAGGTAAGGCACTGAAGAAGCTCTCTCAAACACGCATTTAACCAAAGTCAAGTTTGGCACCCCCCAAAAAAAGATTTGAGGGGCTGGCTTTTTTTTTTAACCACCTTGATTAAGAGCTGACCTTATTTATTTTGCATACTTTTCTTTCTTAGTGTGATCCTTGAGCCTTTATTTAGAAGCTTAATTTTAAAAGAGGTATTGCAAGGGAAGAGGAAAAAGGAGAATGCATGACAGAATCCAGACTTCTAAAAAGAACAACAAAAGGTGTAAACTAGATTATTTTTCTGATTTCTACATCAAATAAATTCTTTTGATTTAATAATTACATTTAATCTTCACTAAAACTCCTAAGAAAAAATATTTTTGGAAATAAATGAAATAAATGTTTAAAATCAATTTAGAAAGCTGTATATGCAGCTTTCATAAAACTTGCTCCTTGTGTATTTAAAATGTCACAAATACAGAGTGGAAAAGGATATTAGGACATTAATCAGTATAAAAGTTAACGCTTCTAACTAATTTTCTCTTAATTAGCTCTTTGTGAAATGCTACAAATAATAAATTGATATGTCTTTCAGTTTTGTTTTTATTTTAATTTAAATCTTGGAAAATAAAAATGGAGCTAATTATCCAAGATTTTTTTTTAAAAAAAGTTTATCATATTTGTGCAGATAGTGGGGGAAATAAAATACATAAATTAGTAAGTGGCAAAAACATTTTTAATTTTTTTTTTCCTGAGGCAATTGGGGTTAAGTGACTTCCCCAGGGTCACACAGCTAGGAAGTGTTTTAAGTGTCTGAGACCAGATTTGAACTCAAGTCTTCCTGACTTCAGGGCTGGTGCTCTATCATCCACTGTGCCATCTAGCTGCCCCCAAAAACCTTTGATGAAGATTCTAAAGATTAAAGAGTTTGAGAGTATGTTAATATTGGGGCAACTTTTTTTACGCTGTCCCCAGGTGGGTAAAAAAAAAAAAAAGTGAACAGTGGGTTCATATACACACAAATTTTTTCTAAGACTGACATAGCAGATGAGAATTCTCTAATTTAATTGAGGAGCTAAGGAAGACAGCTTTAGACAAGGAAAAATCTGGATAACAGCAAAATAGAATTCAAAAGGGAGGATACAGTGGAACAAGTTTTTGGTAGTTCCAATTTTGCTAGTTTTTAAAGACAACTCTGGGTAAATTATTTTCCCTTATTTTTAACAATCTTCATAATCTGGAAAGTAAGGGGTTTTGTGCAGATGTCACTACTGTCCCTTTTATCAACATGATTAATATTTTTATACTTTAAATCTATCATCTAACAAATAAGGAAAATGAGATATGGTAAGTGGTGGGTGGGAAGAAAATTGAGACCTGGGCTCAAATTCTAGCTCTACTACTAACTAGATTACTGGGTATATTGACCTTGCATAGCTCATTTAACCCTTGAGCTTCAGTTTCCTTACATATGAGGGACTAGACCTTTCTAAGAGTATTATTTTTAAATGCATAAAATAAACAGGTTCACAAAAAAAACCCAGCTTTATTAAAATGCTATTAAAAGAACCCCAGGAGTTCATGGACCCTGAGATTAGATGTATTCAAAGATTTCCTTCTGGTAATACCAAAAAGCCCCAGAAATAAACAACTGAAATCTAGAGTGATAAAATGATGTGACCAACATTACATAGCTAGTATGTATCAAAGCTAGACTGAATGTCTTTATTCTCAGTGAAGGCATGGCATATTTCTTACTAAGTACTACCTAATATATAAAATTAAATAAATCCACTGCATAAGACAAGATGAAAATCTACTTCTGCTGTCTTAGTGAATGTGAAAATATTTTTGTTGACAAGAGATTTCAATAGATAATAATAGCTAATGTGTACAATGCTAACAATGTGCGAATAAGGATTCTAAGTTCTTTATATTAACTCATTTGATCCTTTACAACAAATCTGGGGAAGTCTTTCCCCCCCCCCCTCCATTTTGTAGATAAGGTCACTGAGGCAAAGAGGTTTAATGACTTATAATAATGCTATTGGCTTATGATCTCCAAAATGGAGAGGAAGAGTAGGGAGGGCTCCCAGTGGTGGGGCAATGTATGGCCTGACCCCAAGGACTAAGTATAACCAACTAATATGATATAGATTGCCTGCTACCCCTCTCCTCGTTAGTCTTCAACACAACACTAGCCCTCTATATATCTGACCCTTTTCTTCTTTGATGCAAGCTTCCAATTCTTCTTCTGAGTATGTCAGATTAAGGAGATATAAATGAATTATATTCGATATTCAAAGATCTCATTACATCATCATTCCCCACAAACTTAACCCCTATTCCAAATTTTCCTATATCAAGTGTACCATAAGTTTTTTTTTTCAGTTACTTAGGAGTAAAACCTCATTCCATACATTCACTCCCCCAACGATGAACTGCCAAAAATTTGTCATTTCTACCTCACATTTCTGAAATCTTAAAAATCTGTATAAAAATCTTTTTAGCCCTCTCTTTCTGTAAGAGAACAAATTTGCATTTTTTCTCTTAGGGGGACTTTATAGTAAATTACTGTAAAAGTTTGAGTATTTGGTTCTAGGCTCTATATAAGTCAAAGTCAAGTACTTCCACAAAACTTCTCCAAAATTCCCATTTATAGTAATTTCTTTTACTGAACCATGATAAACTCAAATTGCAATGAGGAAAATTATTATGTTAAGAGTCATAATTGGTGCTGAAAAAAAGGTTAAAACATTTTGAAGAATATATCTGAACCTTTTTTTGGTGCTAATTTGAGTATATAACAATATTGGGAATAAGTTAATGGACTAAGTCTAGTGTATCCTATAAAACAGAACTAAATTCTTAATTAAGCAATGTTTTACTTACACCACGAAAAATGTTTAGTTAAAAAAAAATTATACAGCTGAACAAAGAAGTAAAATCCAAATGAACATCTATCTTCCTTATATGAGCTCAAATCACTGCAGATTTGATCAATTATAGCCAGTAATTTCAGATGAATTATCAAAAATAGGACAAGTACTATGTATATAAACTTGGGCAAAAATGATACAATTTTCAAGAAGAAAGGTTTAAGTAAACTATAGATGAGTTTAACATGGTTAAGAAACAATTTAGGAGGCTCTAAAGAATAATTGTTTTCCAGCATTTGAAGGACTATTATGTAAAGAAAAGAGATTAGGTTGTCTCCCAACCCCCCCCCAGAGACAAAGAGAACCTTAACCAAGGGGAAGTTCTGGGGAGACAAATTTGGACTAAGTGGTCTATTAAATAATAATATGAAAATGGAAATCTTCCTGGGAAGATTGGAATTCTGTCATGAGACATGTTCAAGCAGCATCTAGAAGGCATTTATCTATATGGCAGGGAGTTCTCCCAGATGAATTCTCAAATCCCTTCTAGTACCTCATTAATCCTGGAAGGTATTGATAGAGGGTGATTAGAAAAAGAGTATGGTTGAATTGGAACAGGCTTTTACACTAAAGTGGTAGGAAAGGCTAGAGAAAATAATTCCTTGCCTAGCAGAAATGAAAAGAACATCATTTTCAATGTCCCCAAATTTCACTATATTTCACTCATAGGGGTTTACTAATTTAACCAAGATCACTTTGGAGGGTCAAAATACCTCTATTTTCTGTGGTTATCTCATTTTCTTCTCTGATCTGCAAATTAAAACTCTTAAATGAATTTTTTGGTTACCTCTAACACCCAGAGGCTTTGGGTTCATGTGTTTTTGACATCTAAAAAGGTAATTTAAAGTCATACTGAATGTTAATCAAGAAGGATTCTTATTATTAATTCTTAATAAGATGGAAAAGGGCAGATCTCAGATTGCCCTCATCAATGAGCATTATGAATAGGATCTTTCATTTAGAAAAGTGAAAAATGAAGTAGTACCATCTGCTGGGGAGAAAGATAGGTCAAGGAAACTAACGGTTTCCACAGATTCTCCTTTCAAAAGGCCAAAAAAATTCTGGATCTAAGCTAGGGAAAAGTAGTTTCAATGTAATAAATCAAATGCAAAGGTAGAAATAAACCAAAATTTTAAAACAGATTAGAATAAAATATGCTCTGAAATCCTCAAATAAAACAAATACTTAAATTTCATTTGCTCTCATTCAAGCTATTGATATACTCAGAAATCCAAATTGAGAATGTTGAGCCAAATAGCTTAGGGAAAGATTAATGGCAGATGATTTAAGATATGTAAGACCTGGTTCAGCAGAGAGAAAAGAGGCATTCTAATTACAAGAGCATCGAGCACCCAAAGAAGTTCAAGATATATCTAGTGATGACAAAGACCAATTTTGCAACAGTGGCCAGAAAGATTCCTTTAGAATAGATAGAAAGGTAAGCTAAGTAGATAGGTAGATGATTGAGATCTATAGGTCTGACTTCTAGTTATGCCTAAATGTGATCAAGTAAGATACAATCTTTTTAAAAATCTGCATTGCCTGAAAACTAGGTATTGTTTTAAAGATGGAAGTTTTAATGGTTGTGCACAGAAATTGAAAATATGTATACAAAAAAGTATATTAGAGAGTAAGTAATAAAATTCCTGACCTGTATGTGAAGTCTCCTCACCAGTACAAGTAATGACTAACTGAATTTTCCTATATTCCTCCACCAATCTTATTACCAAAGAGATCCACATGAAAATAGGATTTTGGTTTCCCCAGAGTTCACTGGTTGTCATAGAAATGATTGTTATATCAAAACGACTTGCATTTTCAGGTGAGAGATGAACAGATGCTGAAAACAAACACAGCCCATACTGTGTCAAATATCCATCTGAGTTTTAAATATTGTTAAAAAAAAAAAAGACAAAGACATTTATCGCAACAAGAAAACAGACCTGGCTTATGCCTTAAAACGAATGCTAGAAAACAGAATACTGTAACATCAGGGTAAGCAACAGACCTAATATACAAAGCTTTTAGAGGAATACATAATTTGTTTCCCATGCTATGTGCAAACAAAACAAAACTCCAGACTCTAAGGGGTAAAGAAATCTCAGCACAAAATGGATTTACGAATCATATAATTTTCAATTGGCTACAGGCATTGACTAGACTGTTATAAACATCACTAAAACATTTAGACTAATTTGCACATACTGAACCATCTAAATTCCTACAGCTATGTGAAGGATGTGACAGGTCTTCAAGATGCTTTCCATTTTCCATGGGGACTTAAAAGTAAATATTCAGCATGGACATACATTAGTTCACAAATTCCCCCCCCCCAAATTCTCTGTAACACAATTTTACATATCAACTTGCTCGTAGATTAAGAGATAATTAGATTATTCTGTATGTGTATTTTTCAGATCTATTTCTTGCATATACAGCTTATTAAATTGTTTTCATACCCATTTAGCCATTTGCTTGCTTCATCGGGCTGTTTAATTCATATTTAAGGGTATGACTATTGGGTTCTCTTAATTTATTTTTCTATTTTAAAAAATAATCTTATTCTAAAAACTGCTTAGTATCACCATCTCCATTCTCTAGTGAGGAGGCCCAAACTACTTATAAAAACCAACACTTCTAAGAAGTGTCCATGATTTATTCCCTCCCCTTCCATTTTCTCCATCGGATTGTACCCACAATCATTCCCTCTATTAGTTCTGTCCCTGTAGTCCTTAAAAATGCCCTAATTATGGATGGGGCAGCTACGTGGCACAGTGGATAGCACACGTGCCCTGAATTCAGGAGGACCTGAGTACAAATCTAAACTCACTTAGAACTTCCACAACAATCAAAACTTTTTATACCTTCATGTCCTTTTATATCCCACCAGGCTATTTATTTTTACTATGTCTCAATTAGGGTGGGGTGGGGTGTAAGGGGTAAGGTAAGAAACACTCCTCTCCTCTCACATACAGCTTTGACTGTTTTGCAGCACACCCTCCAAACTCAATACTGAATTAAAAACTACTTTTAAAAAATTGAATTTAAGAATCACATGAACTGCTGCTAAGTGAAGTGAGCAGAACCAAAAGAATACTGTACCCAGCAATAAGATGTAATGATCAACTGTGAGTGACTTGGCATTAACAATAATGTGATTGACAAGACAATTCCAATTTCTGATGCAAAAAGCCCTTCACATTCAGAGAGAGAAACTATGGAGACTGAATCAAAACACAGTATTTTCACCTTTTTTTTTTTTTTTTGGGTGGTTGTTAGTTTGTACTTCTTTTTTGTGTCCCCCCCCACTTTGATTTTAGTTTTCTTGGGTAGTATGACAAATATGGAAATATATTTGGAAGATTTACATGTTTAATCTATATCACATTGCTTGCTCTCTAAGGGAGAAGACGGAAAGAAATGGATATAAATTTGGAATACAAAGTTTTGCAAAGGTGAATGTTTAACACTCTTTGCATGTATTCAGAAAAATAAAATACTATTTAAGTTTTAAAAAAAAAATTACAATTTAAACTGAACACCATGATAAAATGATGATTACATTTGACTCCAAAGCAGAAACAGGAAATAAGTCTCACTTATTTAAAGAAGTAATAAATTATGATTATGGAAGAGTAATGTCAAATTCAAATAGAAATGAATACCCGTGGAAACATGCTAACTTAGAAAATCATAAATTAACATAATCTATGTTGCATTTTTAAATTAGTAAACATTTGCCAATTATATTTTGCGATCCTCCCCCCTTCAAAGTTCATGGAAAACATTCAGAGATTCTAGGTTAGGAACTCCTATTTCAGGAAAAAAAAAAAAAAAAGGATTCCCTTTGGCCCTACCTCCAAATTAAAATAAATAAATAAAAACACCAACTCCTCAAATGTTCATATTCCAGAAAGCATTTTTCAAAACAGCCCACTAGTAGCTATTTTGGAAAAACTCAAAACCTATAATTGCTGAAGAAATGTATAATGGATATGGGGTTAAAAAAAAAGCGTTATGTTTAATGTGTTTCTGCATTGACTTCCTTGGTTGAATGAAATTTGGATGGCAGAAATAATTAAGAAAAGAGTAATCCTGGATAAGGATATCATTATTTATGAGTCTCACTATAACATCACTCTCAAATCTTATGCTTTGGAACTGCTCCATTGATAAAATGGCCTGGTTTTGGACAATTTGATAGCTAAATTCTCAATGCTGAGACACAAGAAAAAAAATACAAAGTCCTTGTTCCAAAGGAACTTGCATTCTAGTCACTGAGTCAACAGTCATTTATTTCACACTTGCTAATATCTTCTAAGCTCTAGGGAGAAAAAGAAAACCAAAACCAAACCAAACCAAAACATTGCCCCTTTCCTCAGGGATTTACATATTAATAAGATAGGTAGAAAATAATCTAAGAAAGGCATTAGCTTTGAGAGGAACAGAATGTTTCCTGCATAACATGGTACCTGAGCCAAGATGGTTAAAGCTTTCCTGAAGGAAAGACAGAAAACAAACAGGACAGAAATAAAGGGAGAGCATGCCAAATGTGGGGGATAGCTAGCACAAAGGCACTGCAACTGGAGTTGGAAAGTCTTATGCAAGGAACTTGAAATAAGCAAACCAATATCGGTATCTAGATGTAAAGGGAAGTAAGGAAAGGCAGGAAGGAGCATGCATGCATGTATGTATGCATGTATATAGAAGGGAGGAAGAGACAAGGTTATACCCATTTTAAGATCATTTTAGGAGCTGAATTAGAATGGAGACACTTGAAAGTAAGGAGACCAAGCAACAGAACAGGCTCTAGGAATAGACCGAGCATGAGATAAAGAATCTGCACATAAGAGTGGTGGCAGTATTGAGGAGATAACTGTAGGCTTATAAAAAAAGGTTTCAATGGGAAAAGCAACAAGACTTGCTAAGATAAACTTGAGTGAGGATTAGAAAATGACAGCCTAGCTGACTTGAGAGGATGGTGGTGCTCACAACAGTAAAAGTGAAATTTAAATGAGGGGACAGTTTGAAGGGAAACTTCTATTTTGAGTTGGTGTGTATATGAAAAATCCACTTTCAGATATTTAAAAAGCAGCTAATAATGCTAGACTGGAACTCAGGAGAAAAAATACGACTAAATATGTAAACTGGGAATCATCTGTGTAGATGATGATGACTTAACCAGGGGAAGGTGAGAGATCATCAAATGAGAGAGCATTAAGGGATAAGAGGGATCAGAATCTTCTCAAGAGTTTTTAGGAGTCATATATGGTGAGTGGGAATGACCTGAGCAAAGATCCAGAAGAGGAAAATGAAAAGAAACAAAAGAAAAAGAATATCCAGGGGAAAAGAAGAGGCTGAATGATAATGCAAGGCTACAGGAGGACAAAGATGAGAACTGAGGAAAGAGAAACGGATTTGATAAAGATTATCAGTAATTTTGGGAAGAGTGACTTCATTTAAATTGACATGATGGAAATAGTTGGAGAAGATGTCTGAGGGACATGAGAAGAAGGAGTTCTTGGCAAATGGTCTTAAATGTTTTTGGAAGCTTGAGGTTAGCTTGGGTAGAAATATGTGAATGTGTGTATGTGTGTGTGCATGCGTGTGCTATGGGAATTCTAGAGGAGAGAGATAAACGTATCTAACAGTTGCTGGGGAGAGAGAGGCAGAAAATGGCTTACTGAAGAAGTAAGAGGATGTATTTTATATAGTGAGGACCTAGATAGCTGCTTTGTAGTTGGGTTCTCTGTGCCCTCCCCACTGCCCCAACTCTTTTCAGGAGCATGTGAATAGGAGTGAAGGAGGGGGGAGTTTAAATGAAATACTTCAAGGAAACAGCAGACTATGAAAACGATCAGTTATGGTATTTGAGGGAGCATCAATTTATACATTGAAATCCTCTGGTGTGTGTCTAAAAATCTGGTTGAAAGATTTTTCAGATACTGAACTCAAAGGAGAGGACATTCTCAGAGGTGGAGGTGAACTGGTAGATGATAATGGCTATCAGGAACTGGTTTAGAAAAAAAAAAATTCAGAAAGTATGGAACTCAAAGGAGGAGAGATTGCTTCCTAACAGTGGTAGAATAAGTGTACAGAAATAGCAATGCTGAACTTCCTGGCTGTGTGACACTGGGCAAGTCACTTAACCCCAATTGCCTCAGTAAAACAAACAAAGAAATAGCAATGCTGAGTGAGGAGTTTTCTGATTTCCACCATCACTAATGCCAGTGAATTAGAAAGTATGAGCATCTCGGCTAAGTAAGTCAGTCTGGCCTGTGGCCTCCATAGCACTGGAGAAAGATTTGGGACCTCCTGGGGAGGCCTAGGAGATGAAGAGAGAGGCAAAGTAGAAAGTTTCAATCAACAGATTTGAGCTCAAGAACGGCCCCCGGGGCAGAGACAAAGTGTATAGGAGGAGGGAGTTGAGACTGGAAGTTTTACCACATCTCTAAAGCACTAGCACTATCTGAAAGATTGTTTCTGTTCCAATAGTGAGTAGGGAGGTAGGGCCACTTAGTGGGAGCTCTAAGTATTACAGGTATACTATGTTACTTAATGAACTTGTGTGGTATTTCTTACTTTATCTTGTAGATTTAGCATTACAACATTACTTTACTCTGTACCTATCATATCATTAAAAAAAAAAATGAGCTTTTGGGATTGAAGAGTCTGTTGAAAACAAAGTTGTCTCTCATGTCTATCCCTCCTCATTTCTACCTTCTGTTTTTCCTGGCTCCATCTAGACACCTTGTATTTTCCCTGGCTGTCCTCTATGCCAGAAATTGTTTTTCTCCTTACCCCTGCCTCCTGCAAGTCCTAGCTAAAATTCCACTTTTTGTACTTACATAACCTTTCTTAATTCTAAAGCTCTTCATTTCCCATATAACTAACTTTCTTTGGACTTCATCATGCCCACAAGAATCACAATATCCTGCAGTCCTGGTATTCATATCTAATCTACACCCTTTGCTCCCCAAATCCCTCTAAATGGATAGCAAAAGGAAAAGCTCTTCTTCAAACCTCCGTTTAAAGAGGGCTTCCAAGCCAGCCATCTCTTTATTTCCTACCAGCTTCACTCCTTTGGCCATTTTCATGATGACCCTGGCACCAGGCCATAGTACAATAGTTAAGAGTTTGCTTAATATTTGCTGATTGATCCCTCCCAAAAAGCAGGGGGGGAAAAAAAAAAACTAATCAACAACAATCTCTGAAATATACTCTCCTAAAACAGATATTTATATAGCAAGGTAGCCTTAGTTATAACACATTGTAAATAAACAAAAACTGCCCCCATTATCACACTTTGAATCTTTCATCTGTCAAAAACAATCAAAACTTACCTGTTCTAATCCTTTAGGAAATAAGTTTTTCAAAACTATTACCCAGGTGTGAGAAGAATAGCAAAAACACTAACCTATTCTAATAATTCCAAGCACTGTTCTACTGATGTCAAAAGCCAACAACTCTATTCAAACAATTCTTTGTTTAGTTTACAAGTAAAAGTAATCTTTGCTCAATCTTGTCTGGCTCTTTATGATCCTATTTGGGGTTTTCTTGGCAAAGATACTGGAGTGGTTTGCCATTTCCTTTTCCAGTTCACTTTAAAGATGAGGAACTGAGCCTAAAAGAGTTAAGTGATTTGCCAAAGGAAGTAACTAATAGAGACCACATTTAAATTCAGGAAAAGGAATCTGAGTCCAGAGACTATCCATGCCATCACCTAGCTGCATCAAAATTAACCTTAATCAAAAACATTACTAATAAAAACACTAAGAATGTTTAATAATTTCACTTGGTTTTCAATGGCCCTAAAATGTTTGGTGTTGGTGATGGTTTTTTACATTTAATCAATAATTAACTATTAAGTTTCAACTCTGTGTAGGGCATTGTGCTAATGGTTGGGGATACAAAGAAATGAGAAAGGCAGTCCCTCTTCTCAAGGAGCTCAACATTCCAACTATATACAAACAAGATATATACAGGAAAATTGGAACTAACAGACGCAAGGTGATAGTATGAAAGGGAATTCAAAAAGGTTTCCCGGACTTCAGCTGAGACTTAAAGGCAACAAGGAAGCCAGGAGGCAGAGATAAGGAGAAAAAATCCCAGGCATGAGGACAACCAGTAAAAATAGACATAATGTGAGACAGAATGTCTTGAAATAACAGTAAATTCTATTATCACTTGATCAAAAAGTACATGGAAAGAATTAAGCTGTAGTAGTAGAGAAAAGAAGGGGACCAGGTTATGAAAGATTTTGAATGACAGAAGACTTTATATTTGATTCTGGAGATAATGAGAAGCCACCAGAGTTTATTAATAAGAGATAACATAGACTGTCACTTTAAGCCAAACAGTTTGACAGCTGAGAGGAAGATGGACTGGAAGTGAGCAAAGACTTGAAACAGGGAGACCCAACTATTGGAATAAACCAGGAGTGAGGAAATGAGGGCCTACAACAATGAAGTAGCATTATCACAGGCCATATACAAGAGATGCCATGAAAGTAAAATTATTGTCCTATGCAACAGAGTGGATATAGAATTAGAATTATAAGAATCTATACCAGCTGTGTATTAATGCACTAAAAGAACATGTTAGTTCCTAAATAAAATCGCTACTTTCTTTTTCATTTACAGAGTTAGGAATTTATATAAGGAAGCTTCTAGTCATTCAACTCGATGATAATTAATGAAAAGAAACAAATGTTTTCTATGTTATAACATAAAATAACAATATATTATGGATAGAGCAACAAAGTATAAGTCACAAACAAGATAAAGGAACCGGGAATTATTTAGTCCAGAAGTAGATGCTCTTTATGTAGAAGAGAGACTAGTTAGATTTCCATACAAAGTAGATTTCTTAATACCAGGATGCAGATTTAGCCATGATAATAACAATAAAATATCCTTAACATTTGAGCTACCTAAAAGCTGGACAAGCTGTTTTGAGGATTATTGAATTCTTCTCAATACTGAGTTTTCAAGTTGGTTCAAGTACCATTTGTCAATTGCCAGAAAGGTGGTTTTTTTTTTTTTTTTTTTTTTGGTCAGATCCAGTTTGGAATAACAGAAGTTTTCAAAACTAGATTTTGAATCTATAATTTAAATGTAAATTTCACACCCTTTCAAATCAGAGATGATATAAGAGGCACATATTTATTTTTAATCCCATGTGGAATTAGTAGTGTAGAGAGACTCATAGCAATTTTACTCCAGTAAAAAACATTTCAACTGGGAAGTGAGACTATACTTACACAGCCTACTATTCCATTCCACCCCATCCCCACAGCATTTCTGCAGTCTCATCTTTCTATTAAGAGAAACAACTAAAAAAGAAAATTTATTTACAGTCAATGGTATCCTGAGCTTGTCTCAACAAAGTAGCATGTGTGAATCATCACAAGTCATGGAAGTACAACCTTACAATATTTTACATAGGCAAATAATTATTGGAAAGGAATTGTTGCTGTTCCCAAGGAGATGCCACCAGTTAAAATGGTTTGCAGTTTTCTTCTCCATCTCATCTTTCCCCCCTACATGAGAAAACCGACCTGCTCAGGATCACACAAGTAGTGTCTGAGGCTGGATTTGAACAGAGAAAAGAGGCTTACTGAGTCCAGTCTGGCACTCTTATCCACTATGCCACCTAGCTGCCATATATACACTGATGAAGAAATTCTTTTCCCCTTTATTGGGAACTGAAATGTGTTTTTATGCAACTTCCATTAGTTGTTACTAGCTTTAACCTGTGTTTCCGCTTGTATGTGTAGGAAGGAAGGAGGAGAGATATCAAAGATATAGAGATTATTTTCTAACATTTCTAATTAATTTGTTTCCCTACTTTTAAACAAGAAAAATGATTAGACAAAAATGTAATACCACTAGGAGAGCAAGGAAAACTTTACTTGTCAGATCTACGGAGTTGGGAAGAACTTATGACCAAGTGAGCAATAGTATTATGAAATACACAATATCCAAAGTTTTTGCACAAACAAAAGAAGTGTAAACAAGATTAAAAAGCAGAAAGCTGGGCAACAGTTTTTATAGCAAGTTTTTCTGAAAAAAGCGTCATTTCTTGAGTATGAAAAAAATGAGTCAAATTTGTACTAATTAAAGTTATTCCCCCAACTGATAAATCATCAAAGTATATGAATAGGCAGTTTTCAGATAAGGAAATCAAAACTACCTATAATCATATAAAAATGCTCTAAATCACTACTGATTAGAGAAATGCAAATTAAAACAACCTTTACATACCACCTTGTACCTATTAGACTAGCCAGTCTAATGGGACAGAAAAGGAAAATGTTGTATGTTAAGAAAGGATGTGTGGAAATTGGGACGCTAATACATTGTTGGTGAAGCTATAAACCAATCCACCCATTCTACATAGTAATTTGGAAGTATGCCCAAAGGGTTATCAAATTTTGATGTAGTAAAATCACTATTAGGTCTGCATCGCAAGAAGATCATAAAAAAGTAATTTGTAAATATGTTTAACACGATTGCACAAGCATAATCTATACCAGATTGTTTGCTATCTTGGCAAGAGGTAGAGAAGGGAGAGAAAAATCTGAACTCAAAATCTTATATGGAATTGTTTTGGGAAGTTCAATGGACACCTGGTGCCCAGAAATATGGTTACAAGATTAACAACACAAAGAAGGGGCGGAACAAACAGAAAGAGATGAGGGGATGAACAGTTACTAATTAAAGGAAAAAGACTTGTAGGTAAAGGGAAAGAGTATTTCTCAAGCATTTGATAAGACCAGTACAAAAGTATATAATTTTGAAATACACAACTCTGATCAATTCAACAATCAAATATGATTTCAGAATATCAATGAATCGGTCAGTTGATGGTTGTTCTTTGCTCTCAAAGAAGACCAAAAATGACAACACTATGTTAGAGTTGATTTATAGTGTGTCTAATCAGACCAATATGAGCTCTGAATGCTTAAAAACTTCAGAATTGCTTATATGACATGGAAGACTGGCACAGTCCTGTTCATCATGGAGGTTAGTGTGCTCTGTGAGCAAAGCACAGAATTGACTTAGCTCAAAAGAAACCCAAGATGCACAAAGTTTAAAAGTCCACTGCAGATATTCATAAGGACATTTTTGTGTCTTCTCTGTGGCAGAGCAGTCATTGTTTTTTCCAACCACCTTGTAAAAGGTGTGTCCTATGTTTATTATTCATAAAATATGGTTTTTTTTGGCAAGCATACATTTGGCGTGCAAATAATATGTTCAGTCCAATGGAGTTATGCTCGCTGTAGCAGAGTCTGAATGCTTAGCAATTTGGTTTTAGAAAGAACTTCAATGTCTGGTATCTTATCCTGCCAGGTGAACCTCAGAATCTTCCTGAGATAATTCAAATTGAAGCAATTTAGTTTTCTGGTATGGTGCTAATATACCATCTAGGTTTCACAGGCATACAACAATGAAGTCAGCATAATGGTACTTTAAACATTCAGTTTGGTAGTCTAATAACTCTCTTCTACCACACTTTTCTCCAGATACTCAAATACCCAGTTAGCTCTGGCAAAATATGTGTCAACCTCATTTTCAATGTGGACATCCCTGGAAAATATACTGTCAAGGTAAGTGAATTTATTCACATCATTCAAAACTTCTCCATTTACTGTTACCAATAGATCCACATATAGAGGGTGTGGTGGTGGCTGATGGATAGTGTTAATTAGGCCAAAATGAGTAGAAGCAGCAAAGAGTTGATCCATTCTTTGTTGCATCTCAGCTTTGGAGGCTGCATTGAGAGGACAATCATTTGAAAACAAAAACAAATCATTCACCCACACTGCTACTTCAATTTTGGCTAGTAGCCTTTAAGTTGAAGAATTTAACATCAGTGCAATAGCTAATTTTCATGTCATGTTTATCCACCTCCTCATAGAGGTGATGGATTCAAGATGCAGAATGAGAGCACAGTACAATTCTTCACTCCAATAAAAAGAAAAAAAAAAAAAAAGGATGGGAATAGTGTGTGATATACTTTTTTGTCGTTGTTGTTGAGGCAATTGGGGTTAAGTGACTTGCCCAGGATCACACACCTAGGAAGTATCTGAGACCAGATTTGAACTCAGGTCCTCCTGACTTCAGGGCTGGTGCTATAACCATTGCACCACCTAGCTGGTGCTTTTTTTTTTTTTTAAATGTGCTTTACAAACTAAACAAACATCTACATTTTTTGACTAGAGGGCAGAAGATGTCTCTGATTAAGGGAGTCACATGGCCAGATCTAATTATTTTGGCCTAAGTTCATTGGCTCAGTATGTAGAAATTCCAATTGGAATGGGAAGACACTTAAGGAGACCAATTAGGTTAGATAATCACTGGAAAACTATTTATTAAGCCCCTACTCTGTATTAGACTATTACAGTAATCCAAGTAAGAGACAATACGGTCTAAACCAGGAAAATGTCAGTTGTGAACATATCTTTGTCTGGCATAACTATTGTTCCAAGTATCATATTTATATTGATAAATAAATTGGGTTGGAAGTTTAAGAATATTAACTCATTCCCCATTAGTTTCCCAATCAGCAGAGATATGAAAGAGTTGCCCAAATGTGGGCAACATCTAGGGAGCTGGATCATTTTAGGATCCAGGTAAGCATACCTACTTTTATATTCATTCAAGTTTTTACTGGTGTCCTGGAGAGAATGCTTGTAGAGATTGAGGAAGCAAGAGACAAAAAAATATTCTGTGATCTCAAGTTTTAAATACAAGAACTATAAATACAAATTAAAATGTGATCATGATAAAGTAGAATGTATCACTAAACCCAGCGGAAGAGATTGGAGAAGGTTACAAAAAGTTGTAGAACACTTAGGATACAGAAATCAGAGTGTAGAACCTTAAGATCCACCTGCCTATATTCCAAACATTGTTATCCCAGGGTTTATAGATAGATTATCACATGGCAATCCATTAGCTTCGAGAGGAAAAAAAAAATCAATTTTTTTAAAAAATTAAAATTTTTTATTTGCAAAACATATGTATGGGTAATTCTTCAACATTAACCCTTACAAAGCTTTCTGTTACAAATTTTTCCCCCCTACTCCCCACCCCTCCCCTAGATGGCAGGATATCTACTACATGTTAATCATGTTAAAATACTTGACAAATCGAATATATGTATACATATTTCCACACTTACCATTTTTGTGCAAGAAAAATCCTATCTACAAAAAAGAAAAATCAGAGAAAGGAAACCCAATGTAAGCAAACATCAATAGAGAGCATGAAAATGTTATGTTGTGGTCTACATTTCACATCCCTCTCTCTGGGTGTATATGGCTTTCTTCACTGAACAATTGGAACTGGTTTGAAACATTCCAGAATTGATCATCATATAGTATTGCTGTTGACATGTATAATGATCTCCTGCCTGGTTCTGCTCATTTTACTTAGGATCGGTTCATGCAAGTTTCTCCAGGCTTCTCTGAAATCATCCTGCTGGTCATTTCTTACAGAACAATAATATTCCATGACATTCATATTCCATAATTTATTCAGCCATTCTCCAACTGATGGGCATCCAATTCATTTCCCAGTTTCTAGCCACTATAAAAAGGGCTACCACAAACATTTTTGCACATGTGAGTCTCCTTTCCTCTTTAAAGATCTCTTTGGGATATAGGCTCAGTAGAAACACTGCTACGTCAAAGGGTATGTATACACAATTGGATAACTTTTTGAGCACAGTTCCAAATTGCTCTCTAGATCCCTTCACAATGCCACCAACAATTTATCAGTGTCCCAGTTTTCCCACATCCCCTCCAACATTCATCATTATCTTTTCCTGTTATCTTAGCCAATCTGACAGATGTGTAGTGGTATCTAAGAGTTGTCTTAATTTGCATTTCTCTGATCAATAGGTAAAACTAACTTCTATTAGTCTGAGAGCTCCATGAAAGCCTTAACTTTTTTATTTTTGTAAACCCAATACTTTGCATTTTGCCTGGCAGATGGAAGGAACTTAAATTTTAGTTGCCTTATCTAAGAATCAAAACATTAGATTTATGAAGAGACTTAAAAAGATTAAAATATTAGTAGCAGTAAGTTATAAATCTTTTGTAAGTCTTCCCGATCCTCCCTTAATGCTAGTACCTTCCCTCAGTTTATTATATCAAGTTTATACTGTACAGATCTTGTTTAGTATGTTGTCTTTTCTATTAAGCTCTTGGCTCTTTGTATTTTTGTTTGATATCCCTAGTGCTAAATACAGTGTCCTGCACATTAGTAGGAACTCAAATGTTTACTATTTGAATTAGGAACTGAAACACTCCGTTTATGGGAAAGGGCAAAAAAAGAGAAACCTTTAATAATTCTAACATCAATCTAAGATCAATGCTACATTAATGAACCAATGTTTTGTTTTTAATGATAGTTGAAGTATTGATGAGAACAAAATTATTTCAAGTCTTTTTTTGTGGCAAAACTGAAAACTAAGAGGATGTCCATCAATTAAGGAATAGTTGAACAAATTATCGTATATGAATGCAATGGAAGACAATGTCCCAGAAAGAAAGAATTCAGAGAATCCTGTAGACTTGAGAGAGCCTGGTGCAGAGGTGAACGAAGTCAAGAAAACCTTTTCTATAGTAACAAAATTTTAACAACAAAACAACTTTGAAAAACTTAAAATTTTTGGTTAACACAACCAATTCCATGATTAAAAAAGAACCCAAATATATTTCTAGAAGACTGATGATCTGTGCTATCCATCTCCAGACAGATAATGAATTTAAAATGCAGAATGAAATACAGATATTAAACATGGAAATTATAGGCCATTTTTTTGTTTGACTATTATTTTTAAGTTTTTATTTTTAATTGGGAGTGAGGGAAAAGAGAAAGTAAGTGCTAACTGAAAAAAAAAAAAATGAAGCAAGCAAATTGAAGTATTACTGAAATAAAAACTGTGAAAATGTAACCTGTATGAAAACTCTGACCAAACTGCTGAAGAACATACTAACGAGAAAATCTCAGTAAGAAGCAGATTTCACGTACGCAATCCAGTTTATTTAAGAAAAAGGGGGTGAAGGAAAATTTTGTAGGAGTATATGCCATCATCTCTCGAGTCCATGTCTTTTCCCTGTCAATATCTGAAATGCTCACCCTGCTCACCTCTGTATTGGTTTCCCTGGCTTCAAAACTCAGCTCAAATTCTACCTTCTACAAAAGGCCTTTTAAATACTTCCCCATGTTTTAGTGTCATCTTCTTTCAGATGATCTCCCATCTACTTTATATTTTATATGTACAGAAAGAAAATGACACCATGGTATGAACTTGGGAGGCTTGGAAGATTGGTGGTATATAGTTTGGAAGAGGACTAGTCAGAGGGAATTTGTTTTGGATATGCTGTGTTTAAGGTCTCCTAAACATTAATTTAGAAATATCCAATTAAGTCCTTGGTAATGTGATACTGAAATTCAAGAAAGAGAAAATTGTGAGACATTGGCTAGAGATGATAATTAAAACCATGGGAGCTGAATAAATCTGGGATCTCAGAGAGCAGGATTGAGGGCATAGATTTTGGGTACAACCAATTAGGGGCCTGATAAGGATCATGATTCATTAATGGAGACATTAAGAGGAGCAGTTAGACAAATATGACAATCAGGAGAAATTAGTGTCAAGAAAAACTGAATACCCAAGATGAGACAGTGCACAGGAAGAGGTGCACCAAAGGAATCAAAAAGAATGAGGACTAAAGAAAAAATTGGGAAAGGCAGATTTTTGTAACATATTTGAGACATATCCAGTCTGAGATAGGTGGAAAAAGTTTTCTTGTACAGAAAAAATATCTGAGATATCAAAAACTTGAAATGAGTGTTCCCAGGTCAGCATTTCTACAATCTTAAACAATCTACTAATATTACCACTTCCCCTTAGGATTCATAATTCACAAGGCACAGCTCAAGTGCCATCTTCTCCCAGAGTCTTTCCTGGCATTGCTGCTAATGCATTCTCTAAATTTACCTTGCATTACCACGTACTTCCTGATTCTTCATAGTTACAAGGTGAACTTCTTGAAGTCAGAGGCTACTTTTATTTTTGTTTCCAATGCTTTGAATATTTTAAGTTCTTAATAAGTGCTTGATGAATGAACGGCATCATTTCCCCAAATAATCATATTTAAATTATTGAAAGAAAAAAAAAGTCTGGTGTAATATAAAGATTGCTTATCCTGAGAGTACAGAGAAGCAAAATTAGAATCCAGCTTAATTAATTGGGATCAAGGCCCACTCAGTCTTTCTGTGGTAATATGGGTTATGACACTGAGTCAAGTCCTGCCTGACACCTCTAGATGTGTGACCTTCGACAAGTCACTTAGAATCTCTCACATTTTTTGCAGAAATCTGCCCTGGGAGGCAGATGCCTTGTCTACCTGACAGATTACTACATCCATATCTGGCAGATAAGATTAAATAAAAATGCTTTGATCATTTTGTAAATTTTAATTTGCTAAATGATCAATTATTATTCCAAAGATAGCAGACATGTTCATACAATTTTTTTTTTTTGGGGGGGGAGACTATCTTTGGAAGACTTTTATTACTCATCTTATTTTGCTCACTCTAAGACTACCCTGACTTCATCTCAGGTCTGACTCACATTTAATATATTTAGTTTTGCACTATAATTAAAAAAAAAAAAAAGGAATGCCAAAAGAATATACCTTTTAGAGACCGGCCTTCCAATAAATGCTGAACTTACCTTTTTTTATTTGGTAGACTGGGAGACATTTTAAAGACTTAAATGTAACTTTTCAAAATTTCATTTACTGCTTGAAGTTTGCAGATATCAATTAAAAATCCAAAGCTTCACATAGTAATACTCTCCTTTTTTAAGCATAACCCACTATTGTTATTAAAAAATTAAATAACACAATAATTTATTTAACTCATCTTTTATTCAAATAAAATTAAGGATTTATTTCAGCATTTTAAACAAAAAACAGATGAAACATACAGATATTTATTAATAAAATCCTTTACATAAAAATATTGAGACACTAATTTTTCATTATAACCATTTTTTTAAAACTTGCAATTTTTATTCTGTACTTATTACCAAAATCAATGATATTAAAAAATGGGCATTTTTAGCACCCACAGAAATACTACTAAGCTAAATAGTTTTTACATATTTCATATTCAAATGAAGCAGCGAATGTGAAAATACAACTTGTCCAGAGCTAACCCACATTAAGAGGCAACAAATTTACTTTATTTACATATCCACATTAAACAACTGCTGCTTAGTATTTCACTGTCAGAAAATCTGCCTTGTCACTCTTTCAGATAGACTTTAATCTGAACTTCAATTTCATTGAAAAAAAAGTGTATTTATCCAGGTTGTAATTATGGACATTGCTTTGTATCATTTCCTTTTATCCACCCCAAATTCATAAGGATAAAGGCAACTTTCTCCTTGGCTCTAGTATTTTCCTCTCTCCAATCAATACATTCTCCACAGTTGCCAAATACAAAATCCTAAAGCCCACATATGACCATATTAATTATTTTTTTCTCAAAATTCCAATGTCTCCGTATATTGACAGGATGAAATACAAAGACATTTCCAAACTGATTATGACCTATGTTTTGCACTTTATTATACATTATTCACATCCATGGTGACTACTATAGTAGAACTCAATAAAGTATTCACTTATTTATAACTCTTTGGTTCAATTAAACTGACTTTCTTATTGTTCTTCTATGTAATATTCTATCCCATGTTTGAGGGCTTTTGTACAAGCTACTTCCCCTACTAAGGTTCCCGTCTCATGACTGGAAAAGCATTCATTTATCATGCTCAACTATTACTACTATTACCCCTATCAAAAATTACTTTGTATTTACTTTGTATATTTTTAAGTGTATATGGTTTCTTCTATTAATGAAATATAAGTTCTTTGTTCCATTTCTCCAAGGAAAATGCCTGGTATATGTCCATTCAAAATTAATATTTGTTTTTGGATTTAAGTATGAACAACTATCTACAAACAAGATATATACAAGTTAAAATAGAAATAATCATAGAAGAAGGCACCAGTATTAAAAAAAGGTTTGGGAAAGGTTTCTGAGAGAAACATTAAATTTTACTTTGAGACTTGATGGAGTCAAAGCAAAGAGAGACAATTCCAGCCAGTGAAAACAAAGGAGTCAAAATGCAGTGTCTTTTTCAATGAACACTAGGGATAGGTAAAGGAGATTAGTGTAAGATTTAAGAAGACTCAAAAGCTAGGAAGAAGCCAGGTAATGAAGGGCTTTAAAAGTCAGAGGATTTTATATTGATCCTAAAAAGCAAAAAGGAATCACTGGAGTTACTTGAATATGGAATGACATGATCAGGCCTGATATTTTGACAGCCAAGTAGAGGATGAACTAGGGCAGCTAGGTGGAACAGTGGAGAAAGTGTCTGTCTTCCTGACTATAAGGCCACTTACTCTCTATCCAGTGTTCTACATAGCTGCCCCTAATACGACAGCAATTTTAAATGAAATTATTTTAAATTTCATACACACAATGTTCATTTACCATTTAATTATTCAATCCATTTCAAGTTTTAGTAAGAATGATCTAGTTAGAACTAATGATACATAGGAAAAAAATTATATTTATCCTTAATTTCTGATGTTAGAGTTTCTTTACAAAGTACCTAAAATTAATGACAGAAGTCTTGCAGTGCAATTTAAATAGAGCTAAAGGATGTGATATGACAGAAGGGGGAAAAAAATAAAAGTTACTTTGGAATGGAAACCAGTAAGTCTACAAATTTATTATCTCTTCAGGTGTTAACGACCTAATGTCCCAAAATATTACTTTTGTCCTATGAAGACAATTACTTTTATAAGAAAGTTTGTAATACTGCTATCACTGAAAAATTCATTATCTTGTAGTTCATGTTATGAGTACCTAACAATACCTAAAAATTTTTCACCTTGTAGAATACAGGTTCTTTCAGAGCTTTTACTCCATCAGCATTCTAGAAAGTGCATAAGGTCACCTCTATACCATAAAATAAGGCATCATAGCAGGGGATCCAAAGATGTACATTAACAAAACAAAATAGGGAGCTGGGAATGGTTCTGCCTCACTTTAAATGTCTACCCTTTCTTCATCCTGAGATTAACACAAGCAATGTGTATTAGTTTATAGTGTTTTGTTTTTGTTTTTGTTTTTAAAAGAGGATTCCAAAGCTTGGTTCTTACTATATGGCTATGAACAAGTAGTTTCTGACTTTTTTTTTTTTTTTTTAAGGGGAGAGAGAAGTAGTTGAATAGTGAAGTCAACCTTTGTATTTTAACTGTTGCAAGAAAGGGCTTTATTAAAACCATAAAAGAAAAAAGACTTGTATTAAAACTATATAAAGAAAAGTGGGTTGCTACTGTTAGATGCTAAGATCTGTACTTTGCCATTTCAATTTCAAACTACTGATCTAATAAATATCAAATACCAATTATTTTCCTATGTAAACATCTATGAAAATTTTATTTTTTTAAATATCTAGTACCTTTTTCACTTCATATCTAATGCCTACAACAGAAACAAAAGAGAACCAAATAGTATCCATAATCCACTAATATATGAGTAAGATTCCATCAAAAAAGAGAAAAATGTGTAGAAGATAACATTAAGGCAAAATAGCTTTGACATTTTCCCTATTATGTCTTCAAGAGCAGCCAAAGTTAGTGTTCTGAATGTAACTAAATTTTTAAAAAGATGGCAAAGTAAAAACACGAACTCCTCTGATGTTTCCCCAGAACCACTCAAAATTCCTTTAAATAATTACTCCAGGGGTAGCTAGGTGGCGCAGTGGAGAGAGCACCAGCCTGAAGTCAGGAGGAACTGAGTTCGAATCCGGTCTCAGTCACTTAACATTCCCTAGCTGTGTGACCCTGGGCAAGTCACTTAACCCTAATTGCCTCAGCAAAAAATGAAATTAAATAAAAAATTAAAAATAAATAAAGGCTTCATGGGGGGTGGGGGGGAAAGAGGGAATGGAAATTGAGAGGATGCCCCATTAATTGGGGAATGGATCAATAAAGTATGGTATGTGTTTGTGATGGAATATTATCCTCAGGGAAATGATGAGCAGGATGCTCTGAGAAAAACAAAAACAAAAACAAAAACAAAACACACACAACACACACACCTGGAAAAGTCTACATGAACAAGTAAGAAAGCAATGTTCTGGGATAACCAGCTATAAATGACTTTGCTATTCTTAGTAGTACAATCAATCATGCACGACTACTCAGGACTTATGATGAAAAATCCTATCCATTTCCAGAGAAGGAACTGATTATGTCTAAATACAGATTGAAACATTCTGCTCTTTCTAACTTAATTGGGAGTCTACCCTGCAGCCCTAGTGCAGGCTGCAGCAGCACTGCCCCAGGCACCAGCAAAACAGCAACTGGTCTAAAGGACCTCTGAATCAATCTGGCTTCCAAACCTCTCAGGCCAAAGACACTAAAGAAGAGTTAGAAGATCAGCATAAAAGGTCTGTGGCAAAAGGATGGGAACCTAGTGTCTGATTCTAGCACAGGTTGCACTAGTGATGTGGAAGGTTGGCAGAAAAAATTTGTAGGGCGAGAGAGCCAGCAAACCAAGAGCGGGTGTGGGCAATGGAAGTCTCTGGCAACTTCCAGAGACCTCAGCTCAGCAGAGGTGTCTTCTAACATCAGAAGTGAGAAAGGACTCTTATTTTGGCACACTAGATCTTACAGCTAAGAGTGGTGCAGGGATACTCTTTAACAATTCCAGAGGAGAAAAGAGGACTTGTGGTCAGGTCCCCAGAAGGATATTCAAAAACAGCTGCAGAAAAATCTCTGAAGTTTGAGATAGTACACCATCCACCATGGAAACAGGCCTCCTTAAACAGTAAATCTGAGCATTATAGCTAGGAAAACAAGCAAAGTTTCTGACCATAGAAAGTTACTATGGTGACAAGGAAGATCAAAACACACACAGAAGAAGATAATAAAGTCAAAGCTCCTATTTGAGAGAAAGAGAGAGAGCGAGAGAGAGAGAGAAACAAGAAGAGAATTCAGAGTAGTGCAAAAGTACAAAAAGCTAACAAGAAGGATGCCTGAAAAAAGCAAAATTGGCCAAATAGGAAAGGAGGTATAAAAGCTCACTGAAAAAAATAATTCTTTAAAAATTAGAATTGAGGAACTGGGAAAATGCAAACTAATGACTTTACAAAATCAAGATATAACAAAGGAAAACACACACACAAAAATGTAAAATGTCTCATCATAAATACAATAGCCCTGCAAAAAAGATCCAGGAGAGAATTTAAAACTTTGTCATCTACCTGAAAGTCATGATCAAAAAGAGCCTGGATATTATCCCCTCCCCCTCCTTTTTTTCCTGAGGCAATTGGGGTTAAGTGACTTGCCCAGGGTCACACAGCTAGGAACTGTTAAGTATTTGAGGCCAGATTTGAACTCAGGTCCTCCTGACTTCAGAGCTGATCCTCTATCTACTGTGATATCTAGTTGCCTCCCGGAACACTATCTTTCAAGCAATTATCAAGGAAATTGTCCTGATAACATAGATACAGAGGATAAAATGGAAATCAAAAGAATCTACCAATCACCTCCTAAAAGAGATCCCCAAATGAAACACCAAAAATTTTATAGCCAAATTCTGGAACTCCCAAGTCAAGAAGAAAATATTACAAGCATCCAGAAAGAAACAACTCAAATATAGTGGAGCCACAGTCACGATTACACAAAATTTAGCAGGTTATGTATTAAAGGACTGGAAGGCTTGAAATATGATATTCCGGAGAGCAATGGAGCTGAAATTAAAAGGAAAAATCTATCCAGCAAAACTGAGTATAATCCTTCAGGGGAAAAGTTAAAACATGAATGAAATCAAAAATTTAAGCATTCCTGATAAAAAAAAGACCAGAGCTGAATAGGAAATCTGATTTTCAAATACAGCATTTAGGAGATGCATAAAGAGGTAATAAGGAAAGTGATAACATAAAGGACTTAATAAGGTTTACCTGTTTGCATTCCTACATGGAAGGATAATACTCGTAATTCATTAGAACATTCTCATTATTATGGCAGTTAGGAGTATAGACAGAGGGCAAAGATTTGAGTTGAATATGGAGGGATAATATCTAAAAAAAATTAACTTAAGGGGCGAGAAAGGAACGTACTGGGAGAAAGGGAAAGGGAGAAGTAGAATGATGTTCAAAATAAATGCGAGGAAATAGTAATTGTAAGCAGAATTCTGAAGCAACTCTGATTAGACCCCATTTCTCAAACATAGAGGAAACCGAGTCAAATTTATTAAAAAAAAAAAAAAAACAAAAAACAGAACCATGCTCCAATTGATAAATGATCAAAAATTAGGATTCTATGCCCCCAACGGCTATGAATTCATGCATATTCCAAGGAATTAAAAAAGGAAACATTTTTATGCATAAAAACATTTATAACAATAGCACTTTCTCTCTCTCTCTTTTTTTTTTTCCCATTTTGCTGAGGCAATTGGGATTAAGTGACCTGCCCAGGGTCACGAAGCTAGGAAGTGTCTGAGACCAGATATGAACTCAGGTCCTCCTAACTTCAGGGCTAGTGCTCTAACCACTGCGCCACCTAGTTCCCCCACAATAGCACTTTCTCAAGAAAAAAAATTGGGAACCTGAAGGGATGCCCACCAACTGGAGAATGGATGAATAAATTGTGGCATGTGATTATGATGGAATATTATTGTTCTGTGGGAAATGATGAGCAGGATGCTTTCAGAAAAACCTGAGAAGTAAATTCCTTGTCAACATTCCCTTTTTTGCTGAGGCAATTGGGGTTAAGTGACTTGTCCAGGGTCACACAGCTAGGGAATCAAATTTGAACTCAGCTCCTCCTGACTTCAGGACTGGTGCTCTATCCACTGCGCCACCACCGAGCTGCCCCCCTTGTCAACATTCTCTTCTCCTGCACCCCCATTTCTCACCCATCATCCACTCCTGGAAGTTTTTTCCTCCCTGATTTCTTTAATAAAACTTTATCCACCCCCCAAAAAAAAACCACATCTGGAAAATCCCCCATGAACTCAAGGAAAATGAAATTTACTGTGTACAAATAGCAATCACAATGTTCTGGGATGATCAGCCGTAAATGACTTATTTTCAGCAGTACAATGATCCATAACTACTCTTGAAGGACTTATAATGAAGAATCCTATCTATACCCTGAAAAGGAACTGATTGTGTCTGAGTACAGATTGAAGTATACTATCCCCTCCACCCCCCACTTTTTAGGTTAGGTAGCCTATGTTTTTCTTCCACAACATGGCATTTATGGAAATGTTTGCATTAACTTCACATGTGGTTCTTTAGTGGGGGGTAGGGGTGGGGTAAAGGGAGAGAATTTGGAACAAAAGTTTGAAAAACAAATATTAAAAATTGTTTTATATATATTGGGTTACTTGCCATATAGGGAGTGAGAAGGGGGAGGAAATTTGGAACACAAGGTTTTGTAAGGGTCAGTGTTGAAAAATTGTCCATGTATATGTTTTGAAAATAAAAAGCTTAAAAAACTTCTAAATGCAATTTAAAATGTTTTAAGAACGGTGCACCTTAAAGTGGGGAAAAATGCTTATTCAAGACAGTCTAATAAAAGAACTATAAGAAACAATAATGGTACAAACTCCACAATCTATAAAATTAAGTGAATTAATCAATTAATTAGCATTTATCAAGTACCTTTATGTGCCAAGCACTCTTCGCTAAGTGCTAGGAATTCAAAATGAAGGCAATAATCTCTCAAGAAGCTCACAGTGTAATAGGATAGACAACATGCAAACAAGCCATATAAAGAATAAATTAAAAAAAAAAAAAAAGAAGTCCTAGAATTGAGAGCTTGGAAAAGGTTTCCTATAAAAGACAGGATTTTAGTTAGGAAAGTCAAGAGGTTGAGATAAGGAGGGGAAAGTATTCCAAGAGTGAAATACAGCAGAAAAAACCACCAGAGCTGAATTTTGATAGTTATCTTGCTTGTGGAAAAGTCAGGTCAATATCACTGGATCAGAGTAAAATGAGGGAGTACGGTATAAGAATACTGGAGGGTAGGAGAGGGCTAGGTAATAAAAGACTTTAAATGCCAGAGAATTTTGCATTTCATCCTGGAGGTGGATAGAGAAATACTGCAATTAAGTTTGGGGAACAACATGGTTGAACCTGCAGTTTAGGAAAATAAGTTTGGTGGCTAAAAAGAATAGGAAAAGACTTGAGGCAGGCATACAAAATCATCCTAAGACCATTTCAATAGACAAGGCATGAAATGTTGCATGCCCTCCCTACATTGATAGCAGTCTCAGAGGAGAGAAGAGCTGTCACAAAGATGCCATTGGCAGGCAACAGATGGATATTAGGCAGTGTTTTTGGGGTGGGGATGGTGGAAGTTATCGGTCAAGAATGACACTTAGATTATGCTTAAGGTACTGGGAGGATGAAATTGTCTCAACAGTAATATAGTAAAGGGGGGGAGGGAAGGTTGAGGGCCAGGGAGTGTGTGGGAGACAGATAATGAGCTTAGTTTAAGATGTTATTCAGTTGTTGGTATGGGAAAGGCAGGCGAGATGTGAGACTAGAGATCAGCAAAAAATGAATTAGCAAAGGTAGATTTGAGAATAAGCACAGAGATGATATTAAATCCATGGGAGCCAATAAGATTAGATGGCAAGTAGAAAAGAAGGTGGCCCATGACTCTGTGAAACATCTTATCGTGTGTCAAAAGGACAGGATCTAGATGAGGATCAAGCCAGGAGACATGTAACATTCGAAGGCAACTGGTTAATAGATTCAAGGATAATATTCATTTGGATATGTAAATAGTGCTCTATTTGCTTTAATTTTCACTGTTTTATACTCATATTTAAATGTCTCAGATAAAACATAAAAATACAGTTTTATATAAGATTTTCAGCAGCAGGAAAATCAAGCAGAATACAATTGAAATATGCACAGCAACTCCTGTTTTTCAATTCAGCTTTTTAAAAACTTAAAAGGTGTATTTCTCTTAATCCTATTTTTCTGAAGTTATTTGTGAACAAAACAAATTGGAAACAAATTTGCCTGTTCAAGACACTCTTTTTTTAAGCCTGGATTTAGAAAATGCCCTCTGTGACAAACATACGACCCAACTAATATTTGGGGGGGGGGGGGGGGGGGGGGGGGGGGAGGAACGGAAAAATAAATAAATAAATAAGAAAAGTCTTATTAAGTCAGTTGCAATTGAAGCGAACCAACCAGGAAAAATATTATTTCAAAATTTTTTAAATGTTCTTCCAAAGTAGCAGCACATTAACTCATAACAAATTATGGACAAACAAAATACTCATTTAAATCATGTTTTTAGACATTTCAGGTTATATAATTCAACTCAAATCACAAAGCCTATTTAAAAATACCATATTTATTTATTTAAAATATGTTCACAGCAGTCCCCAATTACCTAGCCATAAAAGATAAGCAATATGATATGACTTAATTTTAGCAATGTTGAAGATTCTGGGAAGATGAAGAAGTGCATCAGATTTCCCCTACAAACAGAACAAATTTGTGCTTCAGTGTGAATACAGACTGGTGAAGAAAGACTTGGAGCAGAAGAGGGATCATACTGGGAACAACCTAAGAATACCAGACTTGTAGAAAGACCCTACAATTTAACCAGTGTGAAGTAGGGACACGGCTTGCAGGAACTTGCAGGAGAATAGAGCTTTTGATTTGGGGTTAGGTAAGAAGGGAAAGCTGAAGTGAAGCTAGAGGTACCATGGAAATAGGGAAGACCATCTTGAAGAGGACAGTGAAGTAAAAAAAACAACAACAACAAAAACCCAAAAAACAAAACCCACACCTCTTTTACCTCAAAGATTAATGTTAAATAGCTACCTGACTAGGAAGAATTTATAGAACTCAAAAAAAAAGACTTCAAAAATCAGGTGAGAAATTGAAAAACTGAAAAAAAATAAGAACCACCCAAGAAAAACAAGATTATGGGGAAAAAAATTAACCAACTAGAAAAGGAATCTTAAAATAATCCCTTGAAAATTAAAACTGGATTAAGGGGAAGGCCATGAAATAAACCAAAACAAAATATAAAGAATGAAAAAATAAAATAGAATATTCTGCAGCTGTAATTAGAATTATACAGGATTTATTAATAGCCAATGAATGAATGGATAAACAGAAATTTAGTTAAAAAACCACAGATCCCAGAATAACATATGCTATCAAAAGACAGGCAGCAGCCAAAAATATAACTAGCAAAATTATTCATAATATTGAACAAAAAAAAATAGACAAATAGGTTGAAATGGAAATGTATACTATATTCAAGGTCAACATCAGTAATTGGGTAGCTCAAAAGAAAAACTGGGGTAGAGCTTAGTGTGAGTTTATTCTAAAAAGCAAAACTATCTAGGAAAAGGTAAAAATACTAATTATGTGAAACAAATGAGGTTCATAGGAAGAATCGAATCAACATAGGGGCATTAGAAGAGTGAAGGAAGCCTCATAGTTCAGAAAACCTACTCACATCAGGAATGGGTTAAATAGGAAACACACACACACCCCCTCTCCCTCTCCCTCTCCCTCCCCCCCCTCCCAAATCTATAAAGAAATACGATGGGAGAAAATCTGTAAATATGGAAATTTATGCCAATAGGACAAGCAGTGTAGACTAATGGGCAAGGGATAAATGATAAAAATAGAATAGAGAAGGATGTGTAGAGTTTTGGTCCTGGGACAAGGTGTGTAGATTAATGGGAAATGGATAAAGACTGGCAGAAAATAAGGTGGGGTAAAGGAGAGTGTTTAGATTAACAGGAGTGGGATAAAGTATGTTGATTAATGAAATGGGATAAAGAGTGAGGGAAAGGGTAGGAGGAGAAGATAAGAGAGGGATCCCTAGGTTGGGGGAAAATTAAGTAATTACAAGGCAAATTAAGTTAAAGTGTTACCAGGAATAGGAAATAGACGCAAACACTATAAGGATCAAGAGTAGAATTTATTAACAAAACAAAACAAACAACAACAGAAAGTCAAAAAAGTGGGGTTAGTCATCGGATCTTTGAAGACATAATCACACAAACATTGAATCAAGAGAGAAATCTACTTATATCAGCCATATTAATATTGTTTTAGATGGCTGTTTACATATAGGTAAATACATATGTGTGTATCTGAGTACATGAGTAGGTATGCATATGGATAGATAGATGAATGGGATGTTCTGCTGGGCACATGATAATGCTGGTTTTTTACTTTTCATGTTTTTTTCTCATTTTATATTCAGTTTAATAAAAAAAATTTAAAAACCAATTTTTAGCTATCATTTTCTTTTGCTCAAAAATTCATTTTAATAATCACTCAATTTAGTAAGAAATAGCTATCAAGCTCCTGGATCCGTTTCCAAGGACTTTCTTCTCTGTGAAAATCAGGACTTTTTATCTTCTTCTTGAATGAATTTGAAAATATTTATTAGATACTTGCTACTTGCCAAGTCCGATAGTAAGTAGAAATACAAAAAAACAAAGATAGTCCCAACTTGCAAGGCAGTAACATAATAAATGGGGAAACAACACATAAATTGGGAGTGAACAGTAGTAGAGCATTATAGCCCTTTTCTTCTTCAAGAGATTCTTATTCCTCAAAAATCAGGAAATTTTCAAGTTCTTTCAATGCTCTGATATGCAGTTCCACGTGGACCAAGGGACAACCTCATTAAAAAAAAAAACAAAAAACAAAAAACTAAGTAGCTCTTTTTTCATCTACTTATCTTGGTTTCCGATTTCTCAATAATTGTCTTATCCCAAGTTGAAGATCATTCTCTTTGATAAATAAAATCAAAATGTGTTGAGTAGTTCTGCCTTCTTCCTATCTCTAAAATTTCCATTCACAACAAAATAGGGAGACTATTTTGCTCTCTACCTTTCTCTTGTCCTAGACACAGTATCATCTTCCCAACCCTTTGTGAAAAAACTTTTTTTTTTTAATCAAAAGCTTCAGCTCAAGCTTTTAGCTTTTCTGACAATATTCTCACATAAAAAGATGCCATTCTTAGTATCCTCTTCCCCTTCTCCTGCTTCCACATCTTGTATATAACTGCTTCCATATCATAACCTTACTAAACCTTAGTTTCTTCAGCTGTAAATAAGGGTAACACTAAAATTGATCATCCAGGTTTTATTAAGTTGCTATCATGTGCCAGATATTCCTCACCTTACATGGTTGTTGGGAATAAAGTACTTATTAAAAAACAAACAAAAAAAAAAACACAACCACTTTGTAACAGGAAAAAAAAAGTCTTTATGAATGCTTTAGAATACTTAAATAAATTGATGGCATATTAATGGAATAGAAGCAAAAGGATTTTCCTAAAGTGTGTAGTCACTCCCTACACAATAAGCATGCTTGCACACACAACCCTAGCCTCTCTTTCTCTAGGATCAAATATAAATTAATTTGGCATTTAAAGTCCTTTACAACCTGATACCTAACTTTCTGGCAGGTTCCTCTTTAACCTATTCTGCAAAACAAACACACTGGCTTCTCTAGAGCTTCCAATGCATTTCCCTGATAGTCCACCATGCCTGAAAAGCCTGGTTGGATGAATCAAAAGATGGAATTAAAGTTGCTGGGAGAAATATCAACAATTTCAGATATGCAGATGATACTAATATGAAAGCAGAACGTGAAGAGAAATGAAGCCTTTTAATAAGGGTTAAAGAGTACAAATGCTTACCTGAAGCTTAACATCAAAACAACATGGCAAGTGGGCCCATTACTTCCTGGCAAATGGGGAGAAGAAATGCAGTGTCAGATTTTATATTCTCAGACTCAAAAATCATTGCAGATGGCAACTAGAGATGAAATTAAAAAACATATGGCTCTTTGGAAGGAAAGCTATGGCAAATCTGGATAACATACTTTGCCTACAAAGGCCATATAAATCAAAGCTATGAATTCCAATGGCAATGTATGGCTGTGAGAGTTGAACTATTAAGGAAATCTGAGCATTGTAGAATCAATACTTCATTGTATTAGTAGAGAATACTTCTTAAGAGTTGAGTGGTGGCAAAGAGATCAAATCAGTCAATATTTAAAGAAAATAAACCAGACTACTAATTGGAAAGACAAAAAAAAAAAAGAGGGTGAAGCTTAATTAAAAACTTTTACCATCTAATGAGATGTTCTCATTAGAAAAGATACTGACATTGGGGAAAACTGAAAGCAAAAGCAGAAGGGGGTGATAGAGGATGAAATTAATAGATAGTGTCATGAAATCAATGAATATGAACTTGGACAGACTTTGGGAGCGAATGAAAAATAAAACGGACTGGAATGTTATGATCCAAAGGGTCATGACTGAACATCATAATTTATCTTCTGTGAGCCAAGGGGGGAAAAAACCACAACTGCAGTAATACTACAACCTTAATCAAATCAACATAAAAATAAAGGAAAAGGGGGAAAACAAATACATCATCTTAAGAATGTCTTAAATTTTAAATGCTATAAAAATTGAGCCAACAACATAAGTGAATCAATTATAAAGTTGGAACAACTTTAAGCATCAACTTTTTGGATAATCCCCACTCTAAGAATTTGAATTACAAAACAAGCTTTGCAAATATCTGTTGAGGCTATATACCACACACACACACACACACACACACACACACACACACACACACACACACACACACAAAATCATCCATCAGCTACACCCTGATATTAATATTTACCATTAATATAACACTAGTGAAAAGCTTCCAAGTGATAGTGATTTGGGATTCCAAGTAGCTCAAATAAGTTTACAATTTATAATATACTGCTGAATACAATGGTAACAATTATAATTTTTGAGCTGGAGACATTAGAAAATTAGTAAATCAGGATATCAGATGATTCTAGTTCAACCATATCATTAAAAAAAATAAACACAAAGATTAAATTATTTTAAATGGAAAAGTATATACAAAAACCTAAATCTTTTTAAAAGATCTGTATTTTGGGTTAATTTGTCTCAGTTGAATAATTTTGTAAACAATAAAATTAAACACGTCAGAATGAGTCTCACAAAAATACTTAATATTTTGATGGCTTTATAATTCCATTCTTATTCGAAGCTATTTTCTTCTTTTAACAATCATCCAAAGATTTATTCTAATGTACAATAGATTTTTCCCTAGATCTTTTAATATTTATTAAAGGCTAGTGTACTCAGGAAACCTACTTATCATTCAGATTTTGTGCTTTCTTTTTTCTGTTATGTTTTCTTCTACTTTCTGCATACAAGTCATATTGGTGACTTGTTTAAATCATCAAGTATCTTTCCATTACCTTTTGCAATTCTGATTCTATTGGGATTATAGTAGACTCACCAGTAGGTTAACACTATCTCTTAAAAAAAAAGATAACAGCTAAAAATTGCTCATTGAAAATACTTCTATTGTGATCTAGTCAATTCATATTCAATTTAATTCAACCTAAGTTATGATCCATTTATTCTGTCTTACCATGAACAATGCAATAACCTTCCCAAACTGCCTATTACAATTATTCATCTTCCATCCATTTGTTTTGTTTTTCTGTGTGGACTTGTTAGACCCACCTTTTTTGAAAGGCTGTTTACCTCTCACACCCCCTCCATCCCCTACCCCCACCTCCAGCCCTCCCACACTCTTTTTGGTAGACAATGAAGACCTCCATTCTGATCCTCCACAATTTAAGGAGGGCAGTCTCCAGGGGAACAGCTGGGTGAAACAGTGGAAAGTGTCAGAAAGACCCAAGTTCAAATCGGACCTCAGCCACTTAATAGTTGTGTGACTCTGGACAAATCACTTTACTCTATTTGCCTCAATCTCCTCATCTGTAAAATGAGCTGGAGAAGGAAACAGTGAACTATTCCAGTATCTTTGCCAAGAAAACCTGTAATGAGACAAGAAGAGTTGGATAGGACTGAAACAACTGAACAACAAAAATGAATCTCCAGAAACTCATTCTGAACTATGAAATCAACTCTGAACTCTAAATTTAAATCCCCCCCCAATTCCTCCCAGTTTTTCAGCTTCCCTTTTTCGTGTTGTCTTCACCTTTAGACTTCGAGTCAAAGGGCAGAGACTATATTATGCTTTTCTTTGTATCCCCACTTATACCCACAATGAGTATCTAGTAGGCGTTTAATGTTTATTGACTGACTCAAACTCTATCCCAATGAAAACTTGTCATTTTGTATTTCAGCTAATTCATTTATAGTTTTTGGTTCTTAGCAGTCCCATATACAAATTTAAGATTAAATGGACTGACAATTCTTATTTATATGTAATTTTAGCATTTGCAAATCATTTTCACATAATTATCTTATTTTCATTGGCCCAAGTAATATCTCCATTTTAGATAATATACTATCATGAGAAAATATACTCAAATTTGTCTTCATAGATATATAATTCCCCTGCCTCCAAAGATCCATGGCTGTGGAACTACACATACAATACATTATATATATAATACCTATGGGAGAGGGCAAGAATGCAGGGGGAAAAAAATAGGGGATGAAATTACAGTAATGAATTTTAAAATTTGGTTATCTTTACAACCCCTATATCACTGGATATTTATTACCAATACTTCTCTATGAGCTTCCAGGCACCATATTATGTGAAAGCTGACTCAAGAACTATGTAGGCTTTCCTCACAGCTAACTCAGAGTTCTCTGGGGCTTTTTAATTACAGAAAAGATGTGTTATAGCGGAAAGAGATTCAGAGAACTAGCTCAGCTAAGTAAGCGATGTAGCTTTTCACAAGTAACTCGACCTCAAATTATCTGCAAAATTTGGTTTAATATATGATCTATAAGATCTCTTCCAGTTTTAAATCTATGATCCTATCATATTGAAAACCACAAATTTTCTTACTTTTTGAATATTTGGATATTGGACTGGAGATTTATTGAGACTCCAATCTCTCTGAGTAACTTGAAATTCACAGATCAATGCTACTTCCAATTTACTGAAAATTACATTTCTTCCAATAACATGTAGAATATCTCTACAGTCAATAGAAAAAAAAACCCTAACAAATCATATTAGAATTTTTCACAATTATTTGCTAGTTAATAATATGCTACCAATCCTCAGCTTTTAGCATAAGTGATATTCTCTGCTTCAAGTGAAAATCCCTTTCTACTTCTTCAGAGCAGTAATTCTCAATTTCCTCCCCATACAAAAACTTTGAATTTTTCATTATTTCATCAGTTCATTTTGACTTCCTGACCTTCACATTCAGTCGTCTTTTTTTCCAACTACATTCTTATAGTTTTGTAACCTCAACTTTTATTTATTTATTTTTTTTTTACTTTAAACAACTCAAACTTTCAGCTTTTTTTGATGTCACTTATCCTTGTGATTCCCTTTCTCTTTTCAAGTTGAGTATTTTCTGGCCCCAGCACTTCTTTTTGCATGAAAAAAATTTCTAAGCAGGGTTCCTTTTTGCTTTTCTCATAAATGATTTATTTCATAATATCTGATTACTTTCATCTTACAAATGAGAAGTTTAAGGCTGGAGGTGTAAAGTTCTGGCCAAGCACCACATAGCTAGTCAAGTGGCAAAGATGGAATCAGAGGATACTATTAACACATTTTTTCCTATTATACTACAATTTCTTTCAGTGATAAACCCTCAAAATACTGATGTAAGGGTATTCCAAGCAAACTTTTTACAATTAGGTATAAATTAAGTGTCTATGTGTCATGAATGAAAAACCACAAATGCTTAAGTGCATTTGTTTCAGTACATTAAGTTCTGAAATATTTGCAGACTTTTCTATTGGTACTCGATTTATGTTCTGTATAATTTAAAGTTGCTCAACAAAGGGAGAACCAGAAAAGTGAGATATAACAATCCCTCCTTTCTTCCAAAAAAATCTGTGTGTGTGTGTGTGTGTGTGTGTGTGTGTGTGTGTGTGTGTGTATAAAATCCATCTAGTGGATTAAATACTTCTTGTGAACTTCTTTTTCTGTTAAGTTTATTTTTTCAGAATAACTACTAATATAGAAGTCTGAAGAATTTTAAAAATTAATTACATTCTTATAGTACCATTAACAAAATATTATTACACAATTCCATATACAGTTTGCTGTAAATTCAAGAGTAATTTTTTAAATTAAGACATAAAAGAATAACTTTCCCCCAATAAATTCAGACCATCTTTTTATTGTTAATGGAAAAGATTTTATACCTAGTATTCTGTCAGTCATAAAATCTTAGAAAGGACTCCAAAGGTTATCCAGCCTAAAATCCCACATCAATTGTTATCCAGTCTAAACTTTGCTCTTATTTTTAATCTGGCTTCTGTGAAAATTCTACTGCTTAGTCCACTTACCTTACTAGCTAGCTCCTTGCAGAACTCAGTTCTGCCTCCACAAACAAAACTAAATCATTTCAACTAAGATAAAAGTAAACTCTTCCACAGTCTACTCTGGAACACTAGGTTATATTAGCAACATAATCTGTCAATCCTCTGGTACAGTAACTGCCTTTAATTAATGAATCACATGTCAAATAATGAATCAAACAAACATTTATTAAATACGTACTATGGGCCAAATACTACTGAATTTGTTAGGAACTTGGAATTTAAAAACAAAGGAAACAACTCAGACCTATCAGTACCAAAAAACCCCTTTATACGTGTATTTATATATACATACAAAAAGTAAACACAAGATGACAAAAATAAGAGGCACTAGCAGCTAAAGTTATAAGGAAAAAATGTCTCCTACAAGACACTTGAACTGAGCTTTGAAGAAGAGGTAAAGGAGGAAAAAGTTTATCCCAGCACAGGAAACATCCGTGAAAAGGCACTAAGGGAACTTCTGTGAAAGCGACAACAAGGTGACCAGTTTGGGTGAAACACAAGATTGCATGAAGGTTGGTTAGGATCAGATGACAGAGGCTAAACAGAGGATAGGCATTTGATCCTAAAGGCAATGAAGAGAGAAACTAGAGGCAGGAAGAACACTGAAGAGATACTACAAAAAAATCTAGACAAAAGGTAATGAATTCCTTCTAAACTCTTGATGAAATATCAAGTTGTAACAATTAACTTATATTTACAATTAGATAGAAAAAGTGTATTGTATTTCCTAAGTAATCCACTGAAATTGCAATATTATTTTTTCTCTATCTCCAATCTCTCTAAATACTTTCAAGCTCTAGTCATGGGAATAACCATGAAAACGTGTGGAAGTCAGAAGATGGAGGGAGGATCTTGTTCAAAAAACAATAAGGATATCAATGCCACTAAATCACAGATTTATGGGAGGGGAGAGAGATGAATGAAGATATTAAGATGCAAAATAACTGCAAAACTAGGAAGGGGACTTGTCAGGGCTTTGAATAAAAAGGAAGAACAATAAAGGGGACTAATGACATCATGATACTGGGATCAAGAAACTGAGTTCAAATTATAGTCCAAAATGAACTTAGAAGGCTCTACCATAGTTTAGACACAAATAGTTCAACTGAACATTTGGGATGCAGATGTCCCTAGGTTTCTGTATCTTGCATTTCCTTTATATAACTATAATTTTGCTTTCCTCACAGAGTATGGCACCTTCTCTGATGTGACCATACCATGCTAGGCAGTCCTGTGCCAGTGTCTCAGAATTAAGTTCTTCAGAGAGATCTCAAAAGTGTCGGTAAGTTTGTCTTGCTGCAGTACAATTTGCATGCTTGGCAGTTCTTCATGGGAAAGGAAACTCAGTGTCCATCACTACCTTATCTTGCCAGGTTTTTTTCAGAATCTTCCTAAGATAACTCAAATGTAAGCAGTTCCATTTTCTGGCATGGCACTGGTATACCTAATTACCTCTTTTCTCCCACATTTTCCTTCAGGGCCTCCCAAATGCTGAGCTAGCTGTGGCAATGTGTATGTCAATCTCATCATCTATGTGGACATCTCTGGAAAGTATACTGTCAAGGTGAGTGAACTTATAGTACTTAAAGTTTCTCCATACGCTTTAACCAATGGGTCCACAAATGGATGATGTAGGGCTGACTGTAGTTTTCTTGGTATTATCAGGCCAAAATCAATGGCAGAGAATCAATCCATACTATGTTGCATCTCAACTTCAGAAACGTCACTGAAGACACAATCATCTGTGAAGGAAAAACTGTACACCAATTCTGCCTCCATTTTTGTCTTGGTTATAGACTTTTCAAGGTAATAATTTATCATCAGTACATTCATTATCCTCATTGAAGTTGTTTGTTTTGACGTCACTGCTAAAAACATAATGTTAAAACATGAGAGCAAGCATTCACTCCATTAGTAACTGGGAAAGCAAGAGAACATCAACCATTATCCAGGGCACATGCAAGCATGTCATTAGAAAAACTGGTATACAACACTGCTAAATTTACCCGAGCAAACAAATTTTGCTATGATCTTCCACAAACCCTCAACACAGCCAATAAATGTTGTGTACAAGCCTCTGTTCTGCTTCTGGCATTTCTCCTAGAGTTATTTGAACACAAACACATGCCACTTGTTCCTCCACTCTTTCTGAAGCCACACTGTCTTCTGGGTAGTTACCATCTTCCAGGTGAAGGAATAGTTGATTAAGGAGGACTGATAAGAATCTTGCTGGTAATGAGACACAGATTCCCTTCTGTCACAAGATAATCTATTTCCTTGCTTCTATATAAGCAATGGACACTCTGCTGGGATGCAATCAATGTCAGACATTTTGTCACACAAGAGCCTAATGGCTTTCAAAACCTCTTTTTTGGTTAGAAATTGAGCTACAGAGGGACTAACTTCAACCTCAAGTATATAATCAATGACTTCAGCACTAATGATGCTCTACTGAGAACACTATGGAAGTGTTCAGCCCATCTTCTCTCCCCCCCCCACCCCCATCACAGCCTTACCACTGATAAAAGTAATTCTGAGAAACATCTGCATAGAGATGGGAGTGAAATTCATCAGAGCCAAAGAGATTCAAAAATAGTAAACAGAATTTTAGTATAAATTGCTTTCAACGTGGGAAATATTGGCACAGATCTACCCAACATGGCATGCCCACATTAAAGAAGGCATTGTGCTCTATGAGCAAAGCAGAATCAGAGTAGCACAAAGGAAACATAAGATGTGCTTATTTGAAGACATTTCCTTCCCAATGATCAAATGAACTATTTATGCCCCACCAATAGCAGAGCCTTCTGTGCTTATATTAGACTGATCAGCTACAGATGAACATACTGTACCTTGACCCAAATATCATGCAGCAGCAGCAACAGCAAAAATATAGTATAGAGGGAGAAGAGAAAAGGGGAAGGCCCAGTACAGAGCCAAGGAGGAAATCCAAAGAGTGATATGGTCAAAGGAAAGGTTAGTAGGAAGATCTGGATGAAGTGGTTTCATGAAAACCTAGGAGGATCTTTGACATAATTAAATGCTCTAGGGAAATCAAGAAGGATAAGGATTTGAGAAAATCCATTAGATTTGGTGATTAAGAGATCATTGGTTCTTTTGGAAAGAGGTTTTGGTTGACAGACGAGATTGGAAATAAGGTATTTAAGTAGAAAAGGGAACCATTTTTTCCTTTCCTTTCTTTTCTTTCTTTTTGCTGCTGAGGCAATTGGGGTTAAGTGATTTGCCCAGGGTCACACAGCTAGGAAGTGTTAAGTATCTGAGACCAGATTTGAACTCAGATCTTCCTGACTTCAGGGCTGGTGCTCTATCCACTGGATCACCTAGCTGCCCTAGGGAACTATTATTTTCAAGGAGGTTTGTCAGAGAAGAGAGAAGAAAGAGATTATGACTGAAAGCTAGCAAGGATGGATGACAGCATTTGGGGGAAAAGAGACATGTGTAAGCATTAGAAAGTATCCAGCTAGTGGGGAAGAGATTGAAAATAATAGTGGAAATGATGGAGGAGACAAATGAGTTAAGTGACTTGCCCAAGACCACAAAGCTGTTGTCTGAGTCCGGGTTTGAACCCAGATCTTCCAGACTCCACGTCTAGCAGTATCTAGCTGCCCAAAGATGTTTGAAGTAATATCAATAAATATATTAAAGTCCTTTAATATGAGGGAAGAGGTTAAGGAAAAAAGACTATAAGCTGGGAAGTGATCTCACTGATGAAAGAAAGACAATGTCTTGGTAAGTGATAGGCAATAGCTCCAAGAATTTTAATGAATAAATATGGGTTATGTGAACCTTAAAAGAGAAAAGAGTTCAATGAAGATACTAGATGGAAGAGTGTGGATGTGGCAATTCCAATTCCCCCACTATGATCAGTTATTAAGGAGTACCTGTGAGAATACAATCAGTGACAGGAAATGGTGAGCAGGGGAGCTGTATAATCTAAAGGAAAAGAGGTCTCTGAGTATAGAATAAAGGAGCAGGAAAAGTAGTTTTTGTTACCTACAGAACAAGCATTCCACAACACAGTGTTGGGACTGAAATAGGAGAGCAATTGAGGGTAGTAGGGGAGAGGAAAAAGGATAGTGTTGAAAAATGGCAGCCAGGGTGTTCAAAACAATCTGGCTATATAGGGCAGTTGATCCACAGACTGGAGAAGTGGGTTGCTGTGACACAAGCAAGCTACTTATTGTGGGGTTTGGATATGCTTAAGGTGAGATCCAGTGACAGACAGCCTTTGGAAGCCAGAAAACCTTCCTAGGCAGTGCATATGAAGCAGACTGCTTCATAGTAGTCAAACAGTTATCATAGCTGTAGGTGATGAAGCCTAGATTAGAGTGATGGCATTGTAAATGAAAGGAGAAAGACTAATGTGAGAAATGTTATGGAGGTAGAAAAGACAAGACTTGGTAAGTAATTGAATATATGAAGTTTGGTAGTTGTGCCCTTGACAGAAAAAAGAAACTTCAGTAAAAGAGTGCGGATATGGGGAAAAGATAATGAGTTTAGTTTTGGACGTGTTAAATTTGACAAATATCTTTCAAACACCTTATGTGAAATGTTCAGTTAGTGTGTATACCTGAACTAAGGACAAAGAGCTGGGTATATAAAATGCCAAGTCATTCTGCACAGAGATAAACTCACGAGAACTAAAGAGATCACCAAATGAAAACCATACGCAGAAAAAGAGACCCATGACACAGCTTTGAAGTATATTTGGGCATGATATAGATGGAGAAACTGCAAAGAAGTCTGAAAAACGGTTACACAGGGAAAAGGAAAACCATGAGACCAGATGAAACAACTAGGTATACTTGATTTAGGAGAAACGCTAGCTGTTTTCCAGCATCTGAAGTTCTGCTTGGCTTCAGATGACAAAATTAGAAATAACTAGTAGAATTTACAAATACAATGTTTTATTTATAATATTTATTACAAATATATGAGAAAAATTTCATTTTAATTAAAGATGATTATTTGTCCTGCACATTCTAATGAGCAATTTCTTTCAGGTATAGCTTAGATTAGAAATGAACTTTACTGAGGACTCTCAAATTCTGTAATTCTTCGAAATACTATCTATCTATGCTCACCAGGTGGAGAATAGCTAATATTAAGGTGTTTGAACATAACAGAACATTACTATCATAAGAAATCATGGGGGAAAAAAGGTTTCATAGAAACCATGAAAGACTGTACAAACTACACTGTTAAGACAAATACCTTTGAAGTACTAGAGAATTCTGGCAACCACAATTCTAGAAGTTCAATGATGAAGCAGGGGCAATGGATAGAGTGTCAGATTTAGAGTCAGAAAGATTCATCTTCCTGAGTTCAAATCTGCCCTCAGACATTTGGGCAAATCACTACATTTGCCTCAGGTTCCTCATCTACAAAATGAGTTGGAGAAGGAAATGCCAAATTACTCCAATTTGATCTTTGCTAAGAAAACCCCAATCAAATGAATACACAATGATAAAGCATAACCTCTTGACAAAGAGGTAATGGACTCAAAGTGCAAAATGACTTTTTTGGATGGAATCAACATGGAAATTTGTTTTCCTCGACTATTACAAGAGTTTTTAAAGTCCCCCCCCAAATCATATTTCACAAAGTATCTTATGGTGATTTTAAGCACTAAGTTGAAAATTTCCAATTTTGGAAGAAGGTAGAAGAAAGCTAACATCAACAAGCAACTAACACCAGTGAAAAACAAATCAGGGGTTCACATACAGCCTTATTGTGAACAAAAAGAGCGATTTTTTTTTTGTGTGTGTGAGGCAATTGGGGCTAAGTGAATTGTCCAGGGTCACATCATTAGGAAGTGTTAAGTGTCTGAAATCACATTTGAACTCAGCTCCTCCTGACTGCAGGACTGGAGCTCTATCACTGTGCTATCTAGCTGCCCCAAAGCAAATTTAAATAGTCATAAGAGGGAGTGAAATTTGGGAACAAACTTAACAGATAATCCAAATTAGGCTACTGAATATGTGGAGATAGACATTTTAAATAAATTTAATTACAGGTGTCAAGATTGTTATTCTAAAAGCCTGGTAATTCAATTTCCTAAGGATCTAAATTGAATTAATGAAGGAAGCAAATTTAATTCCCATTGCAATACATTTTTGTTTTTTCTCCAGTTATTTGGGCAATTTGTTCACCTAATTAGTCCTTTTATTCCTTTCTGCCTTCACTCTACATTAGAGTTCATTAGGAACATAAGATATAGAAAAAGGAAAGGGGAGGGAACATCATAATTCAGGAGATAGGGCCAAGGCATCAGTCAAAGCACTGTTATCCCCTATAATTCCACTGCATACTTTGAGCTTATAAATCTTTACCAAATTAATTTCAATACTTACTATGTACAAGGCAACCCCCAGAAAGAAATAATCCTTTGTCCTCAGGGAACTTACTTTATCTAACTATGTTAGAAAAGAGGAGAACCAAAGAATCCACATGGTTAGTAGCTCTTTACTTTTTCAGCTTATTTTCTCTGTTAAAGGGATTATTTGGCAAGATAAAACAAATGCCTTATGTGTTAAATCCAAGGTTACTAAAGATTAGACAACTTAGCTATTTTTGTTTTGTTCAAGTCAACTGCTCCAGATGAGACATGGTAGATGGGATTAATGTGGAAATGTAGTGTTCCTAAGAGCAGCACTAGTATTGTTCACTATTGCTAAATATTACTAAGTCTTTCAAACATTGTATCCAAATTGATATTGCTTCCCTTTTGTTAAATATAAAACTATCACTGAAAATCTTATACTTTGTCCTTTTCTTTGACAGTTTCCTCATCTTTTGCAACACTATTATAATCAAGGTTAGTTGGAAATTGTTCTAAGCAAAGCTCCTTTGGCAGACAAAAGGAAGCTCTGTAGGTCATTGTCTCAAAAATTGCCTGTAACCTGAATAAAGGTTTCTCTCAAATACTTCAGTCAAAACTTAATTGTTTCTTACTATGTCACTCCATGATCTTTGAAAGAATATGGAGGACCAGGAGAGATGCTGCAGGACTAGAAAAGGGGAATCTCCCAATTTGCGTGAGAAGTATAAACCAACAAGCTTTCCTAGGGAAATTCACATAATTATTATTTAAAGGAATGGTTTGTTTACATTCAGAAGAGGAAGCAGTGATCACTTAAAAGCTAACTTGGCTCCATCAAGAATAGTTCATGTCACTCCATTTCCTTTTTGGACAATTACTAGTCTTGTAAAGATGGAGAATGTTGTAAACACAGCTTAAGATTTCAGTAAAGCATTTGAAAAAGTCTTTAATATTATCTTTCAAACAAGATGAATAGATGTGTTAGATGATGATAAAGCTGGGTGGAGCCGGCAGCTAGGTGGCACAGTGGATACAGCACCAGCCCCTGAAGTCAGGAGGACCTGAGTTCAAATCTGGTCTCAGACACTTAACACTTCCTAGCTGTGTGACCCTGGGCAAGTCACTTAACCCCAATTGCCTCAGCAAAAAAAAAAAAAAAAAAACACACCTGGGTGGATTAAGAATTGATTTTTTTTTTTTTTTTTTAATGCTGTAGGTATGAACACTGTACACCTTTTTATTTATTATAAGAGGTTTTACTCTTTCAGAGGGATAAATTAGGAAATGTAAAGGGTATAAAAACAAAAGGTATTAATAATATTCCATTTTTCAAAATGTAATCAGTAACTAGACCCAAAGACTAATGGTTTGATGTCAATGACAGATAGGAGGTCTCTAGTGTTACATTGGGATCCCAGTTTCAAGGATCTGTGCATAGCCTGGGTCCAATTTAATATTTTAATCAATGGGATGAAGCAGCAAGGGAAAGTTAAAATACCTTTCTAAAGGATCAAAAATGAAACTACAACAATGAACACATGAAATAAATTTAATCATTTTTATCATTCCTCTTTTATTAAATTTGTGCTTATTAAATGAGGTAAATATAAACTCTTCAGTCAAAAAAAATCAATTTCAAATGCACGAGAGGGGAGAGTAAATAGCAGTTCATGTGCTATTTACATATCCATCCCTGTCCATTAAATGTCATATATAAAAATGAGGTTTTAGTGGACAGCAAGATCAATTAGTCAACAAGGTCTAACGGTAACAAAAAATGCTAATGAGATCTCAGGTTATTTTTAATGAAGGACACTGATAAACCCTTTCTGGTGAGGACTGTGACCAGCAAGGAGGGCCTTGAGGTTAATGCCAAATAAAAATCAATTGAAAGAACTAGGGATAGGGATGTTTAGACTTAAGACTTAGCAATGACATGAAAGCTGTCTCAGCATCTGAAGAGTTGTCATGCAGAAAAGTAATTAAAACTCAATTGTTTTTAAAAGCTAGAAGGCAGAACTAGGAAAAACAGAAGCCACTGAAATATAGATCTTTGGACCAATTTCAGGAATGTTTCCTAATCAAAGTTCTTAGAGCTCATTTTTATTCAATCATTAAGTCTGATGGGCTATAAGGTCCCTTTCTAACTTGAGAGATTCTGTGAACTGAGAACATTAAATTGGAAATGCTATCAAATATAAGTTGTCAAAACAGATACAAAAAAAATGAACAAAACATAACTGAATGAAAGATAGAAAGTTTTATACCTGGGTTCAAAAACAGCAACTGAAGAAATATATGGATGAATCAACAGCATAATTTACAATAGCAAGAGAATGTCATCAAGTCCAGTCTATATGTATGAAGAAAAATTCTACACATGGTCACTCCATACTCCTCTGAAGAATTCCAATTTTGGGAGAACTATCTCCCTCTGGTTGTTCTTTTTACTTTGGGACAATTCTAATTCTCAAAAAGTTCACAATGAGACAAAACGTGCATTTCCATAAGATCCTACTTCCTCTGGCCAAGCAAGTCTTATTCTACATAATCAGCTCTACAATCTTATTTGTCATATGCTAGCTATATTTATATCTGTTCTTTCTTTTTTTGTCCCTTAAACTTAGGATTTATATTTTCTGGTTATTTAAAAAAAAAAAGCTCACATTTTTTAAAGGATTAACTTAATAAATGACTGGCTACTTTTAGAATTCTTATTCTTGTTCACCCTCAATATATTGTGCATAGAGTATGAGATAATAAAAATCTCTGGTTTGACCAGACTGCTCTGCTATAACCCACATACTTGGCTTCCAAAAGGAGAAACCAGACAGCAGCGTCACTCCAAAGCTCCTAGAGACATCAAATCTCTAAAAGGTTGAGTTATAGACTTTGACCATATTCAAGTATGTAACTTTTGGGGCACTGTAGTAATTTACCACCGTTGTGATTTTTTTTTGGGGGGGGCCATTCCTGTGATAATTTACCAATTAAAAAAAGTGGATTTCAAAATGACAAGAGGCAGTTAAATGGTTCAGTGAATAAAGTACTTGCCCTGGACTCAAGAAGATCTCAGTTCAAATCTTGAGAAGCTTCTCAGCTATGATGCTGGGCAAATTTTATAATTTTTAATTCGGTTTCCTCAAATGTAAAATCTAACAATTACTGTGAGGATCAAATTAAATATTTGTGGGATTTTTTTAAGTGCTTAGCACAGTACCTGGCATATAAGTGAGATAATAAATGCTTATGTCCTTCCCTTAACACTTAGCGACAATAAAGACCTTTAATCTTTCCTATCTATTGTTCCAGAACAGAATGACAAAATTTGTTTTATAAAATAACAAGATAATGTACAAAAAGTGCTTTGTTAACTCTAAAGTACTATGTAAAAACATATTCTTAGCCCATTTCCCAAATTGTTTACTCAGACTCATGAAAATCTAAAGTTGTAACAAAACTTAGAATGGATTAGAACAAGTTAGTCCACATTTCATGTTTTAAAATTTAACAATAAGAGACATTTATTTATGAGGATCAAATCAGCTAACATGCATAGCATTCAACAAATCCAGAGCCCTATATAAATGTTAGTTAATATTACTCTATTCAATTAAAATATTTATTAAATACCTATTACCTTCAAGAAAGTGTTGAATGATGTGGATACAAAGATAAAAATAAAACATATCTCTCCTCAAGAACCTATACTATTAGGAGCACATAAAGCATAGAGAGATAATAATACAAAGTACATACAAAGTAACTTCAGCACTAATAAGTGCAAGAGCAATCGAACATATTAATAGGCTGACTACTAAACCATGCTTTGAAGGTGAAGATTTTAAAATTGAAAGCAAAAAATGTATGAAGTCCAAATCTGGCTGTTTTTCTCAGTCTTTAACGTTCCCATCTTAACTAGCTAGACCATTGTGCCTATAAGACAAAGCTCTACCACCACCTTAAGATTATATTTTTTCCCAAGAGTTCTCTCAACAACTACTGTTCTCCCTCAACTATTTTTTATTTTAGCAACCTTATATTTCAGATTGATTCTTCAAACTTATAATGGATATCTCTCAAAATAGGCTGTAAGCTACTTAAGCTTGAAACAATTCCTTTTTTTGTCTTTGTATAACCTCAGTGTTCAGCATAGTTGACTGGCATATAGACAATGAATAGACACTTGATTGATTGAAAGATAATATCACAATAGGATTAGCATGACATGCAAAATAAAATATGACTGGAAAGGTAGATGGAAGCAAAACTGTAGCAAGTTTAAATGCCAGATTGAGGCAGTTATATTTTATCCTAGAGAAAAGTGGGAACCATTAAATAACAGAGATATAGTCTTTGTTTTAGGAAATATTTATTTGGCAACTGTGGAAAACAGATCTGGGATGACAGTGGCAGGGGACAAATAAACTGTATCAGTAATCCATTTAAGCAGTAATGAATACCAGAATTATAAAGGAAGGGGACAGTGTGGAAGTACAAGAAATGTGAAGTGGGAAAATAGCACATATTTAACCTGTATCGTATTGTTTGCTGTCTTGCAGTAGTTTAGGGGGGTTGAGGTAAGAGGGAGAAAAATTTGGAGCACAAGGTCTTACAGGGATAAACACTGAAGGCTATCCTTACATTTATTTGGAAAATTGCTGAAGAAATGTGAACCTTAACCTGAACTTGTATTTTTAAAATTTATAACACCCTAATATAATTTATCTTCTTTACAATGTCCTAAGTATTTGATACTTTTAAAAACATTTTTCTGAGAAGAGATCTACAAGCTCACCAAAATGCAAGAGTTCCATGACACAAAATGAGTTAATCACTTATGGGAATAGAGGTAGGATCAACAAGGACTGGAAATTTATTGAGTATGGAGAGGAAGGCAAAAGCTAAACCTGGGAGATGGAAGGATAATAGTATCCTCAACAACATAAGGGAAGAGCTTGGAGTAAGGATGGGTTGGGTAGTTGGGATTGAGCTCCTTGAGGGCAGGCACTCACTATCCTCTCTCTAGTCCCAGTATTTAACAATGCCTGGCACACAGTAGACACTTAATAAATGTTTATTGATTAGAATTCCAAAAGCATTTTAATATATTTTCTGTTTTGGACTTTACAACTGTTAAGTAGCATAGATGAGTAGCTTTATTTTCCTTCTTTACTAAGAGCTAAGAAAGATTACCTGCCCATTCTCAACATTAAGATGTCAGACCAATTCTACCTGATTCTAGGTTTAGCATTCAATCACATTCCTTTTCTATTTTATTCACAAATCAGTAAGGTAATCAGTGTAAGAATTATCATGTTCATTTCTAAGTTATTTAAACTGAGGTAGTAATTGGGGACTTTGGCATGTTACTTTTAAATTCAAGTCCACAACTTTTTGTCCTATTCCAGGCAAACTTTCCTGTCTGCATGGAACTCAAGGCATTTTTCTGGATTGTACATCAAATCCAAAAAAAGATTTTAAGTTAATCTGCAACTACAGATTACTCATTTATCTTTTGAAAAATACTTTTCCTCTCTATACAAGTAAAAAGAAGCCTAAAATCTACAATGAATACTCAAATTCCTACATGGAAAATGTATGGTAAAAATCAAACTGAAAGCTGAAATATAATCTGGCCCAGACAATCTCAAAAATATCTTGGTCACAGAGAGATCTATGTTATACCGAACAACCAATACTTGTACTTTGTTCCTAAACTAAATTCTTTCAAGGTAGAATAACTTTCATTAGCCACTTGTGTATTTTATTTCATTCTGCATTATATGGATGTGTCTTACCTTCCCATCTTTATTTAGGAAATGTCGAGATATGAATGAATCTCGAGATAAGGAAAGGATGAAAGAAGTAGAGCTAGAAAAATTCATCCACACTAGCACCTTTACTGATGAAGAAATTATTTGCTCAAGGTCATATAAGTAGCTTTGGTTCAAATTCAAGTATTCCGATTCCACATTCAGCATTCTTTCCATAATTGCCAAAATATGTAATTTTGACACATAAAGAGATGGTTATCCACACCTTACTCCTTCTTCCAGGCATGGATAATGCCATTGTTTTCTTGGAATCTCTAGCCCAGTGTCTGACACAGTAGAAATTTGATAAATGTTTCCTAAATTGAACCCAAAGAAAATTTTAATTTAAGGTTAGCAATAACATTTCCCATTTTCTGTCAAATAAATGGCCTAATAGAATAACAAGATTAGAAGATTAATGAAGCATTCACAACTGAATCTGTCTTGTACTTTGTAAAGGCTAAATTATCATAAAAAAGTGTCCATTTATGAAGCTGGTAGACATAATGCAATAAGCTGGAACTTTAAAAAAATCATTATTTTCATCACCTTAATTATAAGAATTATATCTGAAAACACGGAACAATTAGACTTATAACAGGCCTACAAGTTTCACTGAAATACAATTTTTGCTTTGCTATTTATAAGACTACAGTGAAAATTTTTGTAATTTATTCTTGCAAATGATTCCATCATAACTGGAGAATTTAATATTGTATTTTTTCCTCTTATGGTATAAATATAATTTGAACAAAAATCACCATTGCTAATGCATAGAGGGCCCTTTTAGAATCAAGTTGTTTTTTTTTTTTTAAAACTAGCCTAGGATAATTCAGTAACATCTTGCTTATTTAATTCCCATTAAGTACAATTACTATTCTTAACTAATTCCCATGCCCAACTATAAATCTGAAAGAATGGTCAATGACAAAGATATTCTAAAGATACTTTAAAATACAGATGCTATCACAATTTAAGTATTTCTAAGTTTTATTCACAGAACCTCAGACAAAACAAGGTTGGTTTCCACCCAAAGAAAACATTTTTCACTAAAATTCCATTCAAAGTCTAGAATTTAGTATTCTCCTTTCCACTTTCACATTATTCAATTTATCAATCTGTCCATTCCTTCCAGGAAATATTTAGGCCATTCTCAAGCTTAAAACAAAAAAGTTTCATTTTATAACATTTAAAAAAACAAAGATAGATTATCTGAATTGTCAGTCAAAAACTACTGTTTTAAATACAAAGCTATTCGATTTTTCAATCATAGAGAAGAATCCCCATTGCCATTGTTAGTCCACCACAACAATATTGAATACTGGAGAGAACAATAAACTCAGCAAACTACGACTTTTAAAAACTTTTTAAATAAAGCAAATCTTAATAAATCTAAGGAAAAGTAGTTCCCATTCTAAAGACTGCAAACACTACTGATACGGAATATATTTTAATTGACAAAAATAAAAAGTAAAACAACCTAAGCAGCCTAATTCTAAGTCCTTTATAAATTCTAAAAAAATAAGTAGGCTGTACCAAAAAAAAAAAAAAAAAAAAAAATCATGGTTATAAGCAAATTGGACTTCAGTTAAACATTTAGGAAAGATTTCTCACTCACTAGATTTAAAATAAGTATTTGCTCCGTCCTCAAAATCAAAAGATAACTTCTTGTTCACAAAAGGCTGGATTCCATTTTAAGGAAATTTCTTTTAAGAGTCTCCTTTTCTTTTGATGATTCATAAAAACACAGTCACAACCTACTTGTAGAAACATAAGCAATTACAACTGCCAAACAAAATCAAATGCTCTGCAACAAGGATCCGAACAGAGGCTCGTCATAGATCCCAAAACACTCTCCCATACCGGAGACTTATCTTTGGGAATACATTTTTCCCACCCCTCCAAGTCCAGCAAAACCCTCAGGCCCCTCTCTCCAACACATAAGCATTCTAAAAGGTTAAGTGGAAATTTAGAGATCCAGGAAAAGCGCATCGCAAAAGAGATGCGAGGTCAAGCTGACCCGGCATCAGAGCCCGGCCCGCAGTCCACCCAGGTGCCAGCCTAGGTGTGCGCCTCTAACCCAAGAAGGGCATCGCGGGGCCCTAAGCACACGTGAGGAATCTGCAGAGATGGAAGACCTCGGGCCCAGGGAATGGGAGAACCAAGGCCGAGGCACTGCCCAAGGAGGGCTGTGCCTCAAGCAGATGCCGCGGGGATGAGGGCGTGGGGGGAGAGGGGCCAAACCGGGCCATAACCCTCCCCCCGGCCCCGTCACCGCCGCTCACCCGGGGAAGCAGGCGGAGGCGGTTCCCGGTTGGGCGCCTCCCGCCGCAGCTCAGCCACAGCTACAGCGGCCGCCGCTGCTTCCTCCTGCTCACTTTACAAAATGGCGGAGGCAGGAAGTGCCATCAATCTCAGCCCGCCCCCTCCAGAACTTGGGTCCGGCGTTCTCCGCGCCCCTAGACCGGCCCCCGAGTTTCCAGCACAGACACGCACCCTCCCCCGTCCTACGCGGCCGGCGCAGCCCCGGGCGGAGGTCCCCTCTCACGTGCGCCAACGGCGGCGAGCAGAGTAGGAGGGAGGGAGCGAGGAGGAGGGGAGGAGACGCCGCTTACGCCAACAGCGCAGCGACGAGCGGGGAGACCTCCCCTTACGCCAACGGCGCAGCGCCCGTCCCGGGCGGCTGTGCGCAGGCGGCGCAGAGTAACCCCCAGGCCCGACCCGCTGCGCAGAGGACATAGCGGGCTTCAAGCACCTCCGTTATGGAGGCATGCCGTGCGGCTAGAATGAAACTGGGAAAGGGAAAGGGGTCTCCCGTCCCTTCTTCCCGTGCGGCGTCCCAGGGTTCCCCCATCTCTCCTTCGCCGCGTCCCCCCGCCCCTCGTCGGCGCTGCGCAGATGGCGTAGGTGTGTTTGGCGCACTAGTCCTATTACGCAATGCAGGTTACGTTGGCAGGAGGCGTAAGTAAATGTCTAGAATCCGATAGCCTCCCCCCCACTCACTCGGGACCGCTTCCTGGACAGACCGAGCTGAGCTTGGCGGCCCGGTCCTAGCTCCCCGCCTGCCTGCTTCCCGCGCGCCGTCCTTTAGTCGTCGGTCAGTGCCTCCCTCCCTGAAGGACAGACACATTCGCCTCACCTGGGACTAGGCCGCACAGTGCCTCCGCCTCTGCCGCCGCCTCCTCCGAGCTGCACGGCGCCGGGGCCCAGCCCCGCGGCTGAGGAGCGCGGTGCCCAGGAGCCGCCGCTGCTGCCGCCTTTACCTGCACACACAGGGCCCGGGCCCAGGCCCGGTCCCCCAACTCCACGGGTACCTCCGGGAGCCGCTGTTTCAGCTCTCGGGAGCAAGAGCACAGAACAAACAGCTCCGCCGCCGCCGCCGCCGCCGCCGCCAGCGCTCTGCCGTCACGACGTACGTACTCGCGTACGCGCACGCCTCCCCTTCATTTGGCCACGCCCCTCTCAAGTCCTGGACCCCACGAGGGCGCGCCTTGCGCTGCCCTCGCGCAACTGTTCTCAGTCGCGTCCGCAAGTCGACTGATTGCGCATCGGCTTCTGATTCTGCGCGCGGAGGGAGGAAGGGAAGGAAGGGAAGGAAGGGAAGGAAGGAGAGAGTGAAAGGTAGTGGGAATGTCTGGTTCTTTCAGCAGGTATGATACTCTATCCTGCCGGGAATGAGCCGAAAAACCCAGAAGACCCAAAGGGCGGGTTCAGGACGGCCAGGAGAGAGGAAAAGGGAAGTGGTGAAGGAGCAGGAGAGAAGAAGTGGAACTGAGGACGAAGGGAGAGGAAAGAAAGAGAAGAGCCATCAGTAGAAGGGAGAAGAGGGAGGGAAAGAAAGAAAGGAGGGGAGAAAAAAGAAAAGGAGGAGGAGGAAGAGAAGGGAGAAAGCAGGAGAAGAACTCAAGGACAGTAAGGAAAGGTGGGAGGGAAGGAAGAAAAAGGGATCAAGGGAAGAGGAGAGGGAGGAAGAAAAAGAGGGTTGCAAGGACAGGAGAGAGGATGGAGAAGAAAAAGAATGGGTTGGGAAAGGCAGAAAGAGTACGGAAGAATTAGAAGGGGAAGGGGAAGGGGAAAGAGAGGAAGAGATGTCCTGGGAGAAATTCAAAAAGAAATTTAAGACAAAGGGGGCATGGAATGAAAGAAGACAGGAAAAGAAGGATGTTGAGAAAAAATAAGAGAAGTGAAAAGGAAGAATGAAGTCAGGAAGAGAGGGAAAAGAGAATTGAAGAAAAGTAACAAGAATGGATGGAGGGAAGAAGGAAGAGGAGAGAAGCAGTTCTTATTTGAAGAGTAGGTGAAGGAGAGGGAAGAGGAGGGGAAAAGGGAAAAAAAGAGACTTAGAGGATATATAAGAGAAAAGTGATAAAGAAAGGGAGGGAGGAATTGGACACAACGGAATTTTAATTAGTTTTTAAATGTTAGTAAATTGAAATTTAATTTTGACATCTTTCTCCTTAACCTATTTATTTCTAACACGTTTCTTGACAAATAGAAGTTTAACAAAAAAAAATAAAAAAAATTTAAAGACTGATTAAAACTGATTGAAGAGTGGAGAGGGAAGGAGAGAAGGGGTTGAAAAAGAGAGAAAAGAGATGAAGAGAATAGAGGAGATAGAAAAATGAGGGAGAAGGGAAAAGGAGACAGGAAAGGTGAGGGAGATATGGGGAAGGGGAGAGACAGCTATTGGAATTCTTCCCAGAATTGTATTAGAAATGATGTTAACTGAATTCAGAAAAGATTTTTGCTTTTTGTGATAGAAATAAAGAGTAGGGGAAATTATTTTTTAAATTCATACATATGAGGAAACCTAGCAATGAAAGAGATGGAGGAAGAAAGGTGAACCATTTATTTGAATTAAAATCAAGGGAGACAAAAACAGAAGGAAGCAGTCTAGATGAGTTGTGGAATATCACAATGCATGTGCAATATCCTTGCACGAAAGCATAATTAAAAACAGTCATGGGGACTTCACAGTAATTGTGTTTTACAGATGCTATAAGGTTATTTGTCCAAAGAAAATCAAATATAATTTCTTGTTATTCTTCAAAAGATAGAAGAAACAAAGAATGAAAACTGCTTTGGGTACAGGTTTTTCAATAACCAGAAAAATTGCTTGAGGTCAGGTCAAAATAAACAGCACCAGGCACTGTGCTAAATACAAGAACCTCATAATCTAATGGGTAGAGACAAGTTATAATGTCAAGACTATGTGGATGTCTAATAAACATCTTAAAGTCATATCCAAAGTGAACAGGTTATGTTGATCCCACACACACCCTTCATCCAGCCCCATCTCTCCTGTTATTGTAGAGAGCAACACCCTCTTCCCAGTTCCCTGTCCACAACCTAGGAGTCATCCTGGATTCTTCACTATCTCTTTCTGTCCCATAATATGTTTCTGTTGCCAAGGTCTGTCAATTTCACCTTTGTAATATCTCGGGAATATACCTCTTTCCTCTGATACTGTTACCACTATGGTGCAGGCTCTCATTAATTCATGCCTGGACTATTAGGAAAGTCTGCTTTTGGGTGTATCTGCCTCAAACCCCTCCCCACTCCAATGCATCCTCCATTCAGTCACCAAAGTGATTTTTTCTAAAGTGTAGATCTAACCATGTCATTTCCCTTCTCAAACTCCTGTGGCTCCCTATTGCCTCCAGGATACAATAATTTCTGTTGGGCATTCAAATCCACTTATAACTCATCTCCCTCCAATTTTTTCAGTATTCTTACATCTTACTTGCCCCTCAGTATACTCTGTGATAGACTGACCTTGGCTTCCTTGCTATCCTATGAACAAGACATTCTATCTCTGGGCTCTGGTTAATTTCTTTGGATCACCATTTGTTCCGTGTTTTTAGAATGCACTCCCTCCTCGTCTCTGTCCCTGACTTCTTTTAAGTCCCACTTAAAATTCCATCTTCTACAAGGAAGCTTTTCTTAGCCTCACTTATTAGCTTGCCTAATTTCCTATTTTCCTCTGTATAGTTTATATATATGTGCTTGTTGCCTTCATTAGATTGTGAGTTCCTTGAGAGCAAGGAAGGTCTTTTTTCTGTATCCTCATAGTACCTCATAGTAATAGGTGTTTTAATAAATGTTTATTAACTGAGTACAAACCACTGTGCATTAGTATATATATAAAATAAATTAGAGTAATATCAGAAAGCATTAATTAGCATTAAAGGAAGATGAAGGATTTCTTGTAGAAGGTAGCATTTTTACTGAGACTTGAAACTGAAATAGAAATGAGGAAAGAGTAAATTCAAAGCATGGGGGACAGTCAGTAGAGACAAATGTCATAAGAGATGGAGACTTTGAGGTAGTTTAATGGGGGAAAATGCTGTATCAAGGCAGCTCATTGCACTTTTGGATAGCTCTAATTGTTAGCAAGTTTTTCTTTATATTCTAAATTCATGTCTGCAGCTTCTATCCTTTGCTTCTGGTTCTGCTCTTTGATGCTAAATAAATTTCATCCTTCTTCCACATTATAATTCTAATATTTGTAGGTATGTTTTCCCTTAGTACTCCAGACTAAACATTCCAAATTTGTTAAGTGATCGCTGTGTGTAGCATAGATTTTAGGCTTTTCTCCAAGCTGGTTGCCGTGCTCTTGGATCTCTTCAAGTTGTTAATATCTTTCTTAAATTTTGACATTCAGAACTAAACATATGAAAGAAATTCTGAAGGCAAAAAACAAATGCGGATGAACAGTGATCTTGCCCATCAACTTAAGTTTGTTAATAAGAAAAGATGGAAGCAAAAACAGGCTACTAAAAAATACAGAATTATGGCAAAATTCTGAAAGATAAATACTACTTGTCCCAAGCACCAAGACAGGATAGAAATAAAGCTTGTTGCAGTTGACAAGATGATTGGGTTATGCAGAACAGTTCCCAGCTTATCAACTTTATCTTTCCTTCTGCTTTGTCAAACAAAATGATCTTTTGCCTAGTATGGACCAGATAAAATGAGTAATAGAGAACTGCTCCCCAAAATCAGTTTTGAGAATTGGCAGGTGTAATTATTGAGTCATTATTGGAAACTTCCCCCCCCCCAGGCAATTGAGGCAATTGAGGTTAAGTGACTTGCCCAGGGTCACACAGCTAGAGAATATTAAGTGTCTGAGACCAGATTTGAACTCAGGTGCTCCTGACTTCAGGGCTGGTGCTCTATCCACTGTGCTACCTAGCCCCAACTTTGCCCCAACTTTTTTATTTTTTAAAGAAATGAATGGAGTTTGCAGATTATAAGTCAGTTAGTGTGGCTTCCATTTCTGGTAAAATTTCTAAACATATTAGAGAGATGATTTATGAATATATTTTGAGAAAATTGTGATCACAAATATCTTAACAGGTTGACAAGCAGGTCATTCATGAATTCTCCTTTCTTGTTTTTGAAGTATTAAAAATTATTAAGAAAATTGGAAATAGGTCTAATGAAAAATAGTATCTTATGCTACATACTATACTTGATTCCATATACTAGTTCCAAATGGATAAAAAATATCTAAGTATTAAAAGGTTACACTAAAAAAAAAGGAAGAAAGCATAAAAGACAAAACCATTCTGCTCATATACAATGTAAGAACTTTAATACAAATGAAAATAATACATTGAAGATCAAAAGAAAATATAATGCTGGGGAAGAGGGAGGAATCTTTGCATAAAATATTTAAATTATTTTCTTCAGAGGTAATTGACACATCTGTGAGACTGAGCCATTCCCCAAACAAACAAAAAGGAAATATACCAAGGGATTGCAGAATATCTTAAAAAACTATGGTGTACAAATATAAAGGGACATTATTGCACTATAAAAATTGATACATATAAAGCATCCAGTGAAATGTGGATAGACTTGTATGAAGTGACTCAATTATGTTGTATACAACAATGTAAAAACAACAGACAACAACAAAACATTCAGATACTGTAATCGATGTCAGCATTAGATCATTGTTAAAAATGATTGTTAAAAATGTTTAAAAAAGAAAAGACTACTCTGCCTAGAATTCTGAATGATATTTTAGGAAACTTTTTGTGTGCATGTCTTGTGGAGCTTGTTTGGTTATTTTTTTATGAAAAATATATCACACAATAAAATCAGTTTAAAAAATTTTAAGATCCAGGCATGGTAAGTGGACTAATCTCCTTTTGCTTTTTGACAGGATTTTTGAGTTAGTAGTCTTATCAGCATTTATAAAATTTAGCTCTATTTTAGCTAAGTATTTGAAAACAGTCCCAGTATTGTTGTGGAAAAGATGGAAACAAGTCAAAAAATGTACTACATCACTATGCACATAGGCATATCTGAACCTTTCACTTCATTAGAGCATAAACAAATATACTCTTTCAATTAGGCCATTAAAAACAATTTATGAAATATCTAATCATAATATACTTCAGCACACACCTTTTTTCTTTTTTACAAGAATATCATGATGTGCTTTATTGGGTACTTTTTGCAAAAACCTATGTAAATATATCTATGGCATTCTTCTAATCTACTAGTTTATAATTGTGTTTAGAAAAGGAAAAGTTTGCATTTTCTGTGACAAAGCTATACTGGCTCTTTATGATGATCTGTTTCTTTAGATGTCCATTGTCAGAATGGACTTTTAGGAGTGATTGTGAATAGTGAGCAGATAAATCAAAATTTAAAAATCAGAAAGTTTGATCTTGTGACATATGGGAATCATTTACTGGAAATCATTTGAGCACTTATCTTGACCTCCAACAGAAGATGCTCTGTTCTCTACCACAATCAGGCTGTATACATTTTCCCACTGGATTCTAAGTTTTCCTTGAGGGCGGAATGATATGTGAAGTGCCTTATGGCTACAATTTGGGAGGTCCCTGTGGAGAAGGAAGGTGTCAGCCATTCCTACCAAAAGCCAGCTTAACTGAAGCAGCAGGACACTGAGGACAAGGTAGGAAGTGGCATGTGCCAGGAAAGTCAAACTATCACTTTGGCCACTTTCTTAGGCTTTAAGCTTAGAGCCTGAACCCAAGAGCCTTGGGAACAGCTGTGCTGTTGGATGGAGCAGTTATCATCCTGGGAAACAACCCCTTTGCAGATGCATCCTGCACTTGTTTGCACTGGTGGTGACAGTTAAAACTACTGAAAACCCAGAAAAAGAAGTCTTGCCAATGGAACCCTTGGCACTGTCAAATGGCTCAGTATCAGAAAATGATAAAATTGAATTGGTGAAAATATTAAGATTTTATTTTACATGCTTTGTTGTTACAACTTAAAGACTAAGGGATGTTTTGTATTGCAGCAGAAACCTTTTATTTTTGCTTTTAATAGTATTTTTTCTCATTATATATAATTTTCAACATTCATTTTTGTAAGATCTTGAGTTTCACATTTTTTTCCCTCTCAAAGATAGCAATCTGATATAGGTTATCCATGTACAATTATGTTAAACACATTTCCATATTAGTCTTGTGAAAGAATCAGAACAAAAGGGAGAAATCACAAGAAAAAATTAATAAGTGAAAATAGTATATTTTGATCTGGTTTCAGACTCCACAGTTCTTTCTCTTCATGTGGGTATTTTCCATCACAAGTCTTTTGAAATTGTCTTGGATCACTGTATTGCTGAGAAGAGCTAAGTCTATCATAATTGGTCATTGAAGAATGTTGCTGTTATTGTGTACAATGTTATCCTGATTCTGCTCATTTCATTCAGCATTAATTCATGTAAATTTTTCCAGGTTTTTCTAGCAGAAACTTTTGTGTTGTCTCCCCTACTCCCCTAATGTGAGCCTTATGAGAGTAGGTAATGTCTTTTTTATTTGTATCCCCAGCACTTAGCAAATACTGCTTTCTGTACATTCTAAATACATATTAATTCATTTAGTAATCAAAATTTTAATTAGATAGTTGTATTCAGTTTTGATTTATGATAGTTAAAGTAATCTTAGAACAGAGAATTTGGAAGAGAACATGTTTAAACATGCTTTAAAGGGCAGCCTAACATCTTAGAACAGTTTGTGAAATTAAGGTTCAAGGGAAAGTTCAAAAGGTACAAGGACAATAAAGCATTAAGTTTCTTATCTTGATGCCTGCTATATTCCAGAGTAACTGAATCTTGGTCATCCTTCTGGCCCCTCATGAAAAATTTAAGCCCTATTCTACCACTCATTTTTGTCATCCTTAATCTATAAAATTTATGCACATATTTCAGATAGAATTTTTGGAAGGTATTATTGTAAAAGCAGTACTAAATTGGAAAGTCAATTCTAGCTCTTTCATTAGCTAGCAATGCAACCATTGAAATTTTCTTAACCAGAATTGACTTGTTTCCTCATTTTTAAGATGCATGTAAAATTTAGGGTTAGGGTAAAATTAATTGTCTTGTAGGTTTGAAATTCCATATAAGCTTGCTATTCCCGTGTTGTTGTTAAAACAATAGAATTAGGTATACATCCTATTAGAAATAGCTAAATTCCATTAATTAAGCAATAGAGTTATTAACTTCTCATGAAAGGACTGTTTATAGCATCAAATTAGAGAAGACTTGCAGGCCTTTATGGTCCCTTAACTTCTTAGTTATTAACACTGTTACTAAAATGTTCAGGAATTATCAGTGATTATATAAGCATAATGAAATCTCTCTGCATTTGCTACCCAGTCTTGGAACATATTCACTTTCATCTCCAACTTCTTAATTCTCCTCTGTTAAGGGCTAATTCCAGGTTGGTACCTTCCCCAAATCTCTAGCTGAAATACACCTCTCAGGTTTTCCCAGAGCATGTGCTCTGCCTCTTACCTTTCCTTCTGTTACTCCCAACTTCGTGTTCATGTATATATTTCCTCCAGTAAAATATATTTTTCCTGAGCATTAACTGTCATTTTTAATTGTATTTATACCCTCAGTGTACACTTAGGTGTTTTATACATGTTTCTAAATTGACTTAAAATTATATGACCAATTATGCTGAATAGGTTACAAATTCTTTTTCTTATTAGATAAATATAACAAAGCATTTACTGACCATGTACCACATACCAGGCACTATGCTAAGTACTGCAGCTGAAAACAAGACAATCCCTGCTCTCAGAAAACTTGCATTCAACAAGGGAAGATAAAACTATAAAAGGGTGCTAGAAATGGGGTGTACAGAGATGGTATAGAGATGACCACAACGTGGCATGGAGATCTGGATCTAAAAAAAACAGATTAAAGTTCACTGAGCCTGGTGTTCCAGAGGCCAAAAGTCAAGTAATTTTGATTTTTCAATATCATCATCTATTTATTTTTATTGTCTACTTTAACTGATCTCCATTGTGGTAGAAATGGTAGTGAAATCTGTAGCTCAAATAAAACATGTAACTAATAATAGGCTTGATACACATTTAATTATACTTCTGCTCTTCACTACATTTCTTTACTTCCTTCACAGCATATACTATCTTCACTTTCAATTTCTAATCAGAGAAGGCTCATACATTGGCATCTTTAGAGAAAAATTAAGGCAGCCACTCCTATTTAGTAATGAAACCTATCAATAATTTGATGGCCTTATGAGGGTTCATCCCCATTATTATCATCCAGACCTTGAAAACCCATTTTGTGCATTCCTTACATCCAGAGTGGCCTTGTGTGATCCCACTAAAAAATTATGCAGTAATGTACAGAGATCCTCAAGCAATACTTTCCGAACAGATTTGGCCACAGAATATTTCTAAGCTTGAAATATAGTGATAAAGCACATAAATAGTAAGTGAAGAATAGGAATGCCTTTGGGATGATAGGCTGTAGGAGTGAGAGAAATTTTATAGCATAATGGAATAATTCACACTAAAAAAATGCTATATATTTGCTGAAGCAATTGGGGTTAAGTGACTTACCCAGGGTCACACAGCTAGGAAAGTGTTAAATGTCTGAGGCCAGATTTAAACTCAGGTTCTCCTGACTTCAGGGCTGGTGCTCTCAACATTGTGCCACCTAGTTGTCCCTATCTTCATTTTTAATGTTGAATATTAGTATATAACTTCTCATAAAACTCTTCTAATGCAGAACATCATTCTATGAAACACTTGAGAAATGTTGCCCTAAAGTTAAAGTAACTGTTTAGTATCAGTAGTAATAATTTATATTTATACAGCTCCTCAGCTTTCATTTCCCTGAGATGAGTAGTTCTTAGTATTATTCCTACTTTATAGAGGAAGTAACAGTCTTAATTGGGTTAACAACTATAGTCACACAGTAAGTACTTGAGGCAAGATCTGAATCCATATTATACCATTATACCAGGCCATCTCCCCTAGCCATAGAAGTCCCTAACTTGGAGATAGTGTCAAAGAGACAAATAGCTTCCAAAGGTTAAAAGTGAAACAATTCACTGGTAAGGAAACCATTGTTATTATTGCAGTGGATCCAGGTATTTTTCTTGATAAAATCATGGGGACTCATCTTTTCCTATGGTAAAATTAAGGAAAAGTTAATAGAAATCCAATATTGCCACTTCTTGCTTACTAAATAATTATTTCATTTATCTTTTATACTGTTTAACTTGTCACTTGTTTTCTTCTTCCAAAATAGGTGATAAACTACATGAGAACAAGGACCACTTCTTATTCTTTGTATCCTAAACAGTGATTTGCATATAGATATTCTACACTCATTGCTAATGAAACGTTTTTGCCCTTTTTTGATTTAGAAGTTGTCAGAATGTATCACAACTCTGGTAATGTTTCCAGTGAGCAAAAACAATTCTAAATGTTATTTAGTCATTCTGTTTAGATTCCAAAATTTATATAAGATTAATAGTTCTCTTTTAATTTCTTTTTAATTTTTTATTAAAGCTTTTTATTTTTATAACATATGTATGGGTAGTTCCTCAGCATTGATCTTTACAAAGCTTTCCATTACAAATTTTACCCCCAGTCCCCTCCCCTCCCCTAGATGGCAGGAAGTCCACTACATGTTAATAATGTTGAAATACTTGACAAGTTGTGCAAGAAAAATCCTATCTACAAGAAAAAAAAAAAAACAAAATCAAAGAAAGGAAACACAATGCAAGCAAACATCAATAGAGAGCATGAAAATGTTGTGTTGTGGTCCACATTTCATATCCCTCTCTCTGGATGTATATGGCTTTCTTCACTGAACAATTGGAACTGGTTTGAGACAATTCTTTGTTGCAGAGAGCCATGTCCATCAGAATCGTATAGTCTTGTTGCTATATATAATGATCTCCTGGTTCTGCTCACTTCGCTCAGCATCAGTTCATGCAAGTCTCTCCAGGCCTCTCTGAAATCGTTCTGCTGGTTGTTTCTTACAGAGCAATAATATTCCATAATATTCATATACCATAATTAATTCAGCCACTCTCCAATTGATGGGCATCCCTTCAGTTTCCAGTTTCTAGCCACTACAAAAAGGACTGCCACAAACATTCTTGCACATGTGGGTCCCTTTCCCTCCTCTAAGATCTCTTTGGGATATAGGCCCAATAGAAACACTGATAACTTTCTGAGCACAGCTCCAATTACTCTCCAGAATGGTTGGATCCCTTCACAGTTCCACCAACAATGTATCAGTGTCCCAGTTTTCCCACATCCCCTCCAGCATTCATTGTTATCTTTTCCTGTCATTTTAGCCAATCTGACAGGTGTGTAGTGGTACCTCAGAGTTGTCTTAATTTGCATTTCTCTGATCAGTAGTGATTTGGAGCACCTTTTCATTTGACTAGAAATAGTTTCAATTTCATCATCTGAAAATTGTGTGTTCATATCCCTTGACCATTTATCTATTGAAGAGTGGCTTGAATTCTTATAAATATGAGACAATTCTCTATATATTTTAGAAATGAGGCCTTTATCAGTACCATTAAATGTAAAGATGATTTCCCAATTTGATGCTTCCCTCCTAATCTTGTCTGCATTAGTTTTATTTGTACAGAAACTTTTTAACTTAATATAATCAAAATTATCTATCTGGTGTTCAATTAAGAGTTCCAGATCTTCTTTGGACATAAATTTATTCCATCTCCACAGGTCTGAGAGGTAAACTATCCTATGTTCCTCTAATTTGCTTACAATATCACTCTTTGTATCTAGATCATGAACCCATTTAGATCTTATCTTGGTATGTGGTGTTAGGTGTGGGTCAAGCTCTAATTTTTTCCACACTAGTTTCCAATTTTCCCAGCAGTTTTTGTCAAATAGTGAGTACTTATCCCAAAAGCCGGGGTCCTTGGGTTTATCAAACACTAAATTGCTAAAGTTATTGCCTAGATTGTCCTGGTATCCCATCCTATGCCACTCATTAACTGCTCTATTTCTCAGACAGTACCAAACGGTTTTGATGACCGCTGCTTTATAATAGTTTTAGATCTGGTAAGCAAGGCCACTTTCATCTGCTTTTTTTTTTTTTTTTTTCATTAATTCCCTTGAAATTCTTGACCTTTTGTTCTTCCAAATCAACTTTGCTACTATTTTTTCTAGATCTGTAAAATAATTTCTTGGGAGTTTGATTGATATGGCACTAAATAAGTAAATTAGTTTGGGTAGTATTGTCATTTTTATTATATTCACTCAGCCTACCCATAAGCACTTAATGTTTTTCCAATTGATTAGGTCTGATCTTATTTGTGTAGAAAGTGTTTTGTAGTTTAGTTCATATGGTATCTGACTTTTCCTTGGCAGATAGATTCCCAAATATTTTATCCTATCATCCGTTATTTGGAATGGAATTTCTTTTTGTATCTCTTGCTGCTGAACTTTGTTGGTAATATATAAAAATGCTGATGATTTATGTGGATTTATTTTGAATCCTGCAACTTTACTAAAGTTGTGAATTGTTTCTAGTAGTTTTTTCGTTGAGTCTCTAGGGTTCTCTAAGTCTACCATCATGTCATCTGCAAAGAGTGATAATTTGGTTTCATTACCTACTCTAATTCCTTTTATCTCTTTTTCTTCTCTTATTGCCAAAGCTAACATTTCTAATATATTATTAAATAGTAATGGTGACAGTGGGCAGCCTTGTTTCACTCCTGATCTTATTTGGAATGGTTCTAATGTGTTTCCATTACATATGATGCTTGCTGATGGTTTAAAGTAGATGCTACTAATCATTTTAAGGAAAAGCCCATTTATTCCTATACTCTCTAGTGTTAATAGGAATGGATGTTGCATTTTATCAAATGCTTTTTCTGCATCTATTGAGATAATCATATGGTTTTTGTTAGTTTGGTTATTAAAATTATGCTGATAGTTTTCCTAATATTGAACCAGCCCTGCATCCCTGGTATAAATCTTACTTGGTCATAGTGTACTATCCTGGGGATGACTTTCTGTAATCTCATTGCTAATATCTTATTTAAAATTTTTTGCATCAATATTCATTAGGGAAATTGGTCTATAGTTTTCTTTCTCAGTTTTCTCCCTACCTGGTTTAGCTATCAGCACCATGTCTGTGTCATAGAAGGAGTTTGGTAGTATACCTTCTGTCCCTATTTTCTCAAATAGTTTGTATAGTATTGGAATTGTTCTTTGAATGTTTGGTAGAATTCACATGTAAATCCATCTGGCCCTGGAGATTTTTTCTTAGGGAATTGGTTAATAGCTTGTTCTATTTCTTTTTCTAATATGGGGTTATTTAAATAATTTATATCCTCTTCTGTTAACCTGGGCAATCTATATTTTTGTAGATATTCCTCCATTTCATTTAGATTATCAAACTTACTGGCATAAAGTTGGGCCAAGTAGCTCCTAATTATTGCTCTAATTTCCTCTTCATTGGAGGAAAGTTCTCCCTTATCATTCTTGAGACTAACAACTTGATTTTCCTCTTTCCTTTTTCTTATCAAATTAACTAAAAAAAAATTATCTATTTTGTTGGTTTTTTCGTAAAACCAACTTAAGTTTTATTTATTTATTAATTCAATAGTTTTCTTATTTTCAATTTTATTAATTTCCCCTTTTTAGAATTTCCAATTTGGTATTTAATTGAGGGTTTTTAATTTGTTCTTTTTCTAGCTTTTTTAATAAGCCCAATTCGTTGATCTTTTCTTTCTCTATTTTATGCAAGTAAGCATCTAGAGATATAAAATTGCCCCTTATAACCTCTTTGGCTGTATCCCACAAATTTTGGTATGTTGTTTCATTATTGTCATTCTCCTGGATGAAATTATTGTGTCTGTGATTTGCTTGTTCACCCATTCATTCTTCAGGATTTGATTATTTAATTTCCAATTAACTTTTGGTCTATTTTCTCCTGGCCTTAGATTTTTATTGCATCATGATCTGAAAAGGATGCATTTACTATTTCTGCCTTTCTGCATTTGATTTTAAGGTTTTTATGCCCTAATACATGGTCAATTTTTGTATAGGTTCCATGGACTGCTGAGAAAAAAGTAAACTCTCTACTGTCTCCATTCAACTTTCTCCATAGATCTATCATACCTAACTTTTCTAACAATTAGTTTACCTCCCTAGTTTCTTTCGTTTATTTTGTGGTTTGATTTATCTAATTCTGAGAGAGCAAGGTTGAGATCCCCCACTAGTATAGTTTGGCTGTCTATTTCTTCTTGCATCTCTCTTAATTTCTCCCCTAGGAATTTGGATGCTATTGCACTTGGTGCATATATATTTAGTATTGATATTGCTACATTATCTATGGTACCCTTTAATAAAATAGTTTCCTTCCTTATCTCTTTTGATTAGATATATCTTGACTTTTACTTGATCTGAGATAAGGATTGCTACTCCTGCTATTTTTTTGTTCACCGGAAGCATAATAGGTTCTCCTCCAGCCTTTTACTTTCATCCTATGTGTCACTATGTTTTAGATGTGTTTCTTGTAGACAACATATTGTGGGATTCTGGTTTTTAATCCAGTCTGATATCCGCTTCCGCTTTATGGGTAAGATTAGTAGTTCTGGTCTGATTCAAAGATTTTGTCAAAAAAGATGATTTTGACAATTAAATAATTGTTAGTCCTCTGAAGTATTTTAATGTTGCCTACCTAACAAAAAACTTTATCTTTGATATTAATTTCTGCTTTCAAACTGGTAGAATGTCTCATAGAAATAAATCCCTCAAAAGCGCGAAGAAAAATGAAAGTGATCCATTTGTACTTAAACAATTTATAACAGTTCTTTTTATAATAACCAACTGTTTAGTATGGCCACATAAATTATGGTATGGGAATGTAATGGTATATTGTTGTGCCAAAGAAATGATGATTTTTAGAATCTATAAAGAGATACAGAATGAAAGGAGCACAAACAGATCAATTTATAGCATAAAAATAATATATGGAAAAAAAACACTTTCAAGAATCTTTAAAACTGAGCAATACAACGACAAACTCCAAGTCCAGAGGACTTTAAAATTAATCATGCCACTTATTTCCTAACAGAGAAACAAAGGAACTTAAAACGAAGACACATAGTCAATGTGGGGAATTATTTTGCTTTGGACTATGCATATTTGTGATAGTTTTTCTTTTTCTTTCAATGGGACTAACAAAGGCAGTAGGAAAAGATAGAAACAATGAACACATCAGGAATTGTATTTAGTGATGAAACTATTAAGTTTTATTTTGAAATGATGCTTTTTAATTGAAGGTCAAAAGAACTACAGTTTTAATTTCTTAAGAAATGTACAACTTTGTACAATCTTTAACCTAAAACAAAAGGATGTAGAAAGCACGCGAATTTACTAGAGAATACACCAGTGAAACAGCTCTGATGGGTCCCTCCTCTGAAATTCCATGTCTTTCACAACATACTTGAATGTTGCATCCAAAAAAAAAAAAAAAAAATCCATGGATTCTATAATAGTGCCCAATAAATCATCTTCACAAGAAAAACAACAACAACAACAAAAAAAAAAAAAAAAAAAAAAACCCTTATTCTACCACAATCTCATCTTCTGATTCTGCACCAACACCAAAGTTTTCTATATTGGCTTCTTTTTCGTGAGCACTGACAAATCCCATGCTGTCCCCTTCTTGATCTAGCTCTCTGTTCTGACTGCTGTCATTGCTGGTTCCTACACATGTATTCCCATTCTCACATGTTGTTTTGCTGACTGTTTCTTCTTCCAATGTTTGGCTGGAAATATCATGATTTCTAGACTCACTAATATCAAGAGTGCTTTGTCCTTTGGTCCTCACTTCACTGTTATCTTGCGATGTTAATATTGCTTCTTCTCCATCAACTGCCCTGACTGCTGCAGCAATGACCTCTGCTAACACTGCTGTAACAACCTCTTCAGCAGTCTCCTCTCTGTCTTCATCTCCTTCAACATCTGGATCCACTATTTCATCTGTGAAAGGATCTTCACCCTTGATGAATTAATAAAAACATTAATGATCTGTCATAGAATGTATAACACAAAGAACAGCCAGAAATCTAGACCTTCAAAATAATCATGATTGGGTCTAAGCTGTTGGATCAAAGTTAGAAAAAAACTTTCCCCCAATAACAATTTTATAAACATACATCAATTCCTTAACCCCCCAAAAAAATTTAAAAAAAGAAACTGAATCACCTTTTGTGAATTATATAACTCTCCAGAAAAACAATATGAAATAGGTAAGTGACCTTAGGAAAAAATTACACATTATACCTAATGGTTTCATGGATAGATAGACATATATCATCCACTTATCTTTAATAACCAAGACCAAGACATTGTGGGCATTAGGAATAGAATTAGGGACATATGTACTCAAAATATAGGAAGGAAAAAAATTCTAAAAACATGTTTTGTTTCCTTCAAATTTAGGACCAGAATATAAAGTTAACATTCCACATAAAGGCTCAAATCTGAATATGACTTGCGTTATTATTTTTGCACATCCTATGGAACCCACACAAATGCTTCAGCATACTTGAAGGACTGTAAGAATTACTGAGAAGAAATGAGTCCTTACTTTAATAGCTGAAGGAGAGAAATAACAAGCGTCAGATGACATATTCCTAAATCTTAATTCCTCAAATTGCAGAAACTGGACTATTCAGGATTTCATTAAAAAGCCTAAATTTCTAAATTATTTATCAGGATTAGAATTTTAATGACAATGTGTTTTTTGAGCTTTCTTTTCCATCAGCAAGCTCTTTGAAAGTCTGTGTCTTCTAAATTTCAAAATTATTGGGAATTTAACAAAGCGAAGAAGTAGGATATTTTGGAACTAAAAGATAAGCCATATACGCAGAGTAGCTTGAGAATTTTTTAAAGGATTACCTTAAAAATCAATGGGAATGGAATATAGACGAACACATTTTCATGGATATATTTTCTAGTAGTTGCTTTTGAGTATTGCATTGTGGTTATATATACATAATGTTTCTTTTTTCAAAAGATTCTGCTTACTCACTGACATGTCTTCCCCTGCCCCCAACTACAAACCTTGAGGTATTTTTCAAGCATTTTCACTATATGTCTGTTGTTCAAGACACTCTTGGCCACATGCAGACTTGTCTTCTTGAATTGTTCAGCAGCAAGCTACAGAGGAAGGCAAACATATATTACTTTTGGAAAATTTGCACTGAGGAAAAGGAAACATGATAGGTAAAAGATCTAAGTTACAGAGATTCTGATCTGCATTGATAGAGGCAATCTCCTCACTAGGAAATCAATATACTAATGACATCACAAGTCTTGTTTAGAGACAGCTAAATGAAACAGTATTAAAATAAAACCTTACATACTGAAGTGTGAACCCTGAGAGCAAGTCACTTCACCTCTGCCTGCCTCAATTAACTCATATGTAAGATGGGGATAAACATTATCCCCTCAAACACTAATTTCCCAGGCCTATTCTAAGTGCTTAGCACAGTTCCTGGTTCTAGTAAGCACTACGTAAATATTATCGATTATCTAAAAAACAAACAACACAAAAAATAATCATTCTTGTTCCAGAGGAAAGAAGCAGTACAATTTATTTGAATTCAGAAGGGCATGGTGCTATGAGCACTGGCTTTCTAGTCAGAAGATCTGGATTCAAATCATTATACATCCTCAGACCAGTTGTTTTAACCTCTGCTGGTCAGATTTTTCTTATTTTACAAGGGGATGGGAGAAGAGGTAAGAGAGAGAAAGCTCTTAGGTAATCATCAAGACATGGAGGTTGGGATGTTAGGAATCTGCACTATCCAAGGTCATCTCTGTGAAGTAACATGCTGTGTGCTGCAAATCCACAACAAAAACTAAATATGGGTCCTTGCCTTCAGATACAGCATATAGCATGCCTTAAGTCAGATTACATATAACACATTTCCAGAAGATGGTAAGCAATCTCTTAACTTTACATTAGGAGAATCCACAACCTCCCGAATTTCAACTAAGCCTCTGTCTAACCTCAATTGACAAGGTTAATTTAGAAAAATAAAAGCTCCCTTCCAATATAATTCCTCAAAATAACCACAAGATGTTTTGATAGTGAGAGAATGCCACAAGTATCAAGATTATCATCAATTTTCTACCTTCTACACCACAATCATTGATTTCAGAATAGGGCAGGGAAGCACTTACTCGGCGGTTGTGATTGTGGTCGGCAGAATAAAGATGCTGCTGAAGAAGATGGTGCTGGGCAGGAATTAACATGTCACAAGCCATACAGTGTGCAGCTTCAATTCTCTTAAAAAAGTGTTCCTGGCCAATTCCTGTAGGTCCAAATGAGGGTTGTTTAATCATTGTTTATGTGTTTAGAGTTATTCATTTATAGGGTTCTATTGCCACATAAAATTTGTAACTCTTTCACTTCCCATCCACTTTTCTCATTAAGCTTCTTGATGCCACCTAACTAAAGAACATTAGATAAAATTGTTTCATGTAAAATAAGTACTTCTTTAGTTTCTCAAAAGAATTTTGGAAAATAAACAAATTAGGACAGCTAGGTAGCACAGTGGATAGAGCACCAGCCCTGAAGTCAGCAGTACCTGAGTTCAAATTTGGTCTCAGACACTTAACACTTCCTAGCTATGTGACCCTGGGCAAGTCACTTAACCCTCAATTGCCTCAGCAAAAAACAAAAAACAAAACAAAACAAAACAAAAAAACCCTCTCCATAGTTATGTGTATGTTTTTCATCTGCTAAATATACAAACTATAAACAATCATTTTTCAGCCTCTTACATTCCCTATATCTATGTGAGGCTAACAGAAAATTTCAGAGCATGCTAGATGTTATGATGCATATATGGAACTATCTCCACTTTCACTAAAGCCTCTCTTACAACTCACCTTTGAAAGGGTCTGGTTTCTGCTTTACACTTTCCTTCTCAGTCAGTTCCTGACGACGCTTCTCTATTTTCTTGTTCCTGTTCACAATGTATTCCTAGAAAGGTTGGAGGGCAACATAAAGGGGAAAAGGGCAATTGTATACAAAAAACCAGCTTTATTCAAAGGCTTTTTCACCTTCTTTATGTCCAGCAGTTTGGCGAAGTCTTAGCTGTGAACTGTTTCATAATCATATTTGTAAATTTAAAAAAAAAAACATACAAAGGATTAAAAAAAAATGCCAATCATACCAAAATACAGTTATTAGAATATTAAAAACAAAAAGATGGAGAATGCCAAGTTAAAACCCTAGCTTAGCAGAATCAAAGACAGGCATTCCTTCAGATCATTTGGATACTTGGAAAAGATTTAGGACACCAAATTAATCTCTTCTTTCTGCCTCCCTTTTGGAATTTACAAAATGGAGACAAGCATTAGTTAAAGTAATTTTTTGGCATCAACAATCATCAGATGATCCTCTATGTTACACCTCACCTGTAAGAACTCCACTGTCTTATCAGGTAGTTTGGTACCAATAAAACGCAGTGTATCTTTATGGAACTTGCTCTGTAGGTGCTTATGGATTTCTTCATCTTTAAAACTGCGGAACTTGCATATAGAACAGGCAAACTGAATCCTAAAATAGAATAAATATTAAACATAGTAGTCAGCCTGTCAACAGTTGAATTTTCTTCCTATACTGGCAAGATGTAAGTAGTATTAGGACTATAAGACCACTACATTAAGAGGAGCTGAAGAACTTATGAAGATCTCTGGTATTTTTCAGGGGATAAATTACCACATTATGAATGCTAAAATATGGGGACAGTTCAGAATAATTGAAGCTGCCTGACACTATGGACAGTGTCTTATTTTTCTACACCCCCTTCTCCCCACAGCATCTAACTAAATTTTCCTGAACTTAATAATTTCTTCAGTTTGAATGCATACACTACAGAATGATATTGGTAAAGAGGGAGAAGGGGAAAACCAACTTATAAGCCACACTATTTTTTTGGGGGGGGGGCGGGGAAGGACTGCAAGAAAGAGGCTTACTTGGCCATTGTATCTTTTAAGAAATAAGAAAACCTTCAGACACTTAACACTTCCTAGCTGTGTGACCCTAGGGAAGTCTCTCCTCAAAAAAAGAAAATGAAAACCTACCCCAATCATTCCTTCTTATTTCTTCTTCAATCTTCTACCAACTCCTTTCCTCACTACTTATAAACAGGATTAGGTCTCTCCTATTAGAAGGCCTCTTTCTACTCTGGCACATCCTCAAGTGAGCATACTAAAGAGCCCCATCCATTTCAATCTTTGGAATCCCCTTTCAATACTTAAAACTTCCCTTCATCTTAGACATATTTCTCTTGTGCTCCCTTCCATGTTCTAACACCCAAGAAGACTTGGATTTCCCTTCCACTTCCCAAAGCACAATGTGTCCCTGGCCATCCTTTTCCTTTTCCACAGTGGTTACACCAATCAAGCATTACGTACCTGGGATACAAAGGCAAAAAGGAAATAGCCAATAACCCCCAAAACTTACCTTTTATTGGGGAAAGAACCACATACATACATAACTGTTCAGAAAATAAACACAAGAGGATTTCCATTTCACAAGACCAACAAGATAGAGCCTTAAGACATTTTCTCCAATCCTCAAGATCTCTCACACCTCTCCAAATAAAAACCGTATGCAACAGAGAACACAAATTCAGCTGTCTTTACAGACTAAGACACTAAGAAACTTAAATGAGATGAACAATTTAATGAATATCTGCTAACACCCCTGTCCCACCACCCACCATGCATGGCAGCAGCAAGGTTGCACAAGTCAATCTGAGGGCTTACAAAAGTCATCAACTCTCTACATACCACCTGCCTCAAAAGTGACAAACCTAAAAAGCAAAAGCCTGCTCAAGCCTTGATAGCAGGATGGCAGTACTTTGAGGCCACAAGAAAGCTAAGTAAGACAGAATTGAAAAAACAGAAGAAACTAGGGAAGGACATATGTGTGATTGGTTGTGTGGTACTCCACTAAGCCTGAGGGAAAACAATCCAATATCTGACTGGGCCTTGTTTTGTTACCCCAGAAATTATTTGAGGCAGACATCAAGGGATGTGAAGACAGTTTTAAGGTCCAGTTCCAGAAAAATTTCTGAACAAAGAAAAAGAAAATTAAAAGAATACACAGAGTGTCTCCATGGAGGGGAAAAACCCTTTGCTGCAAATTCAAGTAACCTTAAAAAAGATCTTCAAATACAAAGGAAAAGAAATTCAAATAACATAAGACTATTGTAAAGCACTCATACAGATAGGGCAAGAGGGAATGAAATATATTCCAAGGATCAAAGGAGCTCAAGGTGATACTTAAAAGTATGAATCTAAAGAAATGTTTACTAAACAGGCAAATCTGAAGAAATACTTTCTTTTCAAACACAGAAATACAAAAAAGGTAAATAAATATAGCAATTAACAACAACAGGAAACCATTAAGATTAGATTTTTTTTCCCTCCAAACTATACACAAGGATGAAAACAGAAGTCTAATAGGAAGTGACTGATCAATTAAAAAAAGGCCTGAAACACCATGAACTAATAATTATCTCAGAAGATCTCACCTACAAATGAATAAATGTTTTTTTGTTTTTGTTGGAACTAAATTACAGAATGGGAGCACACATACAAATATAGGGGGAGAAAGAAGATAAGGGGGAATAGCTTATGAACCCAAAGACTAACAATGGGTGAAAAAAACTCCTGTTATCCAAAAGGAGGTATAGAAAGAGGAGAAAAAGTGCAGAAATCTTGTTTCAGTGGTGGGAAGGGACAGCATTAAAGAATGATAATTATTTCTAAAAGTGAGGCACAAAAGAAAAAAGAGAGCTGGAGGACATGATCTAGAAGACTAATGCAGAAACTAGAATACCAAAATAGCTACCTTAAGAGCTTTAATTTCAACAGGAATAAAGTAATTCAAAAGAATAATAAGGGCCACAAATCAAAGAATAAAAGTGTAGAATAAACATAAAGGAGAAAGAAATAATAAAGAGAATAAGGGTAAGAAATCCTTTTTAGTAGGTGCTCCAAATCACTATTGATCAGAGAAATGCAAATCAAGACAACCCTGAGGTACCACTTCACACCTGTCAGATTGGCTAAAATGACAGGAAAAGTTAATGATGAATGTTGGAGGGGATGTGGGAGGGCTGGGACACTGATGCATTGTTGGTGGAGCTGTGAACGGATACAGCCATTCTGGAGAACAATTTGGAGCTATGCTCAAAAAGTTATCAAACTGTGCATACCCTTTGACCCAGCAGCATTTCTATTGGGCTTATATCCCAAAGAAGTCATAAAGGAAGGAAAAGGCCCCACACGTGCAAGAATGTTTGTGGCAGCCCTTTTTGTAGTAGCTAGAAACTGGAAATTGAATAGATGCCCTTCAATTGGAGAATGGCTGAATAAATTATGGTATATGAATATATGGAATATTATTGTTCTGTAAGAAATGACCAGCAAGATGATTTCAGAGAGGCCTGGAGAGACTTACATGAACTGATGCTGAGTGAAATGAGCCGAACCAGGAGATCATTATACACGGCAACAACAGTACTATATGACGATTAATTCTGATGGACATGGCTCTCTTCAACAATGAAATGTTTCAAACCACCTCCAATTGTTCACTGAAGAAAGCCATATACACCCAGAGAGAGGGATGTAAAATGTGGACCACAACATAACATTCTCATACTCCTTGATTGATGTTTGCTTACATTGTGTTTCCTTTATGTGATATATCATTTGTGTAGATAAGATTTTTCTTGCACAACAATGATAAGTTTGGAAATATGTATACATATATTCGATTTGCCAATATTTTAACATAATTAACATGTAGTGGATATCCTGCCATCTAGGGGAGGGGTGGGGAGTTGGGGGGAAAAATTTGTAATGGATTGTTGAAGAATTACCCACACATATGTTATGCAAATAAAATGAAATTAAAAAAAAAATCCTTTTTAGTAAAAGGCATAGGAAATTAAATTTAAAAGCAAAAGAAGGGGGAATAAGGGAGCTTGAGGTGGGAAGAAGAAAGTAGGAAAAGAACTGCCTTAAAATGAACTGGACATTTTGCTATGTTTATCTAAAGGGTGAAAAAAAATCCTAATTTAGGGGGGAAAATCATTTGTGAGACAAACAGAGGAAAACATAGACCTGACTTTCATAATTTTAAGTGTGTATGGATTAAACAATCCATAAAAATGAAAAAGAGTGACAAATCTCATAATAAAACAAAATTCCAAAATTTGTTGCTTAAAAGAAACCTTAGGGGGCTGCTAAGTGGTGCAGTGGATAGAGCACTAGTCCTGAAGTCAGGAGGATCTGAGTTCAAACCTAGCCTCAAATACTTACCACGTCCTAGCTGTGTGACCCTGGGCAAGTCACTTAATCCCAATTGTCTCAGAAAAAAAAAAAATTAAAACCTGGGAAAATGTTTGCTATGTATCAAATGAATCCAAAAAGACAGAAATTACAATAATGTTATTAGATAAAACAAAAACAGATAGACAGGGTACAAAGAAATAGAGATGACTGAATACAAGAATTGAATGCAAGAAATTAAGAGGCCATTGCAATATGCCAGATGAGAAGTGATGTGGAAGTGATTCCTGCTCCAAGTAGAATAGACTTTTATCTTAAACATCTTTCGTTCTCTCTCCATCTTCTAACCCTTACTCTGACATGGTAGCTCCTAACAAAAGCATTTTCCCTTTTTCTTTTCTATCATATCCCTCAAATCAGTCACCAGTGGAAGAACTGAACTACTCTGTTTCTTACTACTAATTCTGCCCATTCTCCCAGAACCACCTTCACACTAAGCACTTCTCCCTAGAAGTTAATACTATCCAAATTTATCATCCAATTCAGAACCTCAAGGTTAAACATAACAGCCATTAGAACATTCTTCTATGTTTCTTATTGATTTTAGGTGTCTTTTTTGCAGTCTTTCTCTTCTCTATCTCCTTGCCTGACAGGGGAATTTAACATATAAATCAATAGCTCCTCAAAAATCCTATTGTACTCCATTCCCATAATCTATTTTTCCATCCCAGGTAATGACGGTCACACCCCTGATGTTATCACTCACAAATGTTCCATTTCTAAGCTCAAGAATTTTGAAATTCATTTATTTTATTATAGTGTAATAATTTTCACTCCATCTTTCCCTACTGCTTACCATCTTAACCCTATTCACACATTAATCATAAACTCCATTCCTGAGACCACTCAGTTCTTTCCCAGACCAACATTGCTTCATTAGCCCTACTCTCTTCCCCACTACAATTTTATTATCTAATTTTAACTAGATTCTGATTTCTGCAAGTAAAATATTCTAAGCTTCCCTTACTTTTGGCAGCAATTGTTCCAAAACTTCTACTCTCTCTTCAAGTCTCCAACAGTATACCCTCCAATAATTTTTAAACTAAGGACTTTTATCTCATATATCACAGAAAAAAGAGACAATTTACCCAAAGCATCTCCTCATGCAGTCACTCAGACATCTCCCCACTATCTCCTTCTTCACTCTGGTCTCAAAAAAAATGGCTCTTCTTGCCAAGGCAAAAACTGTAATGTGCCCTTGATTTCTACAATCTCTAATTCTCCAGCAAACTGTCCCCACTATTATTCTGAATCACTCTATGACTATTTCCTACAAACATTCCCATCTTTGGCCAGCCTATCCCTGCTGGCTCTCTCCTACAATTCTCATCCCTTTTATGGCTCAACTACCCGAGAAAGAAATCTACACATAATTCTGTCACATTCTCTTCTCACTAGTCTAAACCCTCATAAGTTGTACTTCTGACCTCATTATCTAGCTAAAACTGCACAATCACCAATCATCTTTTCAATGTTATGATCTGGCTTTGTCTCAGTTATAGTCTTCCTTGGCTTCTCTACATCAGGTATTTCTCACTTCCTTCTGGATAGTCCCTCCAGGTTTTGCTCACACTGTTCTCCCTTGATTTCCATGATTCAGATCTTTCTCAATCTACTTTGTTGGATTCTTAGCCAGAACACATCCACCAGTCAAGAGCAGCCTCTGAAGTGACCTCCTATATCTCTTTCTTTTCTTCTCTCTATACCTTGTTCGTTTGTTTGATGGGCCACTTTGGCAGCCTGCTGACATCTATGGATCCTTTCAAAGAATACTCTTTTTAAATACATAAAATTAAACATAAAGAATTACAAAGGAAAACTATATCAAAAAGTAATTATCAAAAAACTTTATGTACTCTAGGTTATGTTGATCTACACTACATTTGGTAATTTCTTGAATTCTTATGAGTCCAGTTGCCATCTCCATGAAAACCATTTCCAGATCTACAAGTTCAAGGCTAGTCCCTGACCTGAGACTACTAATCATGCATCTTCAACAGCACAGACATCTCAAGATGATAGTAAACACTTCAAACTTAACATGTCCATAATAGAACACATCATCTTTCTCCCCATATTCTCCCTCCTTAAAACTTCCCTAATATTGTTAAGGACATCACCATCCTTCAAGGTCAGTGATAACCACCACCTCAACATCATTGTCTACAATTCATTTCACATCCATTGCCAAGTCCTGTTTCTATCTTCATATCATCACAAACATCTTTTCTCTCCACTCATAAGTACAACCTTTAGCAAACTTCTCAAACGGACTACTGAAATAACCTTACTAGTATCCCTGCCTCAAATCTCTTCCCATTCCATTTACCCTCACCTAATGTTAATTTTAATTTTTTTTCAAATTACATGAAATGTAAACATTTTTTCAAATTTTCAGTTCCATATTCTCTTTCCCTTCTCTTAAACTCCTCACTAACATGGCAAGCAACTAGATATAGATTATACATGTGAAGTCAAGGAAAATACTTCCACGTTAGTCATATATAGTAAAAGAATACAGAGATCAAAAAACAAAACCAAGAAAAAGAAAGTTTAAAGAAAAGGATGCTTCAACCTGTGTTCAGATTCCATTAATTCTTTCCCTGGAGGTAGATTGCATTTTTTCATTATAGATCCTTTAAAATCTTGTAGTTATTGTATTTCTAAGAATAGTTGGTTCTGCTCATGTCACTTAGTATCAGTTCATGTAAGATCTTTCCTGATTTTTCTGAAAGTATCCTGGTTCTTAAGGCACAATCATATATCACAACTTGTTCAGCCTTTCCCCATCAATTACAAATTCTTTGTCACTACAAAGAGTTACTATACATATTCTTATGCAAATTGGTCCTTTTCTCCATTCTTTGATTTCTTTGGGATACAGACCTAGTAATGGTATTGGTAGGTCAAAATCCATGCAGTTTTTTAGTCCTTTGGGCATAATCCCAAATTGCTCTCCAAAATGCTTGGATCATTTCACTAAAGGGGGAGAGGGAAAGAGGGGTTGAACAGGGGTGGAAAAGAAAATCTTTTTCCTGTGGAAAGAAAGGGCTGGATGTGATAACTGATTCCCTGAGAAGTGCTGATGAAATTTCTAGAAAATTCCTCTAAAAAGTCAAGTTCTGATCCGGCTCTTGTCAGGGCGTTGGGGTCACTGTGAGTGCATCAGTGTTCAAATTTTCCCACATCTCCAACATTAATCATTTTCCTTTTCTAATATTAGTCAATCTGAGAAACGATGGGAAATACCTCAGAGTTGTTTTCATTTGCATTTCTCTAATCAATTATGATTTAGAACATTTTTTATATAACTATGGATAGCTTTGACTTCATCTTAAAATTTTTTATGTTTTGACCATTTATCAACTGGAGAATGACTGGTGGTTTTATAAGCTTGATTCAGTTCTCCATGTATTTGAGAAATAAAAGATAATAGTTCATACAGCAATGGAACTAATTTTTCTTTATTAAATATCAGATAAAAATTACTTGTGAATCCATCTGGTCCTTGGGATTTTTCCTTAAGGAACTCATGGATGACTTGTTTATTTTCTCTTTCTATATAGTTACTGAAATATTCTAATTACTCTTCAGCAAATCTGGACAATTTATATTTTGAAAATACTTATGCATTTCATTTAGAGTCTTAGATTTATTGACATACAGTTGACCAAAAGAGCCTCTAATAATTCACTTTTTTCATTTCTGATGTTGCTAATTTCCTTTTTTAAATCAAATTAACAATAGTTTATATCATATTTTTCCCCATAAAGCCAGATTTTAATTTTATTTTAGTTCAACATTTAGTTTATTTTAGTTCAACATTTTCTTTAATTTTTTTAATCTCTTTAATTTGCAGGATTTCCAATTTAGTCTTAATTTTTAACTTGTTCTTTTTCTACTTTTTAAATTTGCATAGCCAATTTATTGATCTGCTCTTTCTCTGTTTTACCAAATTTTCCTAAAAATAGTACTTTGGCTGCATCCCATAAATTTTAGAGTTTGTCTCATTGTTGTCATTACTGAATGTTTCTATAATTAATTCTTTGACTCATTCTTTAGGATAATTAGAAACTAAATAAATTTTTAATCTGTTTTCATGGTCTTTTATTCTTATTGCAATATAATTTAAAAAGGATGAATTTAATATTTCTTGCTTTCTGCATCTGACTGACATTTTTAAGTCCTAATGCATGGCCATTTTTCATGTAGGCATGTACTGCTAAGAAAAAAAAATATATTCCTTTCTATTACCATTCCAGTAGCTTATCATAACAAGCTTACCTAAAATCCTATTCATCTTATTAACTTTTATCTTCATTTTAGTTAGATTTAGATTAGATAGTTATCTTCATTTTAGTTAGATTTAGAGTTAGATTTATCTGGTTAGGAGAAGGAAAAATTAACATCTTCCACCAGTAAAATTTTGTGATTTCCTCATATAACTGGCTTAACTTGTACTTTTAAAAATTTGTATGCTGTAACATGTTTAGTATTGATATTACTTCATTGTGCCTTTCAGCAAAATGTAGTTTCTCTATCTCTTTTAATGAAATCTATTTTTTATTTTGTTTTATATGAAATCATGATTGGTCCTTTTTTTTTTTTTTTTTAACTTCAGCTGACAAATAATAGGTTCTATCTCAGCCTCTTAGCTCTGTGTGCGTGTATGTTTCTCTCTCCTTCAAGTTTGTTTCTTGTAAATACATTGTTGGATCCTGGTTTTAAATTCCCTTTGCTATCTGTTTCAGTTTTACGTCTGAGTTTATCCCATTCACATTCACAAGTATGATTACTATTTCTTTCCCATTTAGCCTAGTCTCTTTCCTTTCGCTCTGTCCCTCCTCAGGTAATTTGCTTTTTTCAACTCCCACTCCCAATCTGCCCTCCCTTCCATCAGTCCCCCCTTTTTTGTTTTTCTCTTTCTTCCTACTTCTTTTGTAGGGCAAATTAAGTTTCTACATTTCAACTGAGCACCTATTATTTCCTCTTTGAATAAGGTTCAGGTGTTGCCACCTTCCATATTCTTCTCCATTGTACAAGTTCTTCTTGTGCGTTTTCAGAGTTGATTTCCCCCATTCTTCCTCTCCCTGCTGCTCCTAGTGGATCCCTCTTTCTTAGCCCCTTTTCTTGACACAATCCCATCATAGTCAACTCACATCTATGCCTTCTTTGAATATTCCTAACTGCCCTAACAATGATGCCCTAACAATTCTTAGGAGGTACAAGTAACATCCTCCCATGTAGTAATGACTTAACTCTTTTGGATCCTCTGTGATTTCACTTTCCTGTTTACCTTTTTGTTAATCTGGAATCTTATGTTTGAAGATTTCCTGTTTCAGTTGTCCCCCTCAACCCCACCAAATGAGGAATGCTTGAAGGTCTCTATTTCATTAAATATCCACTTTTGTCCACAAGGATTACACTTAGATCTTCTGGTAAAGTATTCTTGCTCATAATCCTAGCTCCTTTACCTTTAGAGAATGCCACATTTCAAGTCCTTAATGAAGAAGCAATTAAATTAAATTATCCTCACTGTGGTTTATTTGAATTTTTTTTTGTCTTTCTTTCTGGAATCTCTTTTAGGATAGATGAATTTCTTCAATTTCTATTTTACCCCTTGGTTCTAGGATATCAGGATAGCATTGATAATTTATTAAAATACCACATTTAGTGGACCGTTAACGTAACATTTTCATGCTCTCTATTGATGTTTGCTTGCATTGTGTTTCCTTTCTCTGACTTTTTTTTTCTTGTAGATAGGATTTTTCTTGCACAATTTGTCAAGTATTATTACATTATTAACATGTAGTGGACTTCCTGCTATCTAGGGGAGGGGAGGGGACTGGGGGTAAAATTTGTAATGGAAAGCTTTGTAAAGATCAATGCTGAGGAACTACCCATACATATGTTATACAAATAAAAAGCTTTAATAAAAAAAAATACATAAATAAAAAAATTAAAATAAAATCTTTTGACCAGTTCTTTTTCCTATATTTTAAATTTTCTCCTTTTAAGCATTTTGATTTTGTTTTATTGTATCTAGATGTCTAAATGGAGCCATTAGTCCAATTCTCATTTTTAAGTAATTATTTTCTTCAATGAGCTTTTGTAGTCTTTTCCCACTGACCAATTTTGCATTTTTAAGGAGTTTTTCTCTTCACAGATTTTTTTGCTTCTTTTGATCAAAATGTTGATTCTTTTCATTTCTTGAATCACTCATTTCTTTTCCCATTTTTCCCGTTATCTCTTTTATCTGATATTTAAAATTGTTTGGGCTCTTCTATGGCCTGAGAACAAATTCTTATTTTTCTTTGAGGTTTTGAATATACTTTCTTTGATATGTCTTTTTTGGAATTTATGTCAATCTTTCCTGTCACCATATTAACTTTCTATATTGTCAGATTTTTTCTGTTTGCTCATTTTTCCTGCCTACTTATCAATTTCATGTTCAAAGTTGGGCTCTTCTCCTGGAGCAGAAGAGGCAATGTCCCAAGATTTAAGTTTTTATGACAGCTATGGGAGGTGGAAATGGGAGTGTGCATTTTAAGCTCTTTTAAGGTAGTATGAGTTAAGGATAGCTTTGGACATAGTTCTTCTGTCCTTGAGTAATAATAAGGATTATTCCACTCTGGAAATATCACCAGTTCCTGCTTCTCTGGAAACACAAGAGCTGGCATGTTAATGTTCCATTTTTTCCCTAGGAGTACAAAGTGTAACTTCAACATTGGAGTCCATTGGATCCAATTTCTGTCAAAGGGTCCCCTAATAATCTCCTTCTGATCAATAATCTGACTGCCCCTCCCCCCCTTGCAACCTGTTGGCTGAGAGCTGATGCCTCCAACACATACATACATACACTTGTTGCTGGCCTGCACTGGCAGTGTATGGCCCTCATGAGATAGAACTTTCTTGACTTTTTAAATATTGTCTTTGCCTGGAAAATTGTTTAGTTTGGACCGTTTGTTAATTCTGCCCCTTCGGAATCTATTTCCAAGCATTAAAGTTGTTTGGAGGTAAATTTGGGAAAGCTTGTTTGAATGCCTGATTTTTTTTTTTTTTTTACCATCACCTTAGCTCCACCTCCCCACAAATTCACCCCCTCACTCTTTTAACCAACTCCAGGGATTCCCAGTCACCTTCAAATCATATGGCTGAGCATGCATGCATACATATACAAATACACACAGAATGACTTCAGTTTAGCTTTTAAAGTTCTTCATAATATGGCCCCTTATTCTTTTTCCAACATTCTAATATTTTGTCCCCTGTGCTCTCTTCAATCCAATTACACTGGCCTACTTGAAGTTTCTCTAACGTGTTACTTCATAGTCTGATGCTTTGCCTTTGCAATGGGTATTTCCCATGCCCTAGGAATGCTATCCTATCACTGTTAGTTTCTGACTTCTTTAAAATCTCAGCTCAAATCTCACCTTCTAAAAAGGAAGACTTTCTTAGATTCCCTACCTTTTAATAACTTCCTCATTCAATTACATTCATATATTCTGTATTAATCTTTCATTTACTATTTATATGTGTCACTTCTCCATTAGGATATGAATATGGATGACTTTTTGCCTTTTTTTTTGTAACTTAGCAAAATGCTCTCTTTGTAAGGCTGGCCTTACAAAATCAAGACTATAAAATTTTACTAAGTGTTCAGTTGGGGAATTTTCTCCATTTGATTCCGTCAGTAATCTCATCCTGAATAAATATTTCTCTGACCTGAATCCTAAAAATGTGCTTCTTACCCTTATACTTAACTGCTTAAACATAAACACTGCATTTATTTTTTTGTGTACGTGTTGCACATACTGTCCCCCCCAAGAGATTGTAAACTTCTTGAGGGCAGGATTGTTTGCTTTTTGTCTTATCTCCAAAGAATAATGGAGTACTTAGAGTAAAGCAACATGTTCACTGATCCTTTTTCTCTCTTCCTTTTCAATAAAATAACTAACAATTGATTATATCCATTGCTGCTATCCAAGGATTGTCCCAAATCCCTGACCCTCATATTCCATACCCTGCCAACAAGATTTCTCCCGTGCCATTATCCTCTATGACTGGAAGATATTAAATCTCATATCTACCTCTCAAAATGTGCATGTACCTTTAAGGCACAAATACTGCCTCCTCATCCAGATCAAATTAACTTGTTTTTCTTTATGTATACAAATAATATCACTTAGAAGAATTTAAATGCATAGAACATCACTTTATCTTTGTCTTTGTACACCCAGAGCATAACATAGTGCTTTGTACAAAGCAGGATCTCAATAAATGTTAGATGAACTGAAAGGATGTCACATAAAGAAAATAACCATCCAAGGAAATAACATGAATATAAAGAAAGCAGCATGGTGGGAAGAGAAGAGCATTAGATATGGACTCCAAAGTACTAGGTTTTAATTTCAAGTTCTATTACTTAGTACCTGTGTGCCCTTGAGCAAGTCTCTTAACCTCCCTTGGCCTCAGTTTCCTGATCTGTAAAAGAAAGGAGTTGGACTAGATGATCTGGGCTAGGATCCACATGCAGCAGCTTCACAGATGTCTCCTTAGCTTCCTTGCCACAGGGCAATGATTAAGAAACTTTTAGGAATTTATTATGATGATGAAATGGAATTCCTCTTTTGCTCTGTTATAATTTTATAATTACCCAGATAATGTGACAAAGCTGCAATGTTTTGAACCCTGATTTGGAGTAGCTGCAATGCAATATGTTATAATCTCAAATTGTTTGATTTAACATTTACTGGAGTTTTGGGGGGCAAATGAATAGCAAGGTTCATGCCTTCTAAAGCTGCTTTCCAGGATGAACAGACCAGTTTACTAGGTACTTCAGGCTTAGGAAAGGCTTTTTAGTGCTCAAAAAGATCATGGGAATCCTCCTCTAGTCAGTAGACTAGACCTCAAATAAGAGCCAGAAAAGAATTCAAATGAGCAGGTGAATGGCTGAACAAATTATGTTATTGGAATGTGATGGAATTGTGCTATAAGAAATGATGAAGGGGACGATTTCAGAAACACCTAGGAAGAAGAGTATGAAGAGTAAAAGAGAGCAGAGAACAATCCTTATAATAACAATAGGAAAGACCAACAATTTTGGAAGACCAACAATACAGATCAATGCAAATGAGCAAACAATTCCAAAGAACTAATGGTGAAATATGCTATTCATTTCCTGAGAAAAAGGTGTTAATTCAGAATGAGGAAAACCTTTTTTTTTGGCATATGGCCAATTTAGAGATTTGTTTCTCTTAACTATACAAACTTGCATTTCTTTCTTTTCTATTTGGGATGTAGTGGGCAGGTAAGATGGAGACAGATTAGGAAAAGGTGAGAGGGGGAAAAAAGATGGATTTTCCTTAATTAGCTTTATAGAAGGGTAGACAGATTAATAGAAATGGGATATGGTACACAGATTATTGGGAAAGGGATAAAAAATGAGGGAAACGATGGGGGGAGAGAACAAGGGAAGAATCATGGATGAAAAGGATAAGTAATAAATAGTAAAGCTAAGTTACCAGGGATAGGAAATGAGATGAGGCGCATATATATATGTACACACATTTTTGTGTATCTATGTATATAAACATATAGTCATGCTAAATTATGGAATAAAGTAAAAAGTACAAAGCAGATAACAAAAGAAAACCTATAAGGAAGCAAAGAAAAGATGGACAATTATGAATAGAATGTGTTTTATTAATATATATGCTTTCTTGAAATGGAAATTTATTGTTATATATTTTGAATCCTCCGATATATTTTGCTGTGCAAACAACATTTTTTTCCTTTTTTTCTATTTCTATTTCCCATTGCTTAGAGAAACTCACAGGATGAACATGAAAAACTAATTTTTTCCTATATGTGCCTTCTTTGAAATATGTATAATTCACCCGGAATAATTTGTGATTTACATTAATATGTAAGTCACTACCTTTGTTAAAAACTTTCCTTCCTTAAGGAAAGAAAGCACCAAAATGTTTTGGGCCCACTTTCTCTAGAACATATAAAATACATCCACTTGAGGCACAGCTTTGTATAAAAATTGGAATTTTAAGGAATTTATTAAGAAAAAAAAATTTAAATTATTCTGAGCAAATACATTCCATACTCACAGTCTTCCTGGCTTAAGTTGGCAATTCTACCAAGCATTCTGACTGCTGACCTATCAAGTTAGGACTGGTCATCAGACTAATCACTCCATGTGGAAGGAGCAATATGAACTACAGGCTTTTAGGGTGGACCAGTTTTTCCCTATAAAGCAAAGGAAGCCTGAGGTTCCACTGGTGCAGACAAATTGGTTTTAAGCCAATGATATGGCTTCTCATTTGTGATAAAGCATAAAATGTCCAGTGCAGGAGGAATTACTACCCTTTTTATTTAACAGCTATCATATTGCCTTGAATTCAATTCCCTTCTAACCCATGGACGTAAACAGGGGAGACTGCATCTCCCTGAATTAGTGCTGCAGAATTTCTTTTTCATGTTTGGTTCAATGTTGGATGGTTTATCAAAGTTTCATTTCATTCTACTCCCATTACAGGATGGTCTCATTTCAGACCTGGCCCAAAGCACCACGACAAGAATTACTTGCACAGGGCAGACCTCTACAAAGAGCCACTGGTTTTTACCTCCTATACTCAAGCAACTCATCTAGATAGAGACCCTGGAACAAAATGGGCAAATACAAAGGCTTCAGCATTGTATTCCTTTATTTGGTCCTTGGCATTTCCAAATTCCATTTGATTTGTACTAGATATCACTTACCTCTACATGAAAGGGAAACAGTGATGTCATCAAGAATAACCTTTCTGATACCTTAGTCAAGGAAGGGAAGCTTGTGATGGATACATGATACACATATATACACGTGTGGGGTAATTTACCAAGCTAAGTCCCCCTTCAACATCTAACCAAACCACGAAAGTTCTCATAATAACATCAGTAATGCTGCTTCAGATTGCAGCTCTACTATAAGACTGACAAAACATTTACCTCACCATAACTCTACAGGGTATGCACTACAAGAATTATTATCCTTATTTTAAAAAGGAAGAAGCTGAGATTCTAGAGGTAAAAGTTGTACAGTGGAGAGAGCTCCGTAGAGTCATGAAGAATTGAATTTGAATCTCGTCTCCAACACTTTCTAGCTGTGGGACACTGAACAAGTCTGCCTCAGTTTCCTCATTTGTAAAATAGTGATAATAATAGCACTTATCTCCTGAAATGTCTGTGAGGACTGGATGAGATGGCACATAAAATATACTTTACACATTTTCAAGTGCTACATATATGTGTTAGTTATTGAAATGTGTCACCCAAGAGGACACAGCTATGTCAGAGGTCAGATCCAAACTACAATCTCCTGAAATCCTACATTTTTTTGACTTCTTTCAGTGGCCTTTCATACCAACTAGGCATAGAGTACAAGAGACAGAATATGATAATGTTTCAACCAAATGAAGACTCGTCTAGCTAATAGTACAATCTGCCAGGTAAAGAAAGCATGATGGACATAACATCTTGGGAGGAAGGTGCTGTCCTAGTGGAATGAGGACTTTTAGACATGGAAGTATGGATTTCTCCCAATTTTCTAAATGAAACAAAAATTTAAATTGGGGAAATGTCTTACTGTTGTTTTTAAAATGGGATTCCCCTGAAGCTTTCTTTTATACATTAATCAAACAACCCTTTTCTTGTCCCCAACAATACTGAAAAACACAGAAAATAGAGGAAATGCAGTCATCAAAATGCATGAAAGTAAAAAAGCATTTTAACAATTTATTCTTTTGGGAAGTCTGATAAGAATCAACTACTGACAATCAATAGCTCTCTTTAAAGTTAAGAGAGATTGTGATTCTTTTAGACACAAATGAACTCAATAACTCAAGTGTTAAAACTACTGGAAACATACTGGAAACATCATTATGTTTACAACAATATCCAGATAATACAATATAAAAAGAAAATCAGATCAATGTTATACTTGAAACAACTCTTAAAGAATTCCAGGGAAGCTAAAAGATGGAAAGTTAGGAGGGAGGATATTCTAGACATAAAGGACAACCAGGGCAAAGGACAAAAAAAGTTAACAATTCAACATATGAGAAATAGCAAGTCAGCCAGAAAAGCTGGTACAGTATATGGAGAGGAACAATGTACAAGAACACTGGAATGGTAGGAGTTAATAAGGAGCTCCTGTAATTTATAGAATAGGAGAGTGACATATGGTCAAGCTTGTTTTAGGAAGATCAATTTGAAAGCTGAATTGAGAATAGACTATAGTGTGGACAGACCTGAGGCAGGCAGTCAGCAGGTGGCTATGCAATAGTTCAGGCGTGTTGCGATGAGGGCCTGTGCCAAAGTGGTAGCAGTATCAAAGGAGAGAAGAAGGCCTGAAGGAGAGAGTTTATGAAGACAGAAATGACAAGATCTGACAACAGACTGGGTAAGAGAGATAAGTATTCTGAGCAACAGTGAGGATGGTTATAATCTGGACAATAATAGCAAAGTTGGAAAGAGGAGAATGTTTTCACCATTCCTGACTCTCCAGATTTCCCATCATCTTCTGCCTGAAATCCCTCTCCATATTTTCAGCTTCCTTTTAATATTTTGTCTTCCTCCATTAGAATGCATGCTCCTTGAGGGCAAGGACTTTCTCTTTTTGCTTATTCTTAGCATTGATCAGAGTACTTGGCATATAGTAAGTGATTGTTGCGTTTTGTTGAAAAAATAATGAATTCTGTTTTGGAAAGGTTCAGCTACAGAAAATCCAGATTTTCTAAATCCAGCTGGTATTGCAGAGCTGGATAAAAGAACAGGAGAGATCCAACAGGGTTGTATCTATCAATCTGGGAATTACCTGCATAAATTAAAACCTATAGGAACTGGTAAGATAGTTTAGAAAGAAAACAGAAGGTGGACAGGGACTAAGAAGGCACCCACAGTAAATAGGTATGGCATGGATGAAGAAACAGCAAAGAAGATTGAGAAAAAACAGTCAAATGATTAGAAAGAGAAAAATCAGGAGAGTGAAGTCATGAAAACTTCAAAGAGAGATCCAGGAAGTAATGGAGATCAATAAGAGAAATTAAGAAATCAGTAGTACCTTGGAAAAGTTTCTTCAACAGTTTCAGTTGAATGATGGAAGTCAAATGATGATGGTAAAAAGACACAAATATACATATGAACAATATTCAAAAATAAATTTAGATCAAACAATTCTAAGGTTTCATCTCACAATCAAAAAATTGGCAGATGACAAAAAAAATTGAACTTGTCAATATTGGAGGAGTTTTGGAATGACAAGCATGCTAATACACCATTGGCAGAGCTGTGAACTATGAACTGGTCCAACCATTCTGCAAAGCAGTTTGGAATTTTCTGAATAAAGTACTTAAAATTTCCATACTCTTTGACCCGATATATTCTACTAGGAGACAAAAAGAATGACAAATTAAAAAGTTCTATATATATAAAAATATTTATCATACCACTCTTTGTAGTAGGAAAGACTGAAAACAAAGAGATGCCTAGGGATTTTACTGTACTATAAGAAAAAATTATGATAGATGCACAGAAAAACAAAATAGTGATTAATCTATTATGAGAAATAATTCATTTGGATTCCCCTACTCTATTCCAATCATTATTAAAAAATTTGATAGTCATATTAAAGTTCTGTATATAAGGCTCCAGAGCTGTGAGCACCACATTCTGTTTACTTGCTTAAATAAAATTAATTAAAGGCCCTCTACCCTTGTTTTGCTTTGTGATGGTGACCAAGTCCAGCTTGGCAGAAATGATAACTACATGAAAAGTGCCCCAAAATATTTTTGTACCTTTGGATCAATCACTTGTCCAATAAGTGCACATGACCATCTTATGACTATTTAAATCACTGACTCCTTGTGCCTAATCTAAGGAGAAGTCTGTCCATCTTGTGTAGAGATATTCCTTCCTTCACTCAACTTGTAACCCTGTTGACATATTTTTCTTATTCAATGGAATTATTTTTTATTTGGTACAGCTGTTCCAGAATGACTGGACACATCTAATCCTAGAAAAATGGGGCCCTAGAAGGAGAAGGGATCTCAAATTGTGGGGAAGATTTGAGGTCCACTTTGTTAGAGGGGATGCTGGACCCTTTAATAAAGGGCCACTGGTCATAACTCTGCCTCAGTTTCTTTTATTGAAGATGGGATGATATCCCCACACCACACAAGTATGTCCTAAATGTTAAGCTTCCACAACCTTAGCTTTTGCTCCTGTGTAGCTCAGTAAAATTTCCTCTTGATTCTTGGAATAATAAATTGACATTTCTCTCACTAAAGAATTAACATGTCAAATAAGATCCACCCACATTTAAGTCCTATCCTTATTTTTAAATTCAGTTTTTGCTTTTCCACACTTGAAGAAAAGGCAAGCATAAGTTAGCTATCTCAAAATTACTAGCAATCATCTAGCCCTTGATGCATTTTCTCTTTCATACCTGTCTGCTGTTCGGTCCCTCATTCTGTCCCTCCTTCGCTGTTTCTCTCTCTTCTTTTTCACTTCATCATCTTCATCACCCTTATCCCCTGCAACAGAGAAACAAATTTCAAGTCAGTTTGAATAAAGACAAGCTAAGCTTTGAGGACCTTGTGTAAAGAAATTGTCACCTTATTCCCTGATTTGTTTAAGGATTTAGAGAGAGATTCTCCTCTAATAGTAGGGTCAAGAATACTTAGTACCAAGGGATTTTAAAAAGGCTTGGACTCCTCTGGGATTTTGATGAGAAATCGAAAGTTTCCCATTGGAAGTGATTAAATCATTAAGATGCTAGAACATTAGGGTCTGCCAAGGCTGCTATTACCAACCCTCCTCTGAAGATATGGTATCTTTCAGCTTTCAACTGCCTGCTTCCATAGCCTCCTTCATTTCTCTTTTTGTCATCACTGACTTTCCCCCTATGCTAACTTATCTTGCTTTTCAAGTCTAACAATATAATACTTCAATTTTCCAGACCTAAAATATATTAACTGTACTTCCTTTAAGAACATTTAAAGAGAAAGCCAAATTTCATTAAAGATAAGAAGATGGTAGCTTCAAAACCTCAAGGAGGTTATCTGTTTTACATACCACCTCCCTACCTCCGGTCAGGCCTCATGTATTCTTTCAATTGGTCTCAATCTGAACTATAGCAGCTTGGCCGATATATGCTAGCCTAACAAGTGTCTTTCATTCATAAAAGTTATAAATCTATCATTTATCCAGGGTCAAAGGTATCAGGGGGACAGGGAGGAGCAATCCTAGAAATAAGAGATGGAAAAGACCAACAGGTCCTCCAGTCCATCCCCTGGGGCCAGTGCAGGAAGCCCCCTCTAAGAAAGATATAGCCCAATGTCCCAGAGTCAAGTAATTAAGCTCATATAAGTCAGTGACAGGGATAAGGGAAGATCCTGAAGACCAGGATCTCACAGAGGGCTGGGGAAAGGGACAGGAGACTGGAAAAAGGATCAATAAGCATCTGAACTGTAACCCCTACCCCTGATGCCAGTCACGAGACTGTCCCACGAAGATGGCGACCGGCGTGCGCTGCTCAGAAGCCTCTCAAAAGGGCGTGGGATTTTTGGCAAGAGGTCACTGCCTGAAACTATTACTGCTGTTAAATAGCAAAGTCATTCCGGGTACCAGGACCTGTGCGTAATAAACATTTCACCTTCGCTTTAGCATAGACCCCACTGCAAGAGCTGTTTAGTGCTCTGTATGGTCCCATGCTATAGACATAACCTCTTCAATAAACATGGATGGAAGAATCTCAGAAGGGTCAGCTAAGCCCTGAAAATATAAGAGAAGGAAAATCTTAAGGGAGGATCCTGTACAAAAACAGGTTTATGTGAATGGAGAGTCAAGAAGGAATCAATCTTTGGTTCTTCCAAGTTGTGTTCATCTAGAAAGGACCCAGAGGGAAAGTAGAAAAAAAGGGGTGTTTGGAAAGACCACCACCATCTCCAAGCTCCAGTTTTCTATTCCCTTCTGAAGGGTCTACTGTTTAGTCTAGTCTTGCAGTTTAAGTTGAAATCTCTCCAGTGCCACTGACTCACAGTGGGGCTAATGAAAACTACCAAACAATTAGTAGTCTTTTGTGACCCCAGGGGTAAGCCCTCTCTGGCTCCCAACAGGAAAATGTGAGAAAAGCCAATGGGACAGACGGAAAGGACTTGATTCAAGTCCACTTGCCCACCCCAAGACCCCTACTTGGGCAGGTATTTCCCGCCACGGTCACTGAACACAAAGGAAAGGGATAGAGGCCCTTGCACTGTAGTTCAACACACTGCAACAAAGCATGGCAGTGAAAATGGAAATCAAATTCAAACAGAAACCAAGGAAATAGCAGACTCAATGAAGTTCAGGGAAAAAAAAAATAGTTCAGGGAACCTGCATTGGCCAAGGGGGAAAACAGACTGGATGGGATGGATGGAACCTCTTCTCTCTCTCTGATTTCTGTGATTTCCTCTGTCATTCCTACAGAAAAGTTACTTCAGACAAGCTGAGGTGGGCTTTCTTTTTCTACCATCCTATGAGAAACCTGCTTCCTGATTTAATTATTGGAACAAATGAAACTGTTTCCAGTAGGTGCCACATCAAAGACATCTGAGCAAAGCCTTTGTGTGATCCCCCTACCCTCACAGCCTTCCCCAAGCAAATGTAATACTTTCTCTGTTCCATTTCACAGATCAGATCCAACACTTGCATGCCAACCCTTCTACTACTGAACCCCACTAGAAGAGAGAGAAAGAGAGGGGGGTACAGAAGGAAGGAAGGAAGAGAGAGGAAAGGAAGGAGGGAAATAAAGAGGAGAAGGAGAGAAAAAAAAAGGAGAAAAGGGAGAAAAGAGAGAATTAAGAGAATACAGGGGCATAAGGTGGGGGTGGGGTGGGAGGATGATACAAAGCTAATAAATACAGAGAAACTAAGAGCAGGAAGATGCTGGGTAACTCCTACCTCTCCTCCTTCCTTCGTCATCCATTTCCTCATCCTGAAAAAGATACAGAGTTTGAGAATGACACAATGTCTTTATACTGCAAACTCCCTATTGAGAATAAGGATCTCAGATTACTATTCTATTCTCTCTTCCAGCATTCTTACCTCAAACTCTAACACCTTCATGAAATAAAAAATGGGATCTTGCTATTTTGCTAAATTTTGATACCATAATTAAACAAATGTACATTACAGGTAGAGGATGTTTAATGGGACAGTAGCTAGTATGGCTTACTTCCAAACAGAGAAACTGGGGAAAAAAACCAAGAAAATTCAGAACTGGTAATTAAATGAAGAGCCCTCATATTAGTTTGGATGCTTATTAACATCTATAAACTAAATTCTCATAAGTGATTAAAGAATAAGATGATTTTGAGATAGAAAGAACACTTAATCCAAAGCCCTCATCATTTTACTGATGAACAAACTTAAGGTCCATAAAGGAGAGGTGATTTATTTAAGGTAATATACAAGTAATAAGTAGCAGAACCAAGATTGTAAGCTCTTACTACTAACCCAATTACTTTTTTCTAGATATCAGGAAAGATTAGCAGACACCAAAATTTCAAGGATATTTATGGGTGATCAACAGATTTTTTTTAAAAAAAAATCAAATATTCCAAACTAAAAAAGCATGGAAATAAAATCTTAAAAAAAAAAAAAATCTTCCTTCAGACATGTACAGGCTCAATAAGCATACATAAGAAATCCCATTGTGGATATCCTTGGGGAGATTCCAACCTCTCATTGATGATTTTTCAGTTATAATTTGAACATATCCAAAAACAGTGCACTATACATACACATACCCAAAACTTCCTGTGGAGAATGCTGCCAGAGCTAAACAATTTAATGCAAGCATTTTCTACTTCTAATGAGTCTTTGGCCTGAAGCATCTGTTACCATCCCAGTAACACTGGGGCAGGAACTTATTACACATTGTGAAGCTGCTACTGAATCTAAGATTGTTAAAATGTTAAAAGGGAACTTCAGATATTAGCCTAGATGTCTATGCCCAAAAGATCATCACATGTACAAAAATATTTAAAGCAGCTCTTTTCTTAGTGGCCAAGGACTGAGGGGTACCTTGCAATGGGGAACATCTGATGGTATAACTGTGACAAAATATTACTGTACTGTAAAAAAATGCCAAAGGAAGTAGTTTTGGAAAACTAGGAAAATATTTATGCACTGATACAAAGTGGAGTAAGTGGAACTAGTGTATTTATATAGTTTTATATAACAACAGTATCACACAAACAAATAAAAGATTTAGGAACCTCTCTTGACATACTATCTACTCCAGTCAGACATGATGGACTCATGAATACAGATTAAAGCATAATTTTTTAAACATGATAATGTGGGAATTTTTTACTTGATTATTCATATTTTCAGTGTGTTTTGTTTTTCTTATTTTCTCAACAGGTAACGATGCAGGTCAAAAGGAAAGAATTCAGAACTGAAAATAAAAGTGAATTAAAATTAAAACGACTAGTTCAGCCTTCTCATTTTATAGATGAGGAAATTTAGTCCCAAGGGAAAGGAAGTGTCTCCTTCAACATCAGGTCAGTTAGCAGATAATTGGGACTAGAACCCAGATCTTCTGATTTCAAATTTAAGATTTTATGTACTGCACAGCACTTAGGCAGCAGAATTATTGATAAGTTAAATAATATACCCACACAATTGTATTTTTAAAATGGAAATTTCTAACTTTACAACAAAGCTACCTTTTAGGCTTGAGGATAGAAGGAAAAAAGATCCCATCACAGGTTTGAATCTCATCAATAAATTTCAAGGTCAAATGCAGGCACAATGATCCAATCAAGAGGTTTGGGTAAGAATAGAAAAGCAGCTGGCTGGTGCTCCAGGGATCAGTGAGAAGGTGAAAACCACTACAGAGAAAGAGAAGAGCTGAGCGAAAGTCTTATAGATGATGGCCTAAGTTCACTCAATGGGTAGAATATCTAAGGGGCTAAGAAAATTATATCACCTTTTATTTATCAGCTAATTGATATTACCACCATCATTAGGAAGAGATACTGTAGCACCTGGAAATTATTTTCATTTAATATATGGGAAGCCCAAGTTAAATGATTTAGTAAGGGTCCAACAGTAAGCCAGAGTTAAGAACCCAAGAATGCTAATTTTTAGTTGAATGCTCCTGATCACTGGACCCTTGTTTTTCTCAAGGTTTTGGAATTTAGAATCCAGAATATTTGACAGCTGGCCAGGATGTACCAAATTTGCTAAATATCAATTATGAATTTACAAGGACTGCATGCTGGCAAATGGAGAGACTAAATTAGGTCTAGAGACATAAGGCATATTCAACAAAACATCTAAAAACATTTTTTTATGTTAATAACATAGAAAAGTAATGAACTTGAACATAAGAGCTGCCAAAGAGAAAGATTAAGGTAGTGATTAGTAAATCTATACAGATTTGCATTTCTGGACCTAAAAAATAAAAATGTAGGCAATTAAGAAAATTAGTAAATATATATATATGTATATATATATATAAAATTCTGTCATGCTAATATTAATGCTTGATGCCTAATACACTTAATTCAATAGTTTCTTTCTGAAGAACTACAAAAAATTCTGCAGGACAATAATGATTCTTATAATCTTGAAAAGAATGTTGAATTAAATGCATAGGAAGTGGGATAAAATGAAGTCTACACCAAGAGTTGTTCCCTTCTCTTTATGAAAACCAAGTAAGAACAGATCAAGAGTTAAGAAAAATTGGAAGATAGAGGTGGAAAAACAGAAGATCTATAAAGATCACTTACACCCCTGTTGCCTTCATCTTCCAACTGGTAATCACCATCTCCACCATCTGTCAGACACAAAGAAAAGAGTCAACATGGGGTTAAGGATTTTAGTTCTTTCCAACCAAACACTGAATTCTGCTTTGCTAGCGTATATCCCCTATCCAATAAGTGGTAATCACATAATCAAAGAAAGTGCACACAAATATATATTTAATAGAACAAAGTAGTCTTGTGCTTCAAAGTTTATGCTGACAGAAAATAAGTTTTGGTAGCTTTGGCCAAACTAAAGATTACATATGAGCTTGATGGCAGATTATACAATAGCAGCCACCCTAATTCTGGAATGATTTACAAGTAGAAGGCTAAATGTAGATGATTAATTTTTTGGTTACGGCACTTCACAAAATTTCTAAATATGGGGAATGAGTTACAATCCATTGTGGAAAAAATATTCACACCAACAAAATCATGGGACTCTGTAGAACTGACATAAAAACAGTAGGACTAACTGAAATAGAGACATAGAATATAGTAAGGCTTTTGCTAAAGAGAAAGTTGAACTTTCAAAAGGGGAAGCAGATGCTTGTCTTCCAAGAAATGATGTGAATGCACATATGCTTTCAAATGAGACATTTAGAAAGAAGGTGAAAAGGAGACCAACAGACAGTGGCTGATGAATTCATTCTAAGAAATCCTCAAAAAAATCAAGAACACACCATCAAAGTCTCATGTGTGGTATGCAGCCAACAGGTGAAAGAGACTTTCCCAAGGCTGGCCACCCAATAACCACAACTCTTCTGGCTTGTGTGGGAGCATTGTGGGCAATGAGATCAAAGAACTAGGAAAGAAACAGAAAACTTAAGAAGGATAGCATTTTCATCATTTCCACCAATCAAAGGCAAGGGTTTCAAAATGGAAAGGCAAATAGAGGAAACAACCACTAATGAAATGATCCTATCTGAGAATGGGATCTGGATTTCTGGAATGACAGGTTCCTGGGGTATACCATCTAATAAAGTAAGAATGCACTAGCCTAAACAACTAGAAACAAAGAAGAAGCCCACCTTATGGCAGACAGGTGGTCACAGTGGGCAGCAGGATACTGGGCCTGAAATCAGGAACACTTAATTTCAGATATAGTCTCAGACACTTATTAGATGTGAAAACTGGCCAAAGTCACCTAATTTTTGTCTGCTTTAGTTTCCCCAACTGTAAAACACAGATAATAGCACCTACTTCACAGAGTTGTTGTAAGTATAAAATTAGATAGTGTTTATAAAGTAGTTAGCACATAGCAGGCTCTATATAAATGCTGATTCCTTAACCTAACTTAACATCAAATAGGGAATGGCTAAACAAACACTGGAGGGTATAGGAATAAATGGGCTTTTCCTTAAAATGATTAGTAGTATCTACTTAAAACCTTCAGCAAGCATCATATGTAATGGAGTCAAACCAGAACCATTCCCAATAAGATCAGGAGTGAAACAAGGCTGCCCAGTGTCACCATTATTATTTAATATTGTCTTAGAAATGTTAGCTTTGGCAGTAAGAGAAGAAAAAGAGATTAAAAGAATTAAGAGTAGGTAATGAGGAAACTAAATTATCACTCTTTGCAGATATCATGATGATATACCTAGAGAACCCAAAAGACAACTAAAAAACTACTAGAAATAATTCACAACTTTAGCAAAGTTGCAGGATACAAAATAAATCCACATAAATCATCAGCATTTTCATATATTACCAATAAAGTTCAACAGCAAGAGATACAAAAAGAAATTCCATTCAAAATAACTGATGATACTATAAAATATTTGGGAATTTATCTGCCAAGGGAAAGTCAGGAACTATATGAACTAAACTACAAAACACTTTCCACACAAATAAAATCAGACCCAGTCAACTAGAAAAACTTAAAATGCTCATGGGTAGGACAAGCGAATATAATAAAAATGACAATACTACCCAAACTAATTTACTTATTTAGTGCCATACCAATCAAACTCCCAAGAAATTATCTTACAGATATAGAAAAAATAGTAGCAAAATTCATTTGAAAGAACAAAAGGTCAAGAGTTTCAAGAAAATTAATGGAAAAAAAAAGGCTGATGATGGTGGACTTGCTGTACCAGATCTAAAACTGTATCACAAAGCAGCGGTCATCAAAACCATTTGGTACTGGCTAAGAAATAAAAGTAGTCGATCAGTGGCATAGGATAAAATCACAAGACAAACTAGGCAATAACTATAGCAACCTAGTCTTTGATAAACCCAAAGACACCAGGTTCTGGGATAAGTACTCACTATTTGACAAAAACTGCTGGGAAAATTGGAAACTAGTGTGGAAGAAATTAGGGATTGACCCACATCTAACACCACATACCAAGATAAGATCTAAATAGGTTCATGATCTGGATATAAAGAATGATACTACAAGTAAATTAGAGAAACGCAATGTAAACCTCTTACCTATGGAGATGGAATAAATTTATGTTCAAAGAAGAACTGAACTCTTAATTGAAAACCAGATAGATAACTTTGACTATATTAAGTTAAAAAGTTTTTGTACAAACAAAATCAATGCAGTCAAGATTAGGAGGGAAGCAATAAATTGGGAAATCATCTTTACACTTAAGGGTTCTGATAAAGGTCTCATCTCTAAAATATACAGAGAATTGTCTCATATTTATAAAAATTCAAGCCATTCTCCATAATGGTCATAGGATATGAACAGACAATTTTCAGAGGATGAAATTAAAACTATTTATAGTCATATGAAAAGGTGCTCCAAATCACTATTGATCAGAGAAATGCAAATCAAGACAACTCTCAGGTACCACTACACACCTGTCAGATTGGCTAAAATGACAGGAAAAGTTAATGATGAATGTTGGAGGAGATGTGGGAGGGCTGGGACACTGATGCATTACTGGTGGAACTGTGAATGGATCCAACCATTCTGGAGAGCAATCTGGAGCTATGCTCAAAAAGTTATCAAACTGTGCATACTCTTTGACCCAGCAGCATTTCTGTTGGGCTTGTATCCCAAAGAGGTCATAAAGGAAAGGGTCCCACATGTGCAAGAATGTTTGTGGCAGACCTTTTTGTAGTGGCTAGAAACTGGAAAATGAATAGATGCCCCATCAATTGGAGAGTGGCTGAATAAATTATGGTATATGAATGTTATGGAATATTATCGTTCTGTGAGAAATGACCAGCAGGATGATTTCATAGAGGCCTGGAGAGACTTGCATGAACTGATGCCGAGTGAAATGAGCAGAACCAGGAGATCATTATATATGGCAACAACAAGACTATATGACGATCAATTCTGATGGATATGGCTCTCTTCAACAATGAAATGTTTCAAACCACTTCCAATTGTTCACTGAAGAAAGCCATATACACCCAGAGAAAGGGATATGAAATGTGGACCACAACATAACATTCTCATACTCTTGATTGATGTTTGCTTACATTGTGTTTCCTTTATCTGATATGTCTTTTGTGTAGATAAGATTTTTCTTGCACAACAATGATAAGTTTGGAAATATGTATACATTATATTCGATTTCTCAAGTATTTTAACATAATTAACATGTAGTGGATATCCTGCCATCTAGGGGAAGGGTGGGGAGTTGGGGGGAAAAAATTTGTAACAGAAAGCTTTGTAAGGGTCAATGTTGAGGAATTACCCACACATATGTTATACAAATAAAATAAAATTGAATTAAATTGAAAAAAAAAAAAAGATTCAAGTTAAAGGAACTAGTAGCTTAGGATTCTGGCATTCCTATTCATCTGAATGCAAAACAGCTTTGAGATACTCTAAACCCTCTCTCATGTTTGGCTGGTAGCCACCAAGGGCAACTCAGGCAGGAATGCTCTGCTCAGCTGAGATGTTTATCCTTCTTGAACATCCTTTTCCTGCAATGGCTAAATAAAACTCCTTTGGGTAAGTGCTGAATGACCTTTCAGTGTTTCATTTCATATAACTAAGAAATCTACTCTACCAGGGGAATGGCCCAAAGTCAGGTCCACCCCATAATAAAAATCATTAAAAAAAAAACCCCACAACTTTAATAAAGGTGGCTTTAATACTAAGAAGACATAGAAAAGCTGCCACTGTTAGAGAGCAGAAACAGGACCTAAAAGTACCTAAAGGATTCTTTTAGAATTGAGATTACTGCAATAGAATATAACATTAAGAGACTTAACATAAAAGACTTTGGTGATTACAGTGACTTAGATAACAGATGGAATGATTTCATTTAAAGATTTACTTCTCCACATACTGTATCATGAATGTCTTTTTAATCCAAATTTGTTAATATTGCTTATAAAGAATCAGAAGGAATTGTTAGTGAAAGACAATAAAATAAAAATACTAATTACACAATGTTTTAGAGTTTAAAAGTATTTTACAGAATTGTGATACAATCCTGCAAGGTAGGGAATATGATCCCAACTTAACAAAGAAAGAAACTGTTAAGTGGCTTATCCAGGGTCACAGAACTACAAAGTATTTAAGGCAAGATTTAGAGTTAGGTCTTCCTGACTCTGCCTAGTGGTCTAACCACTGCACACACCTCGCTGCCTAACTCACTTTTATTTCCTAGTGTCCATCTCTCAACCATCAGTGAATTCTTTTTAACCTCAACAATTAGACTTGACCACAGATTTATAGATAAGCATAGTATTAGTATAATCAATCCAGGTCATGAGGTCATCTCAGAGCCTTGTTTTCCTAGGTTATGTTGTAGTTAATGATATCTTAGTATGGCTATTATCATTAATTCCTCTTAATGTATGGGTTAATATCTGCCACACACTCTAACCCTCCAGTTGTCAAGAACTAACCTAATCCTAACCTAGCTCAAGCTGGTAAAAATGGCCCTCAAATGGATCTTCAATTGAAGAGAAGATTCTCTTGCCCCAGGGAATATGATTTCTTAATGGTTTCTGTGGTCTAAACTGCTTTTCAAACAGCTTTGGGTTTTTTAATAGGGCCAAGTCTCTGATTTAGAAAAGACTTGGTTAGAGCATACAAAATTTTATTTTTAGGGGATGGAGGGGAGATCTAGAAGCATGTGAACTAGTCTGACCAAAGTGAGAAGATGATTTTCCGGTGCAGCTCCTGATGGTGATTTTTGGTCTCTCTCTTTCTCTCTCTCACCTGTTGGCACTCATTTCCAGATGTGGCTTATCCCTTACCTTTTCTTTCAACAGACTGCAAGAATGGCAGCCCAGGACTGGGCTCCAGGTTTTCATCCTTCCATATCTTGTTGATTGTCCTGGATCTGGTCTGACCTAGAGTTGAACCAAGAAGTGGAGGCCTGGCTTTGCAGCCTCTCTTTTTGTTTAAGAAGTACTGGCCAGTCTATGTGGCTAAGTGTTCACATGTGCCCAATTGGACATAAGAGATGCACCTATTATAATCTTTTCCTCTAAAAAGTTAATCATGTGGTTTATACTTTTAGAGTTATTGTTAAATATTACATTTTCATTACATAGGAGTCATTTTTGAAAACTGTTATGTTTTACTGTTTTGATCATTTCCTTTATAGTACATGTACCTGATGACAGTTCCACGACTGAATCAGAAATTCTATTATTTTTGTGTTTCATGGCAGCTATTAAGTACCTCACATTCCCTAGAAAGAATAGTGTCAGATTTTGTGGGGAATAGCTATGCAAGTGCAAAAACACAAAAGTCTTTTTTAAGTCAAGAGGTGTGGTCCATTCATAATATTGTATTTCTTAAACTAATAGAGATGAAAGGGGGATGGAGAATTAAATAAAATTGCTCTTTTAAATGTGTATTAGAGTGGGAACCATCTTGGGATGATAGTGACAACGCTCATTAATGATACATGTATATGGGCAACTCAAAGAGTCCCGTCTAGACAAAGAATGACTTTGATGACAACTTCACTGACATTTCAGAGGAACACATTCACAAGTAGTTCTGCTATAACACATTATATATACACATATTATACTTGCATAGTTATGCAAAATAGCATAATGAAAGCTACAAGGTTTAGGGGGAAAATGGGGTTGAGGACACAACAATGAAACTTGATCATGGGGAAAACACAACAGGCTCAATACAAGGATGCCCAACCTTGGAAACTAACAAAGCTAGCTAATGATTCATAAGGTGCCATCCCTCTATGGCTAAGACAGGGAAATTTTGAAAAGATCCTAATTCAATGAGGTAACCTGGAGAACAATCCCATACACACCTGATGCCCTTATGATGAAAAAGGATTACTAAAAACTATCTCTGGCTGGGCTTTTTCAAGTGGGAGGCTCAGAAAGAGCCAGGCTCAAACTTGTATTTATTAAGAATCTCCCTGTGTTCCTTTCCTTTTTGCATCTGCCTTTCCTGGTTTTCACCTCTCATCCTCCCAAGTATTACATTCTTCATTCCCTCCAAGTTCTCATCTATTCTTGGATCAAAGAAAAGCACCATTAGGGGATTTTCTTTCATTTGGAGCCAGACACCTCTTCTTTCCACAGGTCCCATATTTGTGTCCCTTTTCATCAGTAGAGGTCACTCCCCATCTTAATGTATGCCCTATCTCACCTGTGTACTCCCTAATGCAGTTTTCTTTGATGAAAAATCTTACATAAGCAAATACAAAAATCATATTGTACTCAAACTGTTCCCTAATATATCAACTGCACTGAAAGAAATTTGAGTTTTCAAAACAAGCATCATTGCAGAACTACTATACAGGTACCATGGTATTCAGAGGAAAATAGTATCTAATGCTATAGATATTTGGAAAAGACAGTTGCCAATAAAGAAAAAAGCAAAATTTTAATTATTCCAATGAATTTCTGAATAGCTCTGGTGTATTTGGTTATCGGTAGGCTTTTCCAGTTCTGGCAAGAGGATCAAGAAATCTCTTGATCACAATGGAAAACAAACGACTTATATTGGTGACTCAAGTCCATTGTGATACAAAAATAATAATGGTAAATAATATTTCCCAAATATGATTTCTATATGAACATTTAAGAAAACTCTTGAGAATTTAACACAAAAGGTTCAAGTGTTTCCTGGACAAGTATTTTCTACATATTTTGAATGGAAAGCAAAGTATAGAATGTATTAAATAAAAAATAAGATTAAAAAATAAGATGATTGAAATATACCTGCTGAATATTCAATACATAGTAAATTTTATTATTGTTTGTGTGGGTTAGGGTTTTGAAACAATTTTAAGGGAATCATTATCTTATTCATCATTCTTCAAAGTAAAATCTCTTGGCAAATAAAATTTGGCCCTAGAAGTAAGGATGATACTTCAAGAAGTGATATTTGACAGTTAGGCCCCTCAGTAAATTGCACTATTACTCCAGCATGTGAACCTGTTATTAATGTAACAAAAATTCCTTGATGCTTTCTGTCCTTTTATGCTTTATAAGTACAAAATGTCTTTTAGAGAAAACCACCTACTTTGTCAGCTCTTAAAGATACTACGGTATCCAGCTTTTTTTTTTTATAAGAAGCAGTATCATGTAATGGAGAAAGAACTAGAAGTGGAGTTAGTTTTATCATCTGCAAAAATCAGAGGGTTGATCTAGGACTTATGAAATCTAAATCTATGACCCTATAATCTGGGTTCAATTTTGAGTTCTAATACCACCCATGGGCAAGTCACCTTTTTTGTATATCAGTTTTCTCATTTGTAAAATGGAGATACTAATAGTAAACTTCTGGGTGTGAGCAAAGGATTGTGTATATATAGACATATAGATATTTTAAAAAATAATTAGAAAATTATTTTGACTAATGAGGAAGGACAGAAATATTGTAGTAATCGTATTTACACACACACACACACACACACACACACACACACACACACACACAAGAAAATTGCTTACAATTTTATATTGTAAGTGTTCCTTACAATCTGGAAGAAGTGTCTGAATAACTTCAGAAAAATAAAGCCCAAACAAAGCAGGTAACTAATGCATTGTCAATTTTACTGAGTTTTTAGGCAATATTGCTCTTTGATAAGTTGTGCATTGGTGATTTAAGATTTGGTATATAACCCATAAAAATTAAAGTTATCCAATACTAATAAAATCCAGTGTTCAAAAGAATTAAGAGTTGAGTAGATTTTTATGGTAGATTGACAATTCAGAAACCATTTCTCTAGGGGGTTAAAAACTCACAATTATACAAAATGTATAATTGTGCTAACTAAAATCAATTTGTAGACCATTGTGAAATGTCTGTATGCTTTGGTATTGTCTGCCATGAGGATATCCTTGAATATAATTCTCTATCTGTGAATATCTTAAATGTTGAAATAAAAATGAGAAATGTACTGTTAAAAGAAAAAAAAAAGCTGATTTAATAAGATTTAAAAAACAAACAAAAAAAACCAAACACAGGACTGTCATTTCTTTGATATTTGAAGCTACATCTACCAAAGCAGGTTAGCACCTTCTCTACAACTTATACTTGTAGAGAAGGATAGAAAGAAATAAGAATGCTTAGACTGCAATGGCCAGGAGCCCTGAATCTCAAAGATCTAGGTGTGCCTAAGCACCTAGGGGCAGAGCTCAGTGAAAAACTCAAGCAAGTAGCAAGTCAAGCCAAGCTTAGGATTTAGGACCACCCCAAACCACAAGTATAACCAAGGAAAGAACCTGGGCCTGATTCAAATACTGGAGACACGAATACAACCTTTATAAAACTTTTATCATAAATTTAGAGATGGCCCAAAAACTAGCCTAGAAGGAGATAAATTAATTATCTGTAGAAATTGGATGCAGAGACTCAAAGGAAAAAAATGTCTTTCCCCCAAGGACTATATAAATTTCCTAGAAGAAATAAAGAGGGCAGCTAGGTGGGGCAGTGGATAGAGCACCAGCCTTGAAGTCAGGAGGACCTGAGTTCAAATCTGGTCCCAGACACTTAACATTCCCTAGCTGTGTGAC
>JAJPUD010003138.1:183513-269385 GCA_023553655.1 Myrmecobius fasciatus | reverse complement strand
AGAGATAAGGAAGGGAACTATATTTTATTAAAGGGTACCATAGATAACGTTGCAATATCAATACTAAATATATATGCACCAAGTGCCATAGCATCCAGATTCCTAGGGGAGAAATTAAGAGAGATGCAAGAAGAAATAGATAGCCAAACAATAATAGTGAGGGATCTCAACCTTGCTCTCTCAGAATTAGATAAATCAAACCACAAAATAAATAAGAAACTAGGGAGGTAAACCAGTTTTTAGAAAAGTTAGGTATGATAGATCTATGGAGAAAATTGAATGGAGACAGTAGGGAGTTTACTTTTTTCTCAGCAGTCCATGGAATTTATACAAAAATTGACCATGTGTTAGGGCATAAAAACCTCAAAATCAAATGCAGAAAGGCAGAAATAGTAAATGCATCTTTTTCAGATCATGATGCAAAAAAATCACATGCAATATAAGGCCAGGAGAAAATAGGCCAAAAGTTAATTGGAAATTAAATAATCTAATCTTGAAGAATAAATGGGTGAAAGAGCAAATCATAGACACAATCAATAATTTCATCCAGGAGAATGACAATTAATGAGACAACATACCAAAATTTGTGGGATGCAGCTAAAGCGGTTATAAGGGGCAATTTTATATCTCTAGATGCTTACTTGCATAAAATAGAGAAAGAAAAGATCGATGAATTGGGCTTATTATTTAAAAAAAACTTGAAATAAAAACAAAATAAAAACCCTCAATTAAATACCAAATTGAAAATTCTAAAAATAAAAGGGGAAGTTAATAAAATTGAAAATAGGAAAACTATTGAATTAATAAATAAAACTAAGAGTTGGTTTTATGAAAAAACCAACAAAGTACATAAGCCTTTAGTTAATTTGATAAGAAAAAGGAAAGAGGAAAATCAAATTGTTTGTCTCAAGAATGATAAGGGAGAACTTTCCTCCAATGAAGAGGAAATTAGAGCAATAATTAAGAGTTATTTTGCCCAACTTAAGCCAGTAAGTTTGATAATCTAAATGAAATGGAGGGATATCTACAAAAATATAGATTGCCCAGGTTAACAGATGAGGAAACAAAACATTTGAATAGCTCCATATTAGAAAAAGAAATAGAACAAGCTATTAACCAACTCCCTAAGAAAAAATCTCCAGGGCCAGATGGATTTACATGTGAATTCTACCAAACATTCAAAGAACAATTAATTCCAATACTATACAAACTATTTGAGAAAATAGGACAGAAGGTATACTACCAAATTCCTTCTATGAGACTGATATGGTGCTGATAGCTAAACCAGGTAGGGTGAAAACAGAGAAAGAAAACAATAGACCCATTTCCCTAATGAATATTGATGCAAAAATTTTAAATAAGATATTAGCAATGAGATTACAGAAAGTCATCTCCAGAATAGTACACTATGACCAAATAGGATTTATACCAGGAATGCAGGGCTGGTTCAATATTAGGAAAACTATCAGCATACTCAATTATATTAATAACCAAACTAACAAAAACCATATTATCTCAATAGATGCAGAAAAAGCATTTGATAAAATCCAACACCCATTCCTATTAAAAACACTAGAGTATAGGAAAAAATGGACTTTTCCTTAAAATGATTAGTAGCATCTACTTAAAACCATCAGCAAGAATCATATGTAATAGAGACATTAAGACCAGCAGTGAAACAAGGCTGCCCACTGTCACCATTACTGTTTAATATTGTATTAGAAATGTTAGCTTCGGCAATAAGAGAAGAAAAAGAGATAAAAGCAATTAGAATAGGTAATGAAGAAACCAAATTATCACTCTTTGCAGATGACATGATGGTATACTTAGAGAACCCTAGAGACTCAACTAAAAAACTACTAGAAACAATTCACAACTTTAGTAAAGTTGCAGGATTCCAAATAAATCCATATAAATCATCATTTTTATATATTACCAACAAAGTTCAGCAGCAAGAGATACAAAAATAAATTCCATTCCAAATAACAGATGATAGTATAAAATATTTGGTAATCTATCTGCCAAGGAAAAGTCAGAAACTATATGAACTAAACTACAAAACACTTTCCACACAAATAAGATCAGACCTAATCAACTGGAAAAACATTAAGTTCTCATGGGTAGGCCAAGCGAATATAATAAGAATGACAATACTACCCAAACTAATTTACTAATTTAGTGCCATACCAATCAAACTCCCAAGAAATTATTTTACAGATCTAGAAAAAAACAGTAGAAACTTCATTTGGAAGAACAAAAGGTCAAGAATTTCACGGGAATTAATGAAAAAAAAAGGCAGATGAAGGTGGCCTTGCTGTACCATATCTAAAACTATATTATAAAGCAGCAGTCATCAAAACTATTTGGTACTGGCTAAGAAACAGAGCAGTCAATCAGTGGCATAGGATAGGATATCAGGACAATCTAGGCAATAACTTTAACAATTTAGTGTTTGATAAACCCAAAGACCCCAGCTTTTGGGATAAGTACTCACTATTTGGCAAAAAACTGCTGGGAAAATTGGAAACTAGTGTGGAAGAAATTAGGGCTTGACCCACACTAACACCACATACCAAGATAAGATCTAAATGGCTTCATGATCTAGATATAAAGAGTGATTTTGTAAGCAAATTAGAGGAACATAGTATAGTTTACCTCTCAGACCTATGGAGATGGAATAAATTTATGTCCAAAGAAGATCTGGAACTCCTAATTGAACACCAGATAGATAATTTTGATTATATAAAGTTAAAAAGTTTCTGTACAAATAAAACTAATGTAGACAAGATTAGGATGGAAGCATCAAATTGGGAAATCATCTTTACATTTAATAGTTCTGATAAAGGCTTCATTTCTAAAATATATAGAGAATTGTCTCATATATATCAGAATTCAAGCCACTCTTCAATAGATAAGTGGTCAAGGGATATGAACAGACAATTTTCAGATGATGAAATTAAAACCATCTCTAGTCATATGAAAAGTTGCTCCAAATCACTATTGATCAGAGAAATGCAAATTAAGACAACTCTGAGATACCACTACACACCTGTCAGATTGGCTAAAATGACAGGAAAAGATAATGATGAATGTTGGAGGTGATGTGGGAAAACTGGGACACTAATACATTGTTGGTAGAACTGTGAACAGATCCAACCATTCTGGAGAACAATTTGGAGCTACTCTCAAAAAGTTATCAAACTGTGCATACCCTTTGACCCAGCAGTGTTTCTACTGGGCCTTTATCCCAAAGAGATCTTAGAGGAGGGAAAGGGACCCACATGTGCAAGAATGTTTGTGGCAGCCCTTTTTGGAGTGGCTAGAAACTGGAAACTGAAGGGATGCCCATCAGTTGGAGAGTGGCTGAATAAATTATGGTATATGAATGTCATGGAATATTATTGTTCTGTAAGAAGCGACCAGCAGGATGATTTCAGAGAGGCCTGGAGAGACTTGCATGAACTGATGCTGAGTGAAACGAGCAGAACCAGGAGATCATTATACACAGCAACAACAGTATTACATGATGATCAATTCTGATGGACATGGCTCTCTGCAACAAAGAATTGTCTCAAACCAGTTCCAATTGTTCACTGAAGAAGACCATATACACCCAGAGAGAGGGATATGAAATATGGACCACAACATAACATCTTCATGCTCTCTATTGATATTTGCTTGCATTGTGTTTCCTTTCTCTGATTTTCTTTTTTTTTCTTGTAGATAGGATTTTTCTTGCACAACTTTTCAAGTATTTCAACATTATTAACATGCAGTGGACTTTCTGCCATCTAGGGGAGGGGAGGGGATTGGGGGTAAAATTTGTAATGGAAAGCTTTGTAAAGATCAATGCTGAGGAACTACCCATACATATGTTATACAAATAAAAAGCTTTAATTAAAAAAAAATATAGCATGTACGTCTGTTTGGAAGGCAGCAGTAACCTCAGATGCTGAGATGTATTCCATGAAGTATCCAGGCTATATGCATTCCTTGGCCATATATGTGACCTATACATGTGTTCTCTGCCATGTATACCACACTGTCCGCATTGTCCACATTACTTACTTTTATGTTTCTTCTCCTACCACTGATGAGTTAATTTGTAGAAGAGTGAACTGTTATATATATGAAATTTACCTGTGTTAATTTTCTTTGACATTTATTTTTCTAGGCTATTTAATTATCTGCCACTTGTTTCAGATTAGTATGTCTTCTACTTGGTCTAATTTTTGAAAGGAAAGAAAAATAATTGGTGGAGGCTCATGACCTATAATTTGAAGTGGATGCTGATCCAGAGTATGTCTTAAATCTAATATACTTTTCAAAGGATTCAGATTGAGGGGTGATATAATTGGTATACAATTGATAATAATTGGTATAGAATTCCTCTTTTTTTTCCTTTGAAATTTTTCCTTTCTTGAGATACTGGTTTAAATGTATGTTCATGTTAATAGAGGTCTCCTGGTGATTAAAAAAAATGAAATAGAACAACAACAACAAAAAGCTTGAATAAAAGAAATACTTCTCTAACTACAAGAATTTCAGTATTGAGTCACCGATGCAGTGATATTTTTGGCTAAGTGAAGTCTTCCTGACATTCCCCCAAATCACACCATGAATATTTAACCCTTCCTACAAATAAGAATACTTCTGCTGAATTATTTTGCCAATGTGGGACCAAATGAGAAAATAAAGGTAATTTAGTATAAATCTATCTCCTTCCTAGAAAACAACTTTAAGCCCTTTCCAGCTAAATCTCATACTTCCATATACTTTATGCTTCAACAAAACTGAATTCTTCCTTTTCTCTTTTATAGCCTCCATACTTTATTTTCTGACTTTAGGCTTATACTGTTTCCTGTGTTTCAAATATTCTATTGACATCAATCTGTACCTTCTGAATTTCTACACATTCTTTAAATCCAAAATCAAATGCTAAATCATTAGCCCTTTCCTGCTATTCTAATGGTGGGGGAAATAGAAAAGTATAAGCTCTTACTTAATAGGTATCCATTGTGTGCCGTGTGCCAGGCACTTTGCTAAGCACTTTACAAATACTATGATCATTTGATCTTCATAACAACTTTGTGAGATATGAGCCATTAATTATCCCCATTTCACAATTGATGAAATTGAGGCATACAGAGTTTAAGTGACTTACCCAGAATCACCCAATTTCTGACACACAGTGTCTCCCTGAGACAAAGCACAGTGCTCTATTCACTGTGACACCAAGCTCACTTGCTGGTTACAATCTTTTTTCCCTTGGACCTCACATGACATTGTGTTTACATTTCTAGAGAATTTTCTATGTAATTTCATGTTTTCAAATAATCTGTGCATATATTTTATCTCTCTCTAAAATGTGAGTTTCTCAATGGCAGGGACTATCTAGGTACTTAAGGAATGTTTCTTGAATTGAATAGTTGATGGTGGATCATAAATGCTCCCCTTGTGTATAAAACAGAACAGTTCATCATCAGATAAGCTCACTGATTTTTTTCATGTATCATGAAGTTTTGACAGCCTTATACTAAAGATTATTCATGCATATCACTTGCTACCTCCAAGGACATGTATTTTACCACTAGAGAGAGACAAAGTAACCCAAAGAAGAGATTATCTAGACAAAGCAACAGAAGACCACCTATTTTTCAAGAATTAAAAAAAAATCATTTTCAGAGTGTCCTAAAAAACAAACCATCACTGTATTGTTTTAAAGGCAAAGCTCACTCTCTGGACTTCCAACTGTTTTGTAGGAAGGTTGCATTCATAATTGATAAGGCAGTCGCATTAAATTAAAAATTCATTTCAAATGATATGAAAGGATAGAAAGTTGATGCTTTGGTTTGCCCATTAACTCTACCTACTATGCTCAGTGGCCTTGGTTTGACCCTAATTGCCTGGCATAATACACTTAAAAGGATGCCCACTTGGCATGATTTTACACATACCCATCCATCTGTATATAGCCCTCAGATAATTGCTGTAGATAGAAACTGCAAATTCGGGTTTGTATGGAATAGAAAACAAAAAAACAGATTAGGTCACTGCGCAGAGTTTTTAGGGATACCAAACTACCCTTTGCCACCAAAGTCTATTCTTTTTTGATCCTGATATTCTCATGGTAAATTATGACTCTTGAATGAAAGGATATCACCATTTCAGAAAAATCAAAATTTTAGGAAATCGAAAGAACAATGCCAGCCATACAGTGGGGCTGAGCAGGCTAAATAATATTACTGATGATAACTTGAGTACAAAGTCAGTGTCCATTTGGAAGGTCTTTAGTAGAGTGCTCCAAGGCTTATCTTCGCTGCTGTGTATGTTTTATTACTAACTTGGATAAAAGCATATATGATATTGCCATCAAATTGGCAAATGACCCAAAGCCAGGAAGGCTAACTAATACACCGACTAAAACAATCAAAGTCCAAAATGGTCTTGACAGGTGGCAACAGAGGGCCAAAACTAATATAATGAAAGCTAATGTGATGCAATTAAAAAATCTTAAATGCAAGGTTTGACATTTAGATTTTTAAAAATTCAGCTTCATAAAAATAATACGGGTGAAGGCATGTTTAAATTGCAATGTCTAAAAAAAGATCTTGAACAATCCAGGTATTTCAGGCCCCAGGAACATTCCAATTTTGTGAAATGGTGTAATTAACAGCAACGTGGGGCTGGCAAGGAAGCTGAATCTGCCCTAGAGTAAGAACAAAGGAAAACAGAGAAGAAATCCAAGTGCTACCCTGGAACCTTCAAAGTTGTCTCACAAGATGACCTCTGAATTCTGGGTGGATCCTCAATGGGAATTTAAGGAAAGTTATGGGCAGAAATTACAAAGGATGTGAAGGCATAGAGAGGCTGTGCTCTGAACTTATGGGAGGAATCACTGAGTGAATGAATCTGTACATTTGGAGGTTTGTCTGAGTACATGGGAGAGAGGAGAATCTCATATGCTTACTTTGCATACATATTGCAAGACACCTTAAAAATTATTTTCCCTTAGTACTAGCTGCAAAAAAATTAGATAACAAGCCATTCTGACTGAATCCATAATGAGATACCAGGATATTCACATCTCTTAGGAAAAGGTTATTTATTCAATATGATTCTTAATGCTACTCCCCTTTCTTCATTCCCTCCATTTCTAATAAAATCTCTACATTGAATGGCTCTGAAAGAGACAATGGTCCCAATTCTTCTAACACCTTCATGTGGCCATGTGCCCTGACATTTCTTGCCTGCAGGAAAATGTCAACACTTTTCTTTGTGTGCTTTTAATAAAGACAAGTAGGTTTGAGAAAAGTTTACTTTGTCAAAATCAAGCAGCCTGCTCATCTAAAAAAAAAAAAAATCAAATATAGAGGATTAGACTCTAGACAAGGATCATTTTATGTATATTTCCATAGTAATTTAAACCTTAAAATGTTTATAAAATACATTCAGCCTGTGAGGTGGGTAGTACAAGTATTGTTATAACTATTTGATATATAAAGAAATTAAGATTCAGAGAATTTTAATAAGATAAAAGTATCATAAATTGGATTTGAACCTAATTCTAGCTTACTAGTCCAGAGCTCTTTTTTGTTGTTCAATTGGTTTAGTTATGTCCAAATCTTCCATGACCCTTTTTGGGGTTTTCTTGGCAAAAAGTTATTTGCCATTTCTTTCTCTAGCTCTTTTTTACAAATGAGGAATCCGAGACAACCAGGGTTAAATGATTTGTCCAGGGTCACATAGTTTCTAAGTGTTTGAGGCTGGATTTGAATTCAAAAAGATGAATATTCCTGACTCCAGGCCAGCACTATTCACTTCCACCTACTTGCCCATAAGAGCTCTCATGGTAATAATAATAATAATAACAATAACAATAACAGCAACAACAACATTTTCTATAAATTGTCTCCCATATATTTTCTCACTAGATTGTAAAATAACAATCCTATAAAATGTCATTATTATCCCCTTTTAGAGATAAGGAAATTTGAGATTGAAAAAGAGGTTAAGTGATTGACAAGGGTTATATACTGAGTATTTGAAGTAGAATTTGAACTGTGGCCTTCCTGATTCCACTAAGACATTTAACTATAATGTTTGTTTTTGTGGTGTTTTGTATAAAAGCCTCAAACCAAATTCTGGTCTTAGAACTGCTGGGCCATGTGAAATTTTGGGAGAGTTTTTTTTTTTTTTTCCCTTCAATGTCCAAAGTCAGCTTTATTTGCAGGCTGCCTAGGTTCATCCACCCACCCACCCAATGATATGTCTCACAAAACCTGGAGGAGCACCATAACTCTTTCCCTAAATTTTGCCACTTAGATTCTACTTTCTGGAGGTGGCAATGGGAAGTAAAGAGTTAAGCATAAATATGAACACACAAATATATCTACTTAATCTTTTCTCTTCTAATTCAACTTCTGCCTTGAGGCAACTGAAATAAAGCTAATTGCTTTATTTGCTAATATCCTGATTAATAACTTGTGAAATAGACACAGCTTCTCTAACTCTGGAGTCAGAAGATCTGGGCTAGAATCCCATTCCTTCTACATAATTCCTCCCTGTGGTACTTAGAATGAGTCATTTTAGCTGAAGAAAATGAAGGTATTCGGACTATAAGATTTTTAAGGTCTCTTCCAGCTCCTAGATTCTCTGATCCTACTGCTTCCTGCTTTCCCAAGGGCCACATGACTCCAGAAAATTGCTGAGAAGTGACTGCAGGAAGTCATTTCTGAAACATTGCATTGAGATGATATTTTTAGGAAATGGTATTAAGAAACAAAACAAAACAATGAGTTAGGAATTGAGAAACTTGAATTGTATTCCAGGTTCTGCTATTTACCATCTGTGTCAATTTGAGCAGGGCTTTTCCCTTCTCTGTACTTCAGTTTCCTATTTCTGTAAGCTAAAAACTTTGTACTAAGAGATCTCCAAGGTCTTTTGTAATTCTAATATTTTGGTATATATCTCTACTCATACAGGCACCTTCCATATGCAGGCCCTCATCAATCTCACCCCAACTATTGTAATAGCCTTCTTAATTTTTTTTTGTTTTAAGGTTTACATCATTCCCCCCTCCAACTCCATCTGCCACTAAGAAAGCAAGAAAAATAAAACTTGTTACAAATCTGTATAGTTAAGCAAAACAAATCACCTCATTGGCCATGTCCAAAATAATATGTCTTAATCTACGATCTGAATCCAACACCATTCAAAATGAGAGAATCATGTATTATCATTAATCCTCTGGAATTGTGTTTGTTCATTGGATTGTTAAGAGTTCCTAAGTCATTCATAGTTGTTTGTCTTTACAGTATTGTATGATTGTTTTCCTGATTCTGCTCATTTCACTCTGCATCAGTTAACACAGGTTTTCCCAAATGTCTTTGAAACTATCTCTTTCATCATTTCTTGCAGCCTAATAGTATACACAAACACATACACACATGTATATACATATATACATGTGTGTGTATTTATTACCATAATTTGTTCAGACATTCCCCAGTTGATGGATATCCCTCCAATTTCCAATTCTTTGTCACTGAAAGAATGACTACTATAAATATTTTTTGGATAGATGGATTCTTTTCCTCTTTCTTTGATCTCTTTTGACTTAGTAATAATATTTCTGGCTCAAAGGATATTGATAGTTTAGTAGCATTTCTGGCATACTGCTTCCCAAACAAGTTCACAGCTTTACCAAGAATCATGAAGGTACCTGTTTCCCCAGAGCCCCTCCAGCATTTGTCTTTTTCCCTTTTTGTTAATATGATAAGTATAGAGAAGTAGAATTTCAGAATTATTTTATTTTTTCTCTCATTATTAGTGATTTAGAGAATTTTTTTTTCATGTTATTGTTAGCTTGCATTTCTTCTTCTGAAAACTGGCTAGTCATATCCTTTATTTGCCAATTGGAGAATCAGTCTAATAAATTTACATTTATTTCTTATATAAGTTAAAAATGAAACACTTACCAGAGAAATTTGAGAGGAGAGAAACAAAGAGAGAGAGAGAGAGAAAGAGAGAGAGAGAGAGAGAGAGAGAGAGAGTTCAAAAGTAGTTTGAAATTCAGAGACAGCTTTGTCCTAGATTCAGCTTCTCTTAGCATGTGTATTTTGGGGAACCTAAAAGAGATGATAAGAGTTCATAATTTAAAAGAGTGCTATTTTAAACAAATAGAAGATTCTTGCATTATATACCTCTAGACCCTGGCCAGATGAGTTAGGTGGAGGTTTTCATTGTTGTTTTTAGCAGATAAGACAGAAAAATTCATTGATCTTTGGCCCTTGGGACAATCAAATACACTGAGTCAAACCTGACCACTTTTTAGTTTAGGGAAGCTCAATTCTCATTTTGTCGTTATATACTTGTGGTCAAAGAACTCATTCAGTTCTAAGAATTCAACTATTACATTCAGAGTATTGTTCTTTAGTCATTTTTCACTCGTCACATGCTTTGTGACCCCATTTGTGGTGTTCCTAGAAAAGATTTCCTTCTTGAACTCATTTTTGCAAACAGGGGTAAGTGACTTGATCCAGGATCACACAGCTACTAAGCTTCTTTTTTTATTCTTTTTTTTTCTTTATTAAAGCTTTTTATTTTTCAAAACATATGCAAGGATAATTCTTCAACATTAACCCTTGAAAAACCTTGTCTTCCAATCCCCTCCCCTTCCTCCATCCCCTCTCCTATTTGACTAGTCCAATAAGCTACTAAGACCATATTTGAGGAGGTATTCCTGACTCCAGGTGTGGTGCTCTATCCAGTGAATCACCTAGCTGCCATTCAGACAAGTGCCTTCCAAATCTACATCTTCATTCCTTTGTTAAAGGAGTCAAGAAGACAAATTCACATCTTGCTTCAGACACTTAGTAACTGTATGACCCAGGACAAATCACTTAAGTTCTGCCTTCTTCAGTTTCTTCTTCTGTAAAGTTGATATAACAATAGTACTTACTTTCCAGGGTTCTTGTGAAGATCAAAGGAGATAAAATTTGTAAAATAATTTGCAAAGCTTAAAGTGCTATATAAATGCTAGTTGTTATTTTTGTCTCAACTGTTTACTGGGCATTTCCATCATTTTCTGCCACTATCTCAAAATTTTTATTTCTAAAACACCATTTCTTGTCTTCACACAATAAACTGAATTTAAAGGACTCAGAATAATGAATCTGTTCTAGTAAGATAAAGTTCTAAAGGAATAAATACAAAGTTCTATACTTTGGTTCAAAAAAATCAGCTGCCTGTTGTGTTAAGATGTAGCCATTCTTTAAAAATGACTAAATATGATAGTGACAAAAGTTATCTTAACCTTAGGCTAAATGAGACAGTGTCCAGAACAATGAAGGTGTAGTTCTGCTGAATTTTGTTCTAGCCAGAGCGTGTTTCATGGAGGTTATGCAGTTGTTCTGGGTGCTATCTTTTAGGAATGATAGCAATAGAGTATAATGTATCCAATGAAAGGCTAAGATGATGAAGAGAATGAAAATCATGACTGGTTTAAAAAAGGACAACAAAAACTAAGATTATTTAACTAGGAAGAGAGAAACCTTGGGTGGGAGAGAAGCCTCAGGGCTGGTGTGTGTAGGGAAAACACAGATACTGTACTCAAACAAGTGAAGGGTTTCTATTTCGAAACATTGCATCAAATGGAAGTTGCAGAGTGGCAAATTTTGGTTGAATATAAATTCAACTCAATAAACATTTGTTAAGTATTACAGGCACTGTGCTAAATGTTGGGCATACAAAGATGGTCCCTCTCTTCAGGGAATTTACAATGTAACAGGAGAAGATGATACATTAGAAAGAAGTTGATAAAAGATTAGGGGTGGGGAAGCTACCAGGGCTACTTGACTTCTGTGAAATACTGATGGAAAATGGAAATTTACTTGAAAAAGTTCTGGTAAAGAAAGCTCTGAGGAGGAGTTTACTGTTCCTCTCTCTAGCCCTCCAATCAGACCAGAGAGGCAACTGAGGGAATGGAGACGGTATTGAATTCAAAAACTAAATCAATCAGAGTCGTGGTAAGATCTTAGGTAATCAGCTCAACCTATAAAGAAGAGCTTTCTAATACTAAATAATCACAGAAGTAGAAAGCAATGCTTTCAAAGGTAGTTGATTTCTTTCTACTGGACATCTTAAAGGAGGAGTTGAATGAGAATTTATAAGGGATATTGTAGAAGAGATTTCCACTAAAGTGATAGTAAATATAGTAAATAGTAAAGTGATAGAATATAGCCTCTAGGATCACTATTACACATTAGCAGGCATCAATAGAGAGCTGAGAAATTGGACTGTTATGTGCATAGTCTGATAAAGCCTGGGAACCCTTCCTTAAAATAATGGCTTGTCACTTATAAGATAAGGAAATGATCAATTTCAGTCAGAAGTTAGTGAGTAAACATATATTATATTCCCTTTCAAATATAAGGATCACCTGAAATTTATTCATCGACCCCTGAAAGGAATGTTGACCCCAATTCAAGAACTCCTGGCCCATAAGAATCTGGTGAATATGGTGTGCAACTTATGCTGGTCCATATTCCTAGGCAACAATATATGAGTATGAGAAGATCAACAGTCCCAGAATCAGAAAATGTAGGTTCAACTCCTGACTTTTATTACTTATGTAGGCATGACCAAGTCTCTGAGCTTCATTCTTCATTTATGAAATAAGAAGACTGAACTAGATAACCTAAAAGGTCCTTATGACCTCTGAGTCTATGATGCTACAAAAATTATACAGGAAATTGTGGAACTAGAAAACCTGGGAAGAGAAAGGGCCTGCTTTTAAGTGATTGATCATCTAATCAGGACAGAGGTCATTCTGTTACTCCTTAAAGATTCCCTAAGATAGGACTTAGTAACTTCCCCTCAACTCTGAGTTGGCTTATTAAATGCTTTCTAGGCTTATTGTGATATTGATGTATTTAAGTGAGAAGAGTTATGAATGACATGTGACCATAAAAGAATATTGCACCACGTAAGCCAAACCCTCATTTCACTAAGGCTATCACTTCCCTTTTACAAGGCATTTTCCCTCCCTCTTTGCTGATTTTGGCTTTGGACCAAATTACAAACTTCTTTTCCTGTTTCTAACTGCTCCTTTAGATTGAATAATCTTGTTCATTCTAATCTAACTTTACCTGGCTTTCTATTTAATACTTTTCATCATGACTTTGGATCATGGTCACCTTTCCTGACCTGACTTTGTGTTATATATCTTCAAGCATAACTTTGGATCCCAGACACTTTTCCTAGGAAAATCCCTTTCCTTTGTGCTCAATTAATTACCCCTAATCATTAATGCATGGACTGAATTAACTTTTAATTTTTCTAGAGTATTTTAAATATTTTATGCAGCAAAAGGAAATCAGCTATCTAAAATAAATGAGTTTGTGTATATAGATGACCCAGCAGTTTTTACTCAAAAATGCATTTTTCTCTCCTGAATTCTCAGTAAAAGGATTTAACTTACCTCATTTCAGCAAATTTCTAGGTAGATGCCTGCAGTGATCCTACCAAAAAAGGAAGAAATAGGTTATAGTGTTCTCTAGCTATGGAAGGGATTAATTTTGTTTTCTGTTGCAGTCCCACATATATGTTGTAAAAATGTATATGTCTGGGTACACTTGTGAATGTGCATATATCCAATATATATCTCTGGGCATGAATAGCATATAGACTTAAATATATAATTTTCTTCAAATTTATGTTTGTTTAAATTTATTTCTTTCCTTTATACAAAACATTCCTTTCTATAAATTACAACAGCAATACACTGTTAAACTTCAGTCACAAAATCTTAATGGAAATAGGAATTTTCTCCTTATCCTCTCTCCTTTCTCCTTCTTTCCCTTACTCTTTTTTCTCTCAACCTCTTTCATTTTTCTTTTGCCAAATCCTACATATATATGTGTTCACATATCATGTATTTGTGTGTATGCATACATGTATGTATGTATAATAAGCACACATATATCTTCTACTCCAAGGTGACTCTGGGTCTTGAAGGCTATACTACCATAGCATTGAAAGGAAAATTCTTCATGGACTTTCACCCTGATTAACTCAGGACAAAAGAATTAAAAATAAATATTAAAATAAAAAAACAAAAACTATTATAAGTAGGTTAAGGTAGCAGCTTTTGACAGGCTGAATCCAACGAAGATCAGTAATGCTTTGAGGTAAGAATATCTTTTATAAGTAACTTTAAAGCAATTCAGAGAGGTCCACCTGAGAAGAATAGATTGAGTCCTTGTTTCTCAGTTCCTCTCCAAAGTAGCAAGAATGTGACAACTTACAGGTGGGGACACATGAAAAAGAGCAGGTAATGAAAAAAGCTAAAGACTTGGTGACTCCTTCCACACCATACTCTCCCCTAGTACTGATTGATAGACAGGATTGAGAACAAGGGATGACAAAGGTCAGCGTAACTTCCAACAAAAGTATGGTAAATGCTATTCATGTCCAGATAAAGAACTGATGGACTCAATACAGATCAAAGCATATATATGTATATATATATATATATATGTATATATATATATATATATATATATATATTACTTAACTTCTTTTTTCTCCTGTGTGAGTAGTGGATGAAAAATGTTCTGTGTCCACAGATGTTATTATGAGGGGGAGTCAAATCAGAGGTCTATACTAACTTGGCCAGCAGTAGTGCTTGTAGTCACAAAAGAATTTATTCAAACACAAAGTCAGGATGATGGAAGAATGAAAAAAATACTTTAAGATATCTCCAACTAATCATTTTGTCAGTTAAAAATCTAGTTAAAACATAAAGTTTCTGATAAAGGGACCCAGACCTAAAAATGGTTACCTTGGCTGGGGTCAATGACAGAACTCAAACTTTTTGCAAGCACACATGCTTAATGAACTCCATGCATATTAACTGACACATCCCGAGGGTTGCTATCTTTGAACATGGGTTGTATGACTAGGAAAGGGAACATATCTAGGAGTAATATGTAAAGTGTGGGTGAGGAAGAGTGTAACCCAGAAGAAATTGGACCAATCTGAGTTCTGATGGGAGGGACTGTTTTGGACTAAGAGCATAAAATTTACTCTTTTCTTTATTTGGTACTCTCTCCCTGAAGGAGGTGTGCCTACTTCTCCAGAGAACTGAAATATATCAAACTACCTACCATCTTCTGAAGAGGAGAGAGGAGGGAGGAGAAAAAATTTGACACTCAAAATTTGTAAAAATGAAAGTTAAACATTTTCTTGAAATGTAATTGGGGGGAAAATACTATTTAATATTTTTTTTTGAAAAATAAAGTATGCACTTTTTCACTTTTTGTTGTTTGCTTGCTTGTTTTTTTCCCTCTCTTTTTTCCCTTTTTAATCTGATTTTTCTTATACAGCATGATAATGTGGAAATAAGTTTAGAAGAATTGCACATTTAACTTATATTAGATTATTTGCTATTGAAGGGAAGGGGAAGATGCAGAGGGAAGGAGAAAAATATAGAATGCAAGGTTTTGCAAAAGGGTGAATGTTGAAAACTATCTTTGCATATATTTTGAAAAATAAAAAGTTATTATAAAGGAAAACCCAAATTTAAAAAAAAAAAGAAAAAATGCATAACTATATCAGGCCTTCAAGCTAGAAAGGTTTTGAGCAGATTCTCTGTCACCAGCATTTTTATATGTTTCATTAAGTTAAGAGGTTTGTCATCAGAGGCTCACACTGTATTTCCATTTGGCTTCAATAACTCCTTCTGAGGAGCTGTTAAAGTTTCCAAGGTATATGGGAAGGGCTCTTGCCTATATTCTCCTGGTGCTGAAAGATACCCACAATGATAAAATCACAAATGCTTGAAGAATGGTTATATAGGCATAAAAGAAAGAAATCACTTCCATTTTCCTTTAGGTGGATATCTTAGCAATTAGACTGTGACCTTGGAAAAGTTCCTTTCCCTATTTGGGTTTCAGTTGTTTTGTTTTGTTTGTTTCCTTTGGATCAGAATTGTGATTTCACTGGGAAATGCCAGGTAAAGAAACTCCTCAATGAAAGCAGGTCAGCATCTGCTAAAGAATTGCTTTGAGCACTGAAAAATTAAAGGCCTTCCCCAGGGGATGTGTCAGAGGGGATTTGAACCAGGTCTTCCCAAACCCCAATCAAGCTTTCTCTTTTTTGTGCTACTTCAATTTATCCATCTGTGAAATCAGAGGGTTGGACTAAATCATTTCTGAGGCCTGATCCTAGACTAATATTTGATATTTTATAAATTCTAAGACTCCTTCTGTCAGTAATGATCTCAGATCCCAAGAATTGTCTCTGAATTCGGCTCTAACACAATTCACTAGGGCAAATGTGCGCATCTTGAGGGAAGCCAATGGGGGATGGGGGAAGAAATTCATCCTCTCTTTATTAAGTATTTCCCTAAAATGGAAAAGCCTCTCCAAGGCAATTGCAAACAAATGTCATGAATAATTCATTATGCCTAATTTCACACTGTTTCAGCTGCCTTTACTAGCTTCTAATTAGCTTGTGCAAGTTATTTAAAGAACAGAAAATTGTTGCTTAAACTAAGGTAAAGAGAAACTATCTTACTTTAAAACTAATAATAATAATAATAATAATTAATAATAATAATAATAATCTTAAAAGGCCTTTGTTGGGTACCAGCTGTGCCTGATAGGTGTCTCAGGGCTGCTGATTAAATGACAGAGAAAAAGCTTTTAGGTCAGAAATAGAATCTAAGGCTATCATAATGGACATTTTCCACGGGCTACAATTTCCTGAGCTTCTGTGAAAATCTGGCTGGAGGTAAAGATTAAGTCAATACTTGACATATCAGCTGAAAATGGGAAAGACAGAAATTCTAGGCATAGGGAAAATCATGAGTGAAAGGGATTTGATTTTAAGCTCTTAAAGGATTGAGGCAATGCCTTCAAAGATCATGAGGGAGAAACAACCTCATAATATCTTATCTAAACCATACCTCAAAAAGAAACCCCTTTTATTCCTTTGCCAAAAGGTGAACTTTAAGCATCTGGTTAAAGACATCCAGTCAGGGATAGTTCAGTATCAGAGGTAAAGGAAAGACCTAGACTTAAATAGGCAAGGCCTCCCACTGCATCTGAGACCATTGCTAGTCCTCTGAAACTAAATCTTGCTACTGTCTTCCAGTGACTCAGGAGGAGAGAGTGAAGCAGAGAACTTAGAACTTTAGAATTTTTTTGGGGGGAGGGGGGAAATTGAAGCTCTCTGAAATGGGTAGAAACCCAGTTATGAGAACTTAAGAGAATTTTCCCCCATCGATGTTTACAATGAAGAAAAGTTGAATTATGTTACACAACAAAATAGATATTTCCAAACATGTTAATGCTTATATGTAACTCTTACATAAGATTTTATGTTTATTAATAAAGAGGTAGAAACATGTTGGTACAAACATATTTATAGCAGTTATGTCTACAGTATCAAAAATTAATTTGTTTGATAATGAGGAACAAATGAACAAGATAAGATATATTGATGTAAAGAATATTATTGGGCCATAGAAAATAACAAAAAAAAAATTAAAAACATAAGGAAACATGAAAAAAACATACAAAGTGATAGAAGCCAAAAAATCTAACGTAAGATTCAGCTGCATGAAGAGAGATGTAGCTTTCAGAAAAAAGGAGATGATAGTACTGGCCAGACTGGCCAGTATCTGGATCCATATATCCAGTTCTGGTAAATCCATTTAGGAATAACAGTGGAAAGCTGAGTGATTCAACTTGTTCTGTTTGTTCACAAAGGGCAGAATCAGGTGAGATATATACTTATACAAAGGCAAATTTCATCTTGAAGAAAGAAAAAATAAATAGTAACTTCGTAAAACTTCCTAACAATTTGAGTAATCTAAAAGTGAAATAGGAAAACTTAATGGTATGAGAAGTAATTCATTTGGATCTCTACTTTAATCAGTATTAATCAATTTGATAGGATCATGTCAAAACTCTGTATATAAGGTCCCAAAGCTATGAGCTGTAGATTCTAAGTATTCTTGCTTAACTATAGGAATTTAATTAAGGGCCTTCCAACTTTGTTTTTCCTTGTCATGATGGTCAATCATCCTACAAAGAAAGTCTCCCAAAATATTTTAGCACTTCTGGACCAATCCTTTGTCCAATAAAAGCATATGACAATTTTGTGAACACTTATGTCATTCATTGACTGTAACAGCTTGTACCATTTCTACCTGTCCAAACTATGGAGAAATCTTTTTATCTTGTGTGGAGACATTCCTTACTTCATTGACCCTGTTGACATTATTTTGCTTATTTTAGCTTAGGCATCACATGTCAATCAATGAAATTATTCTGCATTTCTTATAGCTGTTCCAGAATGACTGGTTATCTAGTCCTATAAAAATAGGCCTCTGGAAGAAGGAGGCATTTCATATTATGAGGAGATCTGAGGTCTACTTCATTAGAAGGGATCATGGAACCTTTGTGCCATTGGCTTAAGTCTCTGTTCCAGTCTTTTTTTTTTGTTGTATAAGGGATAATTTTGAATTTTGCAGTGATTAGTAAACTCCTTCTCAATCTCCTTCAAGAAAATGATCATCTTTCAAGTTGTTCTTAGTATTCATCCTTCATTTTGGAAAAAAGACCAATGACTTCAGGAGAGTGATATCTTGACTTGCAAAGGTATTAGATTTAAATGAGACAGAGCAATTCAAAGTTATCAGCCTTGATGAGGTCCTGGGTAACTAGATGGAGTTGACAGAAAAAGTCTGAAATACTGATAAAATTATAATACTCCCACTTCCTGAAAGCCATGATGAAAAAAAAAATAACCTAGACATTACCTTGCAGGAAATCATTAAGGAAAACTGCCCTGATGCCTTAGAATGGAAGGTGCAATAGCCATTAAAAGAATTCACTGATGACCTCCTGAAAGAGTCCCCAAAACTAAAACTCCAAGGAATATCATGGCTAAATTTCAGAACTATTGCACCAAGAAAAAGATATTGCAAGCACCCAGAAAAAAATAAATAAACACCAAGGAGTCACAATCAGAATTGCCCAGGACCTAGCAGCTTTTACCTTAAAGGACTGACAGGCCTGGAATCTGATATTCTGGAAGGCAGAGGAACTGGGATTAGAGCCAATAATAAACTATCCAGCTAAAATGAGCCTTATCTTTCAGGAAAGAAGATGGATATTCAATGATATAGATGAATTTCATCTATTTCTGATGAAAAGACCAGAACTTAACAAAAAATTTGATCTCCAAACACAGAACTCAAGAGAAGCATAAAAAGATTAAAAGAAAAGAACTCTTGAGAACCATATTTCTGTTATGGATATAGTTAGATAGTGTAGGTATAATTTTATTTTATTATGATAATATGAAAAAGAAACTAAAAGTGGAAAGGGGATTATACTGGAAAAAGACAGGAAAAGGAGGTAAAACAAGGGAAATTACATCTCACAAAGAGGCAAAGAAGACCTATTATAATTGGGGAGGGAGATAAGCATTGTATAAATCTTACTCTCATCAGATTTGGTTCTAAAAGAGAATATCAGGCATATTTGGTTTCACAGAGAAACTTGTTTCACCTTATAGGCAAATGGGAGGGGAAAGGAGAAAAGAAAGAAGAAGATTAATAGAAGGTAAAACAGAAGTAGTAGGGGAAAGAGCTTTAAAGGGGGAGGGCTGTTTCAGAGAGATGGTGATCAGAAGCAAAATACTAGGGAGGAGTGAAGGGGAAAAGGAAAGAGAAAAGTATAATTTAGGGTAAATAATATGGCAGGAAATACAGAATTAGTTATTTTAACTGTGAATGTGAATGGGATGAATTCTCCCATAAATAGAAGCAGATAGGAGACTAGATTAAAAGCCAGAATCCTACAATATGTTGCTTACAAGAAACACATGTAAAGCAGAGTGATACATATAGATTAAAGGTAAAGGGTTGGAACAGAATCTATTATGCTTTATGTGAAATAAAAAAAAGCAGGGGTAGAAATTCTGATCTCAGATGAAGTAAAAGCAAAGATAGACCTAATTAAAAGAGATAAGGAAGGAAACTATATCTTATTAAAGGGTACCATAGATAATGAAGCAATATCAATACAAAACATATATTCACCAAGTAGTATAGCATCCAAATTCCTAGAGAAGTTAAGAGAGATGCAAGAAGAAATAGACAACAAAACTATAATAGTGGGCGATCTCAACCTTGATCTCTCAGAACTAAATAAATTGAACCACAAAATAAATAAGAAATTAAGGAGATAAACAGAATGTTAGAAAAGTTAGGTATGATAATCTTGGAAGAAAGTTGAATGGAGATAAAAAGGAGCTTACTTTTTTCTTGGCAGTTCCATGAACTATACAAAATAAAGTTTTTGTATACAAACAAAAATGGAACTTATACAAAAATTAACCATGTTTTTAAGGCATAAAACCTTCAAAATCAAATGCAAAAAAGGCAGAAATAGTAAATGCATTTTTTTCAGATCATGAGGCAATAAAAATCACATGCAATAAAAGGGCAGGAGAAAATGGACCAAAAATTAATTAGAAATTAATTGGATGAAACAACAAATCATCGACACAATCAATAATTTCATCCAAGAGAATAATGAGACAACATAACAAAATCTGTGGGATGCAGCCAAAGCGGTTATTGGGGGAAATTTGATATCTCTAGATGCTTACTTGCATAAAATAGAGAAAGAGAAGATTAATGAGTTGGGCTTATAACTAAAAAAGCTAGAAAAAGAATTGTTGGAGTCTAGCTCTTGTAGTGAATTGAAGGGTGTGACAGTCAGGAGACCAGGCAGAGAGTCTTGGTTTTGGACTCTTCAAAGTTTATTGATCAGAAAGACATATGCTCATAGGTTTGATGCAAAGTACACTCATTTAAATTCCTATAGTTCAACAAAATTTACTATGATGTAAATGATTAAACCTCTTAAGCCCTGGATCTTGGTTACTTAGAGATGTAAATAGTTGAGATATGCATCAGAGTAAAGTTTATTATACCATTGTCTCAGGTATCTCTCTCCCAAATACCCTTAGTCTCCTTATGGACATTCTTTCCTATGCTAAATTCAAAGGTTTACCTTTACTCCAAAGAGTAGTGTTTGCATTTTGCTTCTGTCACTAGATTATTAATTTATTATATTGACAAGCAGTCTCTGCTATTTCAATAAGAAATGATGATGCCTGGAATGGCATTCTTACCTCCTGGTCCTCTACAAAGAACAAATTAAAAATCCTCAATTAAATACCAAATTTGAAATTCTGAAAATAAAAGGGGAGATTAATGAAACTGAAAATAAGAAAACTAATGAATTAACAAATAAAGAGTTTGGGGAAAAAAACAAAATAAATAAACCTTTAGTTAATTTGACTAGAAAAAGTAAAGAAGAAAATCAAATTGTTAGTGTCAAAAATGAAAAGGAAGAACTTTCCACCAACAAAAAGGAAATCAGAGTAATAATTAGGAGATATTTTGCCCAATTATATGCTAATAAATTTGATAATTTAAATGAAATGGAAGAATATCTACAAAAATATAGATTGCCCAGGTTAGCAGAAAAGGAAATAATAGAACAAGCTATTAATCAACTCCTGAAGAAAAAAATCTCCCGGGTCAGATGGATTTACATGTGAATGCTTCCAAACATTTAAAGAACAATTAATTTCAATACTATATATACTATTTGAAAAAAGCAAGGAAAGGAGTCCTATCAAATTCCTTTTATGACACAGATATGGTGTTGATAGCTAAACCAGGTAGGGTGAAAACAAAGAAAATTATAGACCAATTTCCCTAATGAATATGGATGCAAAAAATTTTTAAATAAGATATTAGCAATGAGCTTACAGAAAGTCATCCCCAGGATAATACACTATGACCAAGAAGGATTTATACCAGGAATGCAGGGCTGGTTCAATATTAGGAAAACTATCAGCATAATCAATTATATTAATAACCAAACTAACAAAAGCCATATGATTATCTCAATAGATGCAGAAAAAGCATTTGATAAAATCCAACACTCATTCCTATTAAAAACACTAGAGAGTATAGGAATAAATGGGTTCTTCCTTAAAATGATTAGTAACATCTACTTAAAACCATCAGCAAGCATTGTATGTAATGGAGACAAACTAGAACCATTCCCAATAAGATCAGGAGTGAAACAAAGCTGTCTACTGTCACCATTACTATTTAATATTGTATTAGAAATGTTAGCTTTGGCAATAAGAGAAGAAAAAGAGATTAAAGGAATTGGAGTAGGTTATGAGGAAAACAAATTATCACTTTTTGCAGAAGATAAGATGCTATGCTTATAGAACCCTAAGAATCAACTGAAAAACTGCTAGAAACAACTCACAACTTTAGCAAAGTTGCAGGATACAAAATAAATCCACATAAATCATAAGCATTTTTATATATTACCAACAATGTCCACCAGCAAGAGATACAAAAAGAAATTCCATTCAAAATAACTATCTACATTATAAAATATTTGGGAATGGATATGCCAAGGGAAAGTCAGGAACTATATGAACAAAACTACAAAACACTTTTCACACAAATAAAGTCAGACCTAATCAGTTGGAAAAATATCAAGTACTCATGGGTAGGCCGAGCGCACATTATACCATCTGCCAAGGAAAGTTGAGAACTATATAAACACAACTTAAAAACACTTTCCACACAAATAAAGTCACATCTAATCAGTTGGAAAAATATGAAGTGCTCATCGATAGGCCAAGTGAATATAATAAAAATTATAATACTGCCTAAATTAATCTACTTATTTAGTGCCATAACAATTAAACTCCCAAGAAATTATTTTACAGATCTAGAAAAAATAGTAACAAAGTTCATCTGGAAGAACAAAAGGTCAAGAATTTCAAGGGAATTAATGAAAAAAATGGCAATGAAGGTGACCTAGCTGTACCAGACCTATTATTACTTGCAATCTAGGGAAGGGGGTGGGAGGTAGAAGGGGAAAATCTGAAGCACAAGGCTATGCAAAGGTCAATGCTGAAAAATTATCCATGCATATGTTTTGAAAATAAAAAGCTTTTTAAAAAAAAAAAAGATTAAAATACTCTCTTAGGCAAGCAGGAAAGGGCCCTGTTGGAGATCAGCTCAGCCTTACAGTTCTACCCCTGTGGAAGTCTTGGGAAACTCCATCTCACTGTATCTAGTCAGAGAGCCAAATTAAGGTGTCAAAACCCCAAGGGTAAGTTTCCCCTAAATCTGTCTATGCCATGGTCTATGCCATCTTTGCTTTAGCCCACCATGATGTTCTGCCTATTGGTGTCCTGCTCACCCTCTCCCCTATATCTCATGGTGTATTTCTCCTTATAATGACTAACTCTTTTAGGATGCTAAACTCCTCTATGGATCTACTCTTCCCACTAATGGCATACTCTCACCTTATAGCTTATTCCCTTTACTTTGGTTAATTGTGAGTTTCACTGGGAAACTTGTCTTTTCTATTGTTAATTGTTAACCTCCTTTCTTTCTAACTATACGCTCTGCCAAATCTATTTCATATTTACCACTTATGGTATTTATTTTACCTCTTCTCTTTGTCTATAATCTCTACTCACAATTAAAGCTTCCTTTAAGCAAGGAGAAAACTATTGTGAATGCTTCAGATGTGTCTTGCATCTTAAGCCTTGTATTTTGAGCTAGGAATTGTTTCTAAACCCCATCATCTGGTGCCAATCTCCTCATTTAATGCCCAACCAAATCAGTCTCACTTTCTGCTCTAGTCATTGGAGTCCCTTGGCAAGACATATGTCAGTACTACTGGGGATGCTCAATACAGAAGGAACTCTTGGCCTTCTTAAGCCAAAATCTTTCCCAGATATCAGTTTTTCAGAGGCAGTATCTATTCAGTAGCTAAAGAGTAGATTAAGAATTAAGGCAAAAGATGACCAAGTTTGCTTTCATAAAACAATTAATCTGTGAGGGGAATACTCTCAGAGTTTCTGGCCAGAACAGAAATAATTGCTATTTACAGTCACTCTCAGCCATCAAAACCCAAACTATGAGCAAATGATGCTTAGTTTGGGCCCTATTATTGGCCAAAGTGAGACTCAGGGTGGTTCATATTTAAAAGTATGATCAAATAGCTTCATTTGAATCCTAAGGGATTTTTATCAAATTCTCCTCCAGAACTATATTTTAAGAAATCAGAAATGACAATTACATGGGAGTTCATTGTCCTAGTTTTTCCAAAAACAAAGATAAAATAAATAAATAAGGAAGGAAAAAAAAATCTAGGCCCCAAACTCCAAGATACTCTGTGAAGTAGAAGTGACCAAAATTTATATTCCTTTGGTAGAACAAGCACATGTGAGGATATGATGCACATGTAGACAGAGGGAAAAAAGGAGGAGCAGGACGCACAGGAGAAGGAAATAGTAATATTGCCAAGGAGTACAGGGGTATAAATAACAGCTACTATTATTCAGATTGTTTTCTGTCCTTCATTTTTGAAGAGAATCAATACCATCAAGAAGGTGATATTTAAAAAAAAATACAAGACTTTTCAAGCATATTGTAGATGGAAGAGGGAGGTGTGGGGGTTTGTGGTTAGTGTATATTTCATGTATGTTTACATATTTATTATTACATATTTATTTAAATATAGTGGAGAAATATGCATATTTATCTTTGAAATTTTGCCCATCTCTCTTCAAGGGATATTTCCAGGAGGGTGTTGGAGAAGAACTACTTTGCTTTTGTATCTGTCTGCCATGTCAAGGGACTTGAAGGAGTTCCTCAAGCCTAAATGTGAAGAATAGATTCTTTTCTCACTAAGTGTTTGTTGCACAAAAGATTATCATAAATAGCAAATATTAAACAAACAAGAAAAATACAAACAAAAACAAACAAACAAAAAAACATCCAATCCATCTAATAGAAAATAGAAAAGTTATACAGATTAGAATATACCAAACAAATTAATAGAGTGAATGAGCTCACCCACTGGGAATAAGTCTCTCATTTCACCCAAGGAAAAACTTGCCAAACACTCTAGGAAGGCAAGCTGGAAATCTGGAACTTACTAGGGGACCAATTTTGCCCTATACATCTGCCTTCCAAAAGTTTATTCTCTTTCTTGTTCTATTTCTACCAGAAGTTGTCTGAGAGACTCTTCCCATTGGTTTAGAGGGGAGGGAGCTTCTCCAAAGCTCTCAAAAGTTCTTTTTTTTCTATCATAAAGATAGCATTGTCTTCTTCCTCTAGATGCAGTGGGAAGAATCTTATGTAAATAATCCAGGATTTTTGTTGTTGTTGTTTGGTGAGGGAAGAGTTGTGAATTGAACTAAATGACACTAAAATTTCTTGCAGCTTTGAAATTCTGACATTCTAAGATGTGTAGACAAAAACACTATTTGAAGCTTATATGTATTCACAGGCTTTGACTAGATAAAAATTTAACAGAAATGACATTTTTGTAATCCCCAAGGAAAAAGAAACCAGAAGGTGTCATGGAAATAAGTAGCACATTAAAACATCTTATTAAAATTAATGCAAACTTTTAAAAAGGAAGCTGAAAACCTGGAGACTAGTTTTATATATGATTATTTTAAAATTTATTTAAATATTTAGTTTTGCTGATGGTCACTAAATTTGCATAAAGAGGTAGGAGGGAGGGGCAGGTTAACAGTAGTATCAGGTATGTGACTCATCAGCTAGAAATAAATCTTTGAATAGCTAAGTTGTGATCAGTGCAATTTTGTATAATGTGGAATGCCATTTGGTACAAATCATAAAATGACGTTTTCTCAGTTAATACAAAGCATTCAATTAATGTGAGGCATGTGAGTTAGTTGAGGTTTGTGGATGTGGCATGCTGCTATATACACTCTGTTATAAAGTTGTGTTAATTTTTTTAAAGAATCATTAACAAAATAGACAAAAAGAAGAATATTTCAGATGTTTAACCCTGATCTCACATACACACACACACACACACACACATACACACACACACACAGAAGAGGAACAGATATATCATTATGTTAGGGGATGACAAGGACTATGTTTTGGTTCCTTTTTGTATTCCCAAGGCTTAGCACAGCGCCTGGCACATAGTAGGTACTTAATAAATGTTTATTGATTGATACACTAAAAACCAAAATTTGATGTTATCAAATGACATGAATATGATCATAGTAGCTCTAAAATAGCACATCAGAATGACTAAAGAATACCAGATAGGTGAAATAAAAGAAAAAGGAAAAGCTACCTCAGATTATTTTGTTTATTTGTGATTTGAAAATAATTATAAAGAATAAAATTAATATAATTATTATAAAATTGTCTTGAAAATATTTGCATTGAAGATTGCAACAAAAATCCATTTGTCTTAGATATAAAATCCATTGGCCATTCAGATATAAGTTTCAAGTTTTTTTAAGGTAGTGAAAGAAAATGGAAATGAAATAGATACTTAAGAAACTACAAGTACTGTTGGTCAGTATCATCACCTTAAAAGTCAGCTTCAGTTACACAATATTAAAATGACTGGACAGGCAGCCAAAGCAAATGACGAAGTGATATTCTGGTGTTTTGAAAAATAAATAAATGAAGAAGGTAGATAATCAAATTCTTAATGTGGATAAAACAAGTTTATTTTATGGAGGATGTCTTCAATAACATATTTCAAAGAAGACAAAAAAAAGAAAAGAAAGGCACAACTAGGTGGTGCAGTAGATAGAAAACTTAGCATGGAGTCAAGAGGACCTTGCTGGAGAAGGGAATGACAACCACTCTCGCATATTTGCCAAGAAAACACCTGTTGCAGTCATGTAGTCTGATGTGATTGAACAATAACAAAAGAAAAAAATACAACCAGTGTTCAAATCCACCTAACACTTTTTTGGGGAGATAATAAAGGAGATTTCAAATTAAAACCAATATTTTCTTAAAAAGTCTTAAAATCCTCATACTCTGAGACTCTACAACTATTGACTTCCTTTAATTCTTTGGTAGTCAAATAAGAAAGCATGGGTAATAAAAGCTATTTTCAAAAACTAGCCTTCAAGTTATTTTAACCCATTTATTAAAAATGTTACAATAACAATATTGCATTAAAAGCATTATTGATTTTAAATAATGTCTCAGGATACACAACCATATTTGATTTATTGCTTGAAAATGCGAACAGGCAAATTCATCAAGATATAGATAAATTTATCTACCCTATACTGCTAAAATGTTTTAAAGGAAAATAACATTTTAATCATATCATCAGTGCAAGATTATCTTTAGGTACAGTATACAATTTTTTTATTTAAAAATTTGTTTTCCATAAATACTTTGTAATAAACTTAAAATATACTTGCTTGGGGGCAGAACCAATATGGAGGAGAATAAACAGGTCTTTGAACTCTTCCTGGCTTCCCTCAGATCAATACCAGATCAAGCCTTTGAATGGGTTTTGGAATGACAGAATCCACACATAATTGGAATGTAACAAATTTTCAGTAGAGGATATTTTGGAAAAACTTCAGGAAAAGTCTGTCTCAGTTGGGCAGGAGGGAACACGGCCCAACATAGGCACAGCACAGGGAAACAGAATGGAGAAATCTTTACTGGGGAACTATACTGGGAGGTTCTTAGTCAAAATACAGCAGTATTGACTACTGTGTGCTGGTTCAAAGCCAGTGGATCAGCAGACTAGCTGTCAGACCTCCCACAATTACAGAAGGCAAATAGTGAGTCCCTATAGTTCAGCATAATGTAGGACTTGGCCATGCCTACCCATCATGGGAAGGAAGTTAGCAGCACTGGCTCCAGCAAAGTGTGAAGTGACTGTGGCCTGTTGAGGAAACTTGGGACAATCTCTCTTTTGCCTTAAGAGTAAATGTCAACTTTTTAATATGAGCAAAAAAGCAAAAAGCTCTAACCTTAGATAGCTATTATGAAAACAAGGAAGAACAAATCTCAAACTCTGCAGATAGTAAAAGCAAAATGTTTCCCAATGAAGCTTAAGCCTCAAAGGCTGAACTGATTTGTTCTCCAACTCAAAAGGCTCTCTTGGAAGAATTTTAAAAAGATATTAAAAGAAGAAAGATGGGAAAAGAAAATGAGAGCTTTGCAGGAGAGTTTGGAAAACGAAACACAAATTATCTGAAGAAAATGCCTTAAAATAGATTTGGAAAAATGGAAAAAAAATAATACAACTCCTTGAAATACACAATAGGCAAAATTGAAAAAGAGAGCAACTCCCTAAAAAACAGAATTGGTGAAATGGGAAAAAAAATACAATGAACAAAACAACTCATTTAAAAGTTCAATTGGCTAAATGAAAAGGAGATTAAAAAACTGACTGAAGAAAACAATTCTTGAATTGAACAAATGGAAGTGAATGACTCAATGAAATATCAAGAATCAGTCAAACAAGCAAACAAACAAAAAAGAATCAGTCAAAACAAAACCAGGAAAAAAAAGTAGAAGAGAATGTAAAATACCTCACTGGAAAAACTAATGACCTGAAAAATAGTTCCAGTTGAGACAATCTAAGAATATTGGACTACCTGAAAACCATGATGAAAAAAAGAAGCTAGAAAACATCTTTCAAGAAACCATTAAGGAAATTGTGCTGATGTCCTAGAATCATAAGGTAAAATGCCCATTGAAATAATCCACTGATCGCCTGCTGAAAGGAACCCCAAAATGAAAACTTCAAGGCATATCATAGTTGAATTTCAGAATTATCAGATCATGGGGAAAATACTGCAAGCAGCCAGAAAGAAACAATCTACATATTGAGGAGTCACAATCAAGATTACCAAGGACCTAGCAGTTTCTACTTTAAAGAATCAAAGAACCTGGAAGATGACATTCTGGAGGACAAAGGAACTTGGATTGCAGCCAAGAATCAACTATTCAGCAAAATTAAGCATTATCTTTTTTGGGGGGGATGGCTATTCAATGAAATAGGGGAATTTCATTTATTTTTGATGAAAAGACCAGAGTTGAACAACAAAAAAAAATTGATCTTCAGATACAGAACTCAAAAGAAACATTAAAAGGTAAAAAAGGAAGAAAAAAAGGTGTGTTTATTAAAGGTTAAAATGTTTACATGCCTATATTGGAAAATAACATGTTTAATTCTTGAGGATTGTATCTTTGTTAGAGGTATTTTGACTTTATTGTGATGATATAAAAAATAAACTGGGGTAGAAAAGGGATTGTACCAGAAGAAGAGGAAAGGGGAGGTAAAATGGGGTAAATTGCATCACATGAAGAAACATAAATGACCTATTACAGTTGAGGGAAAGAAGTATTGGAATGACAGCACCCACAAAGTATTGTGTGAACCTCAATCTCACCAGATTTGACTCAAAAAGAGAATATAAAATGTATTTAATATGACAGAGAAACTTGTCTCACTCTATAGGGAAGTAGGAGGGGAAATGGGAAAGGAAAGAGGAGTGTTAATAGAAGAGAGAATAGAAGTAGAAGGGGAAAGGAATAAGAAAAGAGGGAGGGGTTATAAAGGGGAGGGCTAATTGAGGGAAATGGTGGTCAGAAACAAAACACTGGGGAGGATGGAAAGGGGAAAAGGAAATAGAAAAGTATAACTTGGGAAAAATAAGATGGCAGGAAATACAGAGCTAGTAATTTTAACTGTGAATGTGAATGGAATGAACTCTCCCATAAAATGGAAGTGGATAGCAGACTTGATTAAAAACCAGAATCCTACAATACGTTGTTTACAAGAAACACATTTAAAGGAGAATGATACATACAGAGTAAAAATAAAAGACTGGAGCAGAATATATTAAGCTTCAGCTGAAGTAAAAAAAAAAAAAAAAGTAGCAATCCTGATCTCAGATCAAGCAAAAGCAAAAATACATCTAATTAAAAGAAATAAGGAAGAAAACTATATCTTACTAAAGGTTACCATATATAATGAAGTAATATCAATACTAAATATATATGTACCAAGTGGTATAGCATCCAAATTCTTAAAGGAGAAGCTAAGAGAGCTGCAAGAAGAAACAGACAGCAAAGCTATACAAGTGAGGGATTTCAACATAGCTATATCAGAATGAGATAAATCATAGTACAAAATAAGAAAGAAGTTAAGAAGATAAATAGAATTTTAGAAAAGTTTTTTATGATAGATCTTTGAAGAAAATTGAATAGAGATAAAAAGGAATATACTTGTTTCTTGATGGTATAGGGAACCTACATAACATTTGTATTAGGGCATAAACACCTCAAAATCAAATGCAGAAATCAGAAATAGTTAAATGCATCTTTTTCAAATCATGATGCAATGAAAAATTACATGTAATAAAGAGCCAAGGAGAAATAAACCAGAAATTAATTGGAAACTAAATAATGTAATCCCAAACAATGAGTGGGTGAAACAACAAATCAGAGGCATAATAGATAATTTCATTAAAGAGAATGACAATAATGAGATAACATACCAAAATTTATGGAATGCAACCAAAGCAATTCTTAGTGGACATTTTATATCTTTAGATGCTTACTTGCATAAAATAGGGAAAGAGAAGATCAATGAATTGTGTGTGCAACTAAAAGAGCTAGGAAAAGAACAAATGAAAAATCCCTAATTAAATACCAAATTTGAAATTAAGAAAATTGAAAATAAGAAAATTATTGAACTAGTAAACAAAACTAAGAGTGGGTTTTAAGAAAAAAACAGATAAAACTTTAGTTATTTCATTAGAAAAAAAGGAAGAAGAAAATCAAATTGTTATTATCAAAAAAGAAAAAGAATGAAGAGGAAAATTTGAGCATTAATTAGGATCTGTGTTGCCCAACTTTATGCCAATAAATCTGATAATCTAAGTAAAATGAATGAATATTTACAAAAATATAGATTGTTCAGATTAACAAAGGAAATAAATTACTTAAATAGTCCGATTTTAGAAAAAGAAATTGAACAAAGTATTAATCAACTCCCTAAAAAAAAAATCTTCCGGACCAGATATATTTACAAGTAAATTCTACCAAATATTTAAAGAACAATTAATTTAAGTACTATGCAAACTATTTGGAAAAATAGGAAAAGAAGGAGTCCTACCAAATTTCTCTTATGACACAGATATGATGCTGACAGAACAGGTAGGGTCAAAACAGAGAAAGAAAATTAAAGGCCAATTTCCTAATGAATATTGATGCAAAAATCTTGAATAAAATATTAGCAAAGAGATCACATCAAGTTATCACCAGGATACATCTTGACCAAGTAGAATTTATACCAGGAATGGAGGGCTGGTTCAATATTAGGAAAGCTATCAACATAAATGACTATATCAATAATCAAACTAATAGAAATCATATGATTATCTCAATAAATGAAAAAAAAAACAAAAAACAAAAAAAACCAATACCCATTCCTATTAAAAACAGTGAAAATTTGTGCCATTCTAAGTCCTAAATACATTCTAACAGGAGATTCATCCAGAGACTGGATAATTTGGGGTCCATTCACCAATCATTTCCAATGCCCCCTTTTAAATAAATGGGATTCAAAAATTCGCTGAGAGCCAGGGGGATAATCTCATCTTCTGAAACTGCTTCCTGCTGAGAATGGGAGTAGATTTGAGTTACTTGAAGGGTCTCATCTTTTCATGGAGGGGGTGGCAAGTTGGATCTGACTGAAGTGTCCAAAGGTTGATTTAATTCCTTGAAGCTGGCCAATGTAGATATAACTGACCAAAATCTAGAATACAAAACAATTCTAAAAGAGTTTAGGATGATCTGAGATAAAAAGACAAGTCCACAAGGACTTAAATAAGATGTAACAAGACCAATGTATATTGAGCAGCAATTTTCAGGTAATGAAATATATTTGTATCACAGGACATACAGTATATGCCAATCTTAAAGATGTTTCAGTTTTAGTTTCAAATGAACAATAAAATAACAGTTCATTCTTATGGACAATCATGTTAATTATTCTTACATTATTTTGGAAACCTATAAAGAATTTATTTCACCAAACATTCATATAGATAGATAAATAGATAGATAGATAGATAGATAGATAGATAGATAGATAGATAGATAGATAGGTATCTATATAAAACAAATACATGACTAGGCCAAATACTCATTCATCAAATTATTTAGGATATATTGACTGCATATTCTCATATTGAAAACAACAAGATATTATATACTTGAATTTATGTTGACCATTTGCTCTTATCATAGGAATTTGTCATAAAAGGAAAATATGGAGGTATGATAATACCATCAAAACTGATTCTTCAGGCCTCAGCCTGAGAGCACACACATGACAAAATAAAACTTCCTTAGTTTAGATTGATATCCAATTCTAATAATTTTACTTTATCAGGCTCGGGGATGATCAAGTATGAAACAAATAAAGAGAATTGGGAAACTGAGTCAAAAGGATATTACTTTGATCAAAGGCTCCCAATTCTTATCTTATTAAAGACTCCTACTTGTTTAGGATCACATTTCTCTGAGTAGCTTATGAAATTTCTCTCAAGTGGTGGGTTACTGTCTTAATGATCAGTCAATCAAATTCAAAACTCAAAAATAATATATCAGTTGTTGTCCCAAGAGGTTTCATCTCCAATATTAAATTCTAGTAACTGCAGCTTAAGGCTACATAAATTATCTCTTTTACCAAAGTTCATCAAAAATTTACCAAACTTAAACACATAAAAGATTGTTTAACTTATTTTATATATTAAACTCATCCTGATAAAAAAGATTGATCATTAAACGAACTTATAGAATTTTTGTAAATAATTTCCTTATATATATATATTACTATATATCTTAAACAGGCTCTTCTCTCAAGGTTGATGCCCTTATCTATCCTGAAAGTTTAAGAAAATTGACAAGCTTAAAATTAAAACGTTGGCCACAGGGAAAGTGCTGAGCTGTTTCTTGCCCAAACCCCATCTTTCACCATGTTTTGATGAGCTATGCAGTATAGAGTGATTATGAGATTTAGGTTTAACATGATGACAATAGCTCCAAATAGCTTAGTTAACAATTTTTTGATTTTTTGCTGTAATTTTTCTATTAATTTTCTGGCAGCAGTGAAACATAACTAATTCCTTAATTTACATTTATAAAATAATTTGAGATAGGATGAACATGGCTAAAAAGACTTTTTACCTTCTTAATAGTTGGCAAATCTATTTTGTCTCCAAACTGCTGAGCTGAGTTCTCAGAGATGATTTTCATTGCCTTAAATAATTTTACCTTTTTTGTTTAGAGAGGAGGCAAGATGATGTATATATATATATATACATATACATATATAAATATATATGTAGATGTAGATATACACACACACACATATATGCATACATATATATTTTTGTTTAACCAAAACAGATTTTTGAGATTTATAAGACTTTAATTCATGAAATTTCCTAAATATCAATCAAATGTTCCAGATAAACTGAATTTCCATTTTGAATATTTTCCAATTTTACACAAATCATTTTTTTTGTGAACTAGGAAAGAGTTAAGATGTAATTTTTTGTGTCTGGGCCCTGAGAAGTCTGATTCTAGATAACTCAAAAGCAGGCTGATTTTTTTTGACAGTTTTTAAGTTAGCTGTGAACTGCTTTTCTGTTTTCCTAAATTTAGTGCAAATAGATTAAAATGTATATATTCTTATAATGGGTTCTAATTAAAGTTCCGTTAAAACCACTTTTATCATCATATGTCAAGTAACAAATTATATTACATTATGCATATCTCTTTTCTCTCCTTCTTAAGGTCAGAGAAGGAGGAGCAAAGAGAAAGAGATTCTATACACTATTGTCCTAGGCCTAGTGAGGCCTAGTTGAATTTGTTTAATGTAATTTACACGCTCAAAAAATTATTTATCTCAACATTAGCATTGCATATTGGTCACATATAAAAACCCAGAGTTATCAAAATATGAAGCAATTTAACATTCACATATCATTTGTTTTTGGTTAAGCAACAATCAAAATTAGTTATCTTTAAAAATCAGAAAAACTTACTATTAAAAATTTTTTTCAAATTCTCAGATACTTTAATTATGAACATGGAATATATTTTCTTCCCACTGGAGACCCACTCAAGTCCATTTCATTCTGAAATGCTTATTTTAGGATGCAGTTTACAAGCATTGTCAAAGTTTAAGGTTATTTTGAATTTTTAAGAAAATCTGTATTGCTATGCCACCATAGTCATCACCATGACTTTTTTTTTTTTTTTGCTGAGGCAATTAGGGTTAAGTAACTTGCCCAGAGTCACACAGCTAGGAAGTGTCAAGTGTCTGAGGTCAGATCCAAACTCAGGTCCTCCAGACTTCAGGGCTGGTGCTCTATCCACTGCGCCACCTAGCTGCCCCAACATTTTTTTCTTAAATACATAGGGAGGTTTTTGAGAGCACAGGAAAGGAGGTATTCTGGATGCAATCTATCACTGATTTTAGGCCAATTTTAAAATGGAAATTGGAAGGGATAATTTGGTTACTCTAAATGATTATCAGGAATTAGTGAAGGATATTAATTGGATAAAACTATATTTGAAATAGGGAACACATGAATTGATAAAATTATTTCAAATTTTATAACAATATACTAATCCAAATTCTAAAAGAAATCCTACCAAAGAAGCTGGAATCAGGTGCAAGACGTGGGAGGAGCAACAAATTATTGTTACTTGGATAGCAGGGGTGTATTTGGCTAACCAGTCTCAGAAGGGCCTTTGCACTTGCCCTCAGATGGTAGTGACATTAATTCAAAGACCTTTAAAAAAACTTTTGCAATTAACCAGAGATGTCCCACATATAGTTCATCAGCCACACTCTAAAGATTTTTATTGGCTTCTGATAATGATGGGCAAGTTCTGTTGACTAGATATTAAGGTCCAATTGATAATATTTTTTTAGCTTCTGTTTTTGCAATTCATGACTGGGTGTCAATGGCTGTTTCCACGACTATTTAACAAAAGTCAGCTTTTTTTATGTGTTTTCCATCTATCTGGACTCCAGCAGACCAACTCTGATGGATGTGGCTCTTTTCAACAATGAAGTGATTCAAGTGGCTTGTGATGGAGAGAGCCATTGGCATCTAGAGAGAGCACTGTGGAAATTGAGTGTGGACCACAATCTAGCATTTTCACTTTTTTTGTTGTTTTTTGCTTTTTTGTTGTTGTTTTCTTCCTCATTTTTTTCCTTTTCGATCTGATTTCTCTTATGAAAGTATGATAATTGTGGAAATAACTATAGAATAACTGCACATGTTTAACATATATTGGATTACTTGCTGTCTAAGTGAGGGGGTAGGAGGAAGGGAGGGAGAAAAAATTTGGAACACAAGGTTTTGGCAAGGGCGAATGTTGAAAACTCTCTTTTTCATTTATTTGAAAATTAAAAAGAAAAACAACTTATAAATAAATAAATAAATCTACATATACTTTTTAGCCTTTGTTATTATATTATATTAAAAAAAAGCAGATGAAATGTTTTAAAATGTTATTGTATGTTTCTGTTGTGAGAACTGGCACAAAAGATGAGGTTGGGCACCAAATTTTGGAGCTCAGTTGCAATTCCCACATGAAGAATTCACAATGGCTTTCTCCTTGCCAAAGTTATCTTTATTTATGAGAATAAGTTATGGACACAATGAAGAGGTAAAATAGGCACCAGGAATAGTAAATATGAAATAGATAGATTTGGGAGAGCATATACTTAGCAAGAGAAGGAGTTTAACAATTAACAATGAAAAATATAAATTACTCAGTGACATTCAAAATTAGCCAGAAGAAAGGGGATATGCCATGAGGTAGGTGTACGCCATTAACTAACAGGCTAAATCTATAGAGGAGTTTAGCACCCCAAAAGAGTTAGTTAGCTATAACAAAGAGAAAGACACCATGAGGCAGAAATGTGGCAGGCTAACTTCAGCAGGGGTTATGTCTGCAAAGACAGCATAGACCATGTACAGATTTATAAGATAAATTTAACCTTGGGGATTTGATATCATAATTTTCTCTCTGATTGGATATAGTAAAGTGGGTTTTTTCCAAAACCTCCACAAAGGTGGAATTATAAGGCTGAACCAGTCCCCACTAGGGTCCTTCCTTGCTTGCCTCAGGAATCATTATAATCTTATCATTACTTCATGCTTTCTCTGCCATCCCTATCTCAAAACACTGGGCTGGAACTACTTAAGGTATTTCACATATAAATGATAACTTCTAAATAGTGGAAATTAAAATTATTGTGGGCTTATTCACTCATATTCATCTGGACTTGTTAATATGTTGACAGCATGAAATATATTCAGACGATTTCTCTCCTATTGGATGATTTCACACAGAGGACCAGGGATTCCGAAATGATGGACAAAAAACCCTAGTGCTAAAAAGCTCAACCCCTATTGGAATCTTAGCAACTGAGAATGAGTGGACAGGTAAAGAGAAGCAGCTCCCATCCCCCTTCCCTGGATCCCCACCCCTGGCAAATGATGATTTGGCAGGTAGCCTGATAAAATTCAAAATCAACCTAAACTTAATTAAGAAGCTAAATGCACCTCAAATTCATCTCATAATTTAAAAGGCATGATAAATTACCCAAATTCTTTATCCAAATAATATTCTACCTAGGAATCCACGCATGATTGTTGCTAAAAGATTGTTTGTTTATCATATTAAAAGTGAATACATTTTAGGGCTGATGAGTTAGAAATCTTAGAGCATTAAAAGTGAAAAAAGAACTATTTATGTGAAATAATCCTCTCATTCCTGTGCCCTTAATAAGAAAGAAGATACTAAAATTCTCATTATCTTTTTTCTTTAAAGGAGGAAGCATTTAAAAACTACTCATTAGAAGTAAGAAAATGCTGACCTCCTAAATCACTCAGGACTATCTCCATGCTTTATGTCTTAACTCTGTTTCAGAGGGCCCCTGACCCTTAACAAAAAATACCTCAAGAAATGAAGATATTAATTATCTGAACTAAACCTACCTGTGGTGTCTCCAATGTATCAGCTTACTGGAATGAAGAAACTCAGATCTAATTCCTGAAGAAACTGGACCTTCAGTTTTGAAAATTTATTATATAGTGTTTAGTTTAATTGGTCATACCCAAAGTAGGCCCTAGTTCAGGATGACACAGTAGATAGAGCACTGGGCTTAGAATCAGAAAGATTTCTTTTGAGTTCAAATGTGACCTTAGATACTAGATATATGACCTTGGGAGGGAAGGCCTATTACTATTCTTATTTTGCATATAAATCAGAAATCAAGTGACTTGCCTAGAGTGATAGTAAGTTTCTGATGTAGGATTTGAACTCAGGTCTTCCCCATTCTAAGTCCAACATCTTTTTTACTGCATCACTTAGTTACCTCCTCAGTATCACAATGCTTTCCTATAAGTGTCATCACCTATTAAAATTATCAAATTAAGAGATCTCAGTGGATAATCAATATATCTGAAGCAGAATCCTCTCAATGATAACAACAAGTGATCATCCAGCCATTGCTTAAAAATGGGCAGTGATGGGCCACTCATTTCTCCCTTGAAATAATGATTTCCACTCTGGGACAGCAAGTAGCCTAGTCCCTAGCACATAGTAGGTGTTTAAAAATTTATGTTTATTATTATAACAAATACTATCATATTTCTTTTTATAGTACTTATTGAAGCACTATTGAAGCACATACAAAACTGAAATCTCTATGTCGAGACCCACTGCTTCTTGTACTTCCTCTTGGGCTATAAAGAATAAGTTTAATTATTTTTCTACTTGACAGCCTTTCAAAAATGTGAAGGCAACTTTAATTTTCCCAGTAAATCTACTCTTTTCTAGATTAAAGATCTTTCTTTCCTTCAACTTAATCTCATATACCAAAGGGTTGCTAGAGATCATCAATCTAGTCTACCCTTCTCATTTGACAGATAGAGAAACGGAGGTTTGGAGGCTTGCCCAAGATTGCATTACAAGTAGCAAAACTAAATATGAATGTAGGGCCTCTCATTGAAAGTGCTCTTTCTACTATACCATAATATTCCTCTGCAGTCATTTCATCATCCTCTTGCTCTTCTTAACATGCTATAACATTGCCCTTTGCCACTGGTCTTCCTTCTCATAAGTACTCAGACTTGAATGTGGTACCCAGATGTGGTATGAGCCAGAACCCAAGATTACTTTGTTCTTAACAAGCTCTGAGAGCTCTGAATAATCACTTTTTACTTTTTATTTATTTATTTATTTATTTATTTATTTATTTATTTATTTATATTTTTTTTTGGTATTTAGATAATACTTTATTATTTACAAAGCATTTTGCATCTCTTAACTCATTTGGGCTTCACAATGACCATTATTCCCATTTTATTGATGAGGAATCTAAGATTAAATCACATAGCTTGGAGGTGTCTAATACTTAACTTGAAACCGGCTTGCCATGTCTGCCAAGCATTCCTGTATCTATTACAAGGTGCCTCTGTCAAGCAAAATGGGGGTTCCCCAAAAGCCAATGTAACTCAATTGAAATGGAACTGAATCTTCATAGTAATTCAGGCAAACAAGCTATCTTCACAAACCACTATTTTTATCTGAATGGCTTTAGTCAAATCTCTTTAATACTCAGTCTTGTTTTCTTCATCTATGAAATGGAAGTGTTGTATTAGATTGGGAGTCCTTAACCTGAAATCTGTAAATTTGATTTAAAAACAGATGTATGTATGTATAGATACCTATATTTCAATATTATTGATTTCCTCTGAATCTTATATGTTGATGTATCTAAAACATTATTCTAGATTCAAAGACCCAAGACACAACAAAGGCTAAGGATTCTTGAAGTAGATGATTTTTAAGGGCTTTTGCAGCTTTAACTCTGTGATCTTGGTGGTGGTTACCAGGTGGTTACCTGGTCAAGGACTTAACTAGAAATTAACTAGTGTTAGCCATTGGCCAAGCAGCATCCTTCCCTAGATGGGAATTTCCATCAAACAGATTCTTAGCAGGACCTAGCTAGTCCCTTTGGGAAAGATGAGCTATTCACTTTTTACTTTTTAAACTTTTCACAAACTATATGTTTGACAATATAGTCTAAAAATCTGGAGAAACTAGTGTCAAATTCACTGGCATTTCTTTAAAAAAAAATCAGGAAATTTCCTTATTCCCAGATTATAGAAGCATAGTATTTGGAGCTGGAAGGAAAACTTTTAACTTAATGGGACCCCATCATTTAGCTTAAATTTTAACAAGTTTTCTTAGTTGCCTTTTCACACTCTTGACTCATGTTGAGTATGCAGTGTACTAAAAATCCAATATTTTTCATTCCCACACTGTTTTGCAAATACATTTTTTTAACTATGTGTAGATCATTATACTTATTTCTATTAAATTCAAGCTTAAATAAATTCAGCTGATTATTCTAAACTGTTAAGACTTCTTGAGAGTCTCAGTTCTATCCTGCAAGGTAACATTCAATAACATGATATGACATCTTCAAATCTGTGCCATCTGTCACCTTCTTTGTGTCATCTGTGAATTTGATAAATATGCCATTTTTGCCTTCAGCTACAGCATTTATAAAAATGCTGAGCAATACAGGGTCAAGAATAGATTCCTGAGGAATGCTGTTATAGACTTCCTTGCACATTCACAGTGATCTATTAATGAATACTCTTTGGGTCTTGCCAGTCAATACAACTCTACTATTTACCTAATTTTACTCTCATCTAGTACATTTCTCTGTATTTTGTTCAGAAAAAATAGCATGAGGCTATGTCAAATGACTGTTGAAATTTGGTGAACTGTCTATAGTTTTCTGCTGATTTAGTCTGGTCACTATCAGAAAAAGAAGCAAGATTACTTTGTTCTTGACAAACTCTGAGAGCTCTTAATAATCAGTTTTTACTTTTTAAAATTTTCACAAACTATATATTTTACAATATATTCTAAAATTTTGGAGAAACTACAGTCAAATTCATTGGCATTTCTTTTTTTAAAAAATCAAGGAATTTGCCTATTCCCAGATTTAAAAAAAAAGCAAAAGATTTAGAGCTAGAAGGAAAATTTTAAAGATCATCTACTTTATTTTTTCTTTTGATGTGTAATAGGGATGATACCTGGGCTGTGTTATGCACTCTGGCTTTTTGCCCCTTTGTAGGAAGATGTTGCAATTTGTGATTGTTCACCAGTGATAGGAGAGTGGATAAAAAAATAATTAGTTAGGATCAGGAAGAGCTAAACTCTCACTGATCTATCAAAGAAAATGAGAAAACTCAGCTCTCCCTTGCTCTCTTTTGTGGGATTCTTCTAGAACTTCCTATCCTTAGGTCTTTTAGCATGATTAGAAAGGAGATTTCTTAATGACTACCATCCCAGTCATCTCTTATATCCCCCGAAGCAATGGCCACTATAAAAACTTGGTAGAAAGAACACATGCTTGCCTTAGTGAGTCTGAGTTCTTGACTGCCTTCTTTTGCTTTCTGATTTCTTCCTTGAAGCATCAATCGGTGATTTTGAGAAGTAGACAGTTCCATCCCCATGTAGATTTGAGAAGTAAAGAGTCCCTGAGTCAGGTACCAGTTACATGGCAAGAGATTTCCCACAACAGTATTACCTTTCAGAGGAGAAGCATCATCATCAGGAGACTGCTATGACTTAAAAAAGCCCCAATACACTTGGTTGACCAAGAGATCTGGAGCTTTTGAAGTACTTAGACCACATGGATTTGAAATAACAATGAAATATTCATTTCAGCAGTTCCACAGAGTTGGCTCTCTACCTTTCATGAGGTTATGATATGTATCATGAGTTATTGTTTTATATTTCTTTATTTGTTAATATGCATGTGTGAATATTTTGTGTTTTAAGTGTTTTTTCTCATTGTAGGAAACTTACAATGAGATAAGGATAGATAGATATAAATATAAATATAATTATAGATGTATAGATAGCTATCTATCCATTTATCTACACATACACATATAAAACATACTTCTATATCATGCTTCACTGCTTATGGCATAGAATAATGGCTTGTCTTTCCACTTACATTGTCTATGTTTTATGAAGAGTGTACCTTAGATTGATGGAAAGATGTTTTGTTGATACTCTATTTACCATATCATTGCAGTAAATGCCGTTTTTTGAGAAAGCAGAAGGATTGGCCTAGGGTGTAGGTTTGCCTAGTCAAGTATATGTTCTTGTTGTAATATATTTTCAATAGCTTCCACAGCAGCAGTGGGAAATTATACCCTTACCTCTACTATTATCTAATTACCAGAAGTCCGAGTTGAAAATGCTTTAGGGAGGTGATGAGGAGATGAGTCCTAGAAGTGGAAAGAGGAGGAGAGAGGGAAGAAATGTGTGTGGGGGAGAGGAATAGGGAAGTGGAAGAGGAAATAAGTCCTAGAAATGGAAAGAGAAGAAGGGGGAAGAAAAGAGGGGAGATAGAAGAGGAAAAAAGGGATGGAGAAGTAGGAGAAAGAGAGGGAGGAGAGAGGGAGAAAACTTGGATCCAGAGAGGTTAAATGGCTTGCCTAAGGGGATGTTATCATTAAATCATGGCACTCTCCACTATCCCACACCACTACTATAATGAATATTTTGGTTAAATGAACTGAGTTGAGCTTAAGTTGAATGTATCTAGAGAATAAAGATATGGGAACTAAAAGGAGAGAGAGGAATTAGGAAAAATAAAAGTTAAGTGTATACAGGTGAAAACCATGAGATGCTATGTCTTTTGGATCCAATTTCTGATCATGAAGTGGGGAGAAGAGCAGGTGTCTGGAGAGGTGGATAGGCATTTTCTTGGATGTGTTAATAGTGCTCTGGTTTACCAGAGATCTGCTAGTCTCAAGGTGTGTTGGCACCAGCCCCTATATTCACTTTGCCAGCTGAGACATGCTGAGCACCTATAGTTTCCTCTCCAGCTGTTCCTGTTGTCTTGCTGCTATAAGAACTGTTTTGTTCAGAGTTCTTTACACTTGACATACTTATTCCCTTCTTGCTATATTGTTATAACCTAAATGTATTGTAATCATTGTATACCATTATAATTTTCTAGAGCATGTTTATCTTAAGATCACAGATTTAGAACTGGAAGGGATCTTAGAGGCTACTAAGTCCAATCCATTCATTTTATAGTCAATCAACTAGTATTTATTAAGCACTTACATGTAGCAAGCACTGGGCCAAGGGGTAGGGACACAAATAAGGACAAAAAAAGGCCCCTGCTCCTAAGGATCTCATAGTCCAAGGAGGCAGGGATGGGAGTGAAGGGGTAGACAACATGCAAACAACTATGTACAAACAAGATATAGATGGAACAAATTGGAAGTAGTCTCAGAAAGAATGCCTAGAATGAAGGGGAATAGGAAAAGGCTTCTTTTGGAAGTTACAACTTCAGCTAAGACTTGAAGGAAGCAAGGGAACCAACTGTAGAGATGTGAGGGGAGGACATTCCAGTATAGATTACGTAGGGAAAATATTGAGAACTGGAGTGATTTGCGCCCAGACAATGAAACTCTCAAGTATCAGAGACAATCTAGGACTTCGTGACTCCAGATCTAACAGTCTATCCAGTATGCCAGGATATATCTATTCTTCTGCAAGGTGGTCCCTCTCAGACCTTTTATTCTAGGATTTGCAATTGGTTTTCAAGTTTGGACAAAAGCCAGGAACAAAATGCATGTCACATGGAAGTTTCGGCAGGAGCTGGTGAGATCTCAAATTAGAATCTGTATTAAATTCAGTGGATATAAAGAATTACTCTCTGTATCTCTCTCTATCTGTCTCTCTCTATGTCTCTCTCTCTGTCTCTGTGTCTGTGTCTGTGTCTGTCTGTCTGTCTGTGTGTCTCTGTCTCTGTCTCTGTTTCTGTCTCTCTCTCTGTGTGTCTGTGTCTCTGTTTCTGTCTCTGTCTCCCTGTTTCTGTCTCTGTCTCTCTTACACACACACACATACACACACACACACACACACACACACACACACACACACACACATTTCTTAGACCATCAGAGCTGAAGAGGAACTCAGAAGTGACCCAATCTAACCTTTACCTCAGCATGAATCTCCTCTATAGCAGTCCCCAGTAAATGATCCCCTGTACTCTGCTGGAAGGCTTCCAATGAGTGAAAGCCCAACACCTCCTGAAGTAATTCATTCTATTTTTAGACAATTTTAATTATAAGGTCATTTCTCATCATCTGGAACCAAAATCTATTTCTGTACAACTCACACTCATTGTTCTTAGCTCTGACCCCTGGAGACAGGCCAAAACTAATTTAATTCATCTTCTGTAAGACTTGTAACACTTGAAGACATTGATTGTATCTTCCTTTAGTCTTCTCTTCAGGCTGAACCACACAAATCTATGTCAATTCTTGTAAGACTTGGTTGCAATCAATCAAACAACAAGCATTTATTAAGCACTAACTGAATTCAATTGCAAGTACCTAAAAGGATGTTTTTGATTTGCTCTCAAATTGTCATTAACAATATTGCAATTTTTTCTAGAAAATAGTCAAAAATTTGTTCTACTAGACAATATGCTGTTTCATCATAACACTGGAATATGCACTAGACTAGACAGGATTCAGGCCATAGTCTGAGCTCTGCCTCTACATACATTGTTCTTGGATAAATCTTGGAAAAGCCTTTTTCTGGCTTTTCATTCACTTACCTATTAAAGAGGATCACATTAACTCTCTTGTTTGATTTCTAACAATCCATGTAAGGCATCATGGTATAACAGAAAGATTACTGTACTGGGAAGCAAAGAATCTGACAACCAAGTTCTATCCCAGTTTAATTACCATTTGTCTTATGATCATTGACAAGCTATATATGTTTCCTGTGCCATTTCTTCCTCATCTTTCTAAAGAAAACTTAATACATGCCCTTCCTATTTCACAGGGGTAATATAAAAATAAATACAAGCCAATAAACACTTATTAAATGTCAATTAAGCAAGACAACTGGACTGGGCAATGGGGTTACAAAGACAAAAATGGAGCAGTCCCTCTTCTCAAGGAAATTGCATTCTTCTGGAGAGATTCAATATACATATGAAATACTAGAAACTAAACACAATATAATTTCAAAAGGAAAAGAGGATGGAGGGGAAGGGATCAAGAAAAGTTCCTTGAAAAATATAGCTAGATGAACTGATGCTGAGTGAAACGAGCAGAACCAGGAGATCATCATACACAGCAACAACAGTATTACATGATGATCAATTCTGATGGACATGGCTCTCTGCAACAAAGAATTGTCTCAAACCAGTTCCAATTGTTCACTGAAGAAAACCATATACACCCAGAGAGAGGGAAATGAAATATGGACCACAACGTAACATTTTCATGATCTCTATTGACCTTTGCTTGCATTGTGTTGCCTTTCTCTGATTCTTTTTTTTTCTTGTAGATAGGATGTTTCTTACATAACTTCTCAAGCATTTCAACATTATTAGCATATAGCGGACTTCCTGCCATCTAGGGGAGGGAAGGGGATGGGGGTAAAATCTGTAATGGAAAGCTTTGTAAAGATCATTGTTGGGGAACTACCCATACATATGTTAGACAAAAAAAAGCTTTAATAAAAATAAAAAAAAGAAAAGAAAAATATAGCTAGGCCTATATCTGAAGTAGACTTTGAAGGAAGCCAGGGTAGATGTGTGAAGGCAAAAAAGCATGACAAAAATGAGAGACCACTTATACAAAGACATGGAGATAAAAGATAGAATGTCATGTGTGAGAAGCTAGTAATAGGCCAATTTGACTGGAATGAAGGATGTATGAAGGGAAATAATACATAATAAGAGGAGGAAATGAAGTAGGAGTCAGATTGTGGAGAACTTTAAGTGCTAGAATTTATTGTCTTTTAACCTACAGACAAGAGGGAGCTATTGAAAATTTTTGAGTAGGGCAGTGATATGGTCAAATATGTGCTTTAGGAATACTATTTTGTCAGTTACATGAAAAAGGAATTGTCAAGGGAACATTCTAGCAGCATAGTAAATATATTTGCTCATTTGATCATAGTAGATCCTTTTCATTCTCTTTCCTCAGTTTCCTTCTCTGCAAAATGAAGATATTGAATTATATGATTCATTATAAACCCTAAATCCTGAGGGCTTATTTTGAAAAGTAGAATAAAAACAAGGCATTCTTCATTTCTTTTATGAGACTTCTCAATTTGGACCCTTCATCTGTATGGAAAAACACCTTCCAAATCAAAACATCTTACTATTGCATCAAGAGCATATTGCTTATTGTCATTAGTTTCTTATCTAAAGCTAATCTGCAAAGTGTCAAGCAAAAAAAAAGCATAGCTTTTTTTTTTTTTTTTTGTTATGTAGGATTTGTGAAAATTCTTTTGTACTTTGAGTAGTTTCAACTTTGTGAATACCAATAAGGGAACATTGGCCCAAATGGTCAATTTTTTCTCAACTTTCTAGTAAGTGAAAGCATTTTGGAGGAGGAGAGAGATGAGGAAAAAGGGGGTAGAAACCATAGTCCAGTAGATTTTAATCAGAAGTCAAGCAGAAATCAAGAAGTGGTTTGTGGGATACATGTTCCAACATTCTTGAGTACTGCTCAAAGCTGATCAATATGTATTTGGGAAATATTTAATAAAATAAACAAAAATACAATAAAACACTGTATTCTAAAACTAAGTCAATATGCAGTATTTTCATATATGTGGTTACCATTTTTATTTGAGTTTGTTTTAAAAGGCCTAGAATTGGGTAAAAAGGCAACCAAACTCATTTGAACAGGGTATATGACTTGTAGTTATTGTTCATTTTCCCATCTAGTTCATCAGAGCTGAGAGGGCACCCTCTTGCCTGGATACCACTTTTTAATACACAACTCAAATACGATGTCAAATTATGTCAGATGTAAAGTGGTTTTATAGTTTGTGAACACTGAAGGAAAGTTGGACCTGATATTGTGGTGCAGTAGAGAAATAGATTTGGAGTCAGAGGTTTGAGACAAAACCTCTGAAAACATGAGCGACAGAATTTCTGGGTAATTAATAATCAATTTTTAAATTAGACTAGCAAATACTCAATAAATTGATGACCAATTGTCTCCCTCATAAACCAAAGACAAAACCATGGATATCCCTGAATGCTTAAATGCTTTTGTAAAAGGAAGTGCCACTGACAGATGAAAATCAACCCTGATTAGTAAACAATTAATGAGGTAGCTGACATATTATTTAGAAGATGGACTAAAAGTCTTCAGCAACTCTTGCTGAGAGGGTGATTTGATCATGAGACTCAGGTGCTCCAAGAAATCTGAACAAATCCATCTCTACTACTTTTATACTTTAAGTTTTCTCCTTCATAATCTAGATAATCCTAAATTCTAATGGAGGGTTCCAAGGAGAGGGGCTCATTTCCTTTTGGCAAAAACTCTACTAAACTGAATTCTGTTTATATTTTAAACAGAAGTAAGATCTTTTGTTTAGGAAGGATCCTGCACAAGATCAAGGAACATAAATTAAGAGAATTTGGGCAAACTAATTTATTAGCAATGTCCCTAAGTGAATGACTATATGAATTGAAAGGACTGGTCCTTGAATGAGGAAATAAAAAGGAAAAAAATACCTCAATCCTAATTTAATAATTGATCATTAATAAATAGGAAAAAATGGTAATTTCTGTCAGGCTCAAATTCTGAGTTTTCCACTTTAGTATCCTTTGTGTGACTTTAGGAGGTATCATGATACAATGGTAAGATCACTGGATCTGATCTAAGAAGTTATTAAGAATTAGAGGCAAATTTGAACCTAGATCAGATCCAGTGATCTAAGACAATCTAGGTTCAAATTTGCCTCTAATTCTTAATAACTTGTGACCTTAGAAAAGTCACTTGCACTCCTTGGGATTAAGTTTTTTCATCTGTTAAATGACAAGATTGATCTACATGATATCTGAGATACCTTTAAGCTCTAGATCTATGATCCTACGTCCTGTATTATCTCAGTCTTCTCTAAATCTATGAACTTATTGATTCAAAATGAGAAGTTATTCCAAAGAATAGAACCTCATGAAATCTTGTAAAGAACTGAGGGTCTTTGATGATCACAAATAAATGCTTAGGTCAGGCGAGATATAAATTTCCTGGCACTTTAGAGAGATTTGTTTTAAATTCCATAGTTCTTATAAAGTTAAAAAAAATTGCTGTCCTCTCCTCTCTCAAACAATGATTCAAAAACATGGGAAACCCTGGTACAAGATGATCCAGTATGGTATGTTCAAATCAAAGAAGGCACTGACTCTATGAACAAAGCAGAATTGCAGTAGTTCAAAAGAAACATAAGATGTACAAATTTAGAGATAGCCTCACTCAAATGTTCACATGGAATATTTCTGCCTGGACTGTGATAAAGTTTTCCAAGCCTGTATTGGTCTGATCAGACACAGTTGGACATTCTGTACCTTGATCCCAACAGAGTGATGCCATTTGGTCCTCATCAGGAATGGAGGACATTCATTCCATTTTTTTAACTTTGTACCTATTTATTTGGATATTGTATTCTCCACTAGATTATAAACTCTTTGAAGGTAGGGATTGTTTTCTTCCACTTTTTATATCCCTTGTAGCATATAGTAGAAGCTAAATAAATATTTGGTTGATTGGTTGATTAATTGAATTAGAGAAATGCAAAACAGATTATGATATGAGGTCAGAGGTCAAAAGAGAAAGTTCATTACAAACAAGACAGATCAGAGAAGGCTCCCTGGAAGAGGTAAAATTTAACGTACTTTAATAGGGAGACAAAAATCAAATAAGTGGAGAGATAAAATAAGAACATTTCTGATGCAGGGAATAGCCTGAGAAAAGATAGAGGCAAGAAAGCATGTTCAAGTCAGAGAGAACACTGGCCATCAATTTATTGAATATTTGCTAGCCTAATTTTTTTAAAATGATTATTAATTACCCAGAAACTCTTTCTCTCAGGCTTTTCATTTGTCTCAAACCTCTGATTCTAAATCTATTTTTCTAGTGCACTATACTACCAGGTCCAACTTCCTTAAATGTTCATAAACTATAAGATTGTTTTATATCTGACATAATTTGCCACCTTATTTGAGTTATGTATAAAATGGTGGTATCTGCATGAAGGACATGGAAGGAAGTAATATAAAATATATCTAGAAAAGTAGAAAATGTCCTATTGAAGATGATTTAGGGATGCCAGGGCAAGGAGTTTGAGCTTTATTGAATGGAGCTATTAGAGATATATGAGCAGAGACTTAACAAGTTCTTTTGATGGGAATGGCTCTGAGAATTATATAAATTGCTTCAGGACAAAAAAAGCTATTTCAGGAGAACCTAGAGCTTTTTTTCAACACTCCAGAGAAGCTCCAGTCTCTGCAGAGAGTGCAATTCCATTGGGCTGGCCAAACATAGGCTTGCTAAAAAGACCAAGCAAGTGTTCACTTGGTGGTCAGAATATGTAATAAAGGACACTCTTAAAGTTTCTCTTAAGAACTTTGGAATTGATTGTGTGGCATGAGAGACATTGGCAAAGGACTGACCAGCAAGGAGTGCCCTGATCAGAGAAGGCACTGTGCTCTATGAGCAAAGCGGATGTGAAGTAGCTCAAAAGAAACACAAATTTAGGGCATCTGCCCTAAATGTTCACATGGACTGTTTGTGCCAACCTGTAGCACAGCATTTCAAGCTCATATCGGTCTGACTGGCCACAGCTGGACACACTTGATTCAAACATAGTAATGCCATTTTGGTTCCCTTCAACAAGGAAGAACAACAAGCACCTCTATCAGTCTAACCTAGATACCTGCACAAGAGCCTCTTCTACAACATATCTAATAAGGGACTATCCACCGGCCAAAGAAAAGAACCCATTCATAAGTTCCTGAACTTACACTTGGAAAGGATCTTAGAGTCACCTAGTCAAATTTTCTCTTCTTGGAGAGGAGAAAAGGTTAGATCTTTTGCCCCAAGTCCTCTAAAGGTTCTTTGATAATCCTAAATAATAGTGTGGGTTAAGCTATGTGAAGCTTTCCTGCATTTCATACGAATCTGTTTTAATTCATATAGGCTTGAAAAAGTTCAAAGAAATCTCTCTTGTCTCCTCTTTTAGTCTCCTAACTAGATTTGAAGTCAAGTCTTTTGACCCCAAGTTATGCCCTTTGGCTAGCTTTAATGGGAAGGAAATTTATCCTTACTTGTAGTCTAAAGTTACCTTTTTTGAAATTTCTGCTCCCCTCTCCTAGTTAGTTCTGTTTTCTGGAACCAGGCAGAACAACCAATCAACAACCATTTATTAGTTGCCTACTACGTGCCAGTTGCTGGAAGTCTAAAGTGTTCTATGTGACAATTCTTCAGATGTTTGAAAGTGGTTCTCACATGACTCCCCAGGTCTCTTTTTCTCTAAGCTAAATGTCTCCAGTTCTTTGAACTCATAGCAAGACCCTTCATCATGCTGTTTCCTTTCCTTTTATCAATGTCCTTCCTAAAATGTGGTCCCTTGAACTCCATAGTTCTTATATGGTCAGACCAGGGAAGATTTTTTGCAGGACTTTTACCTTCATAGTCCTGGCCACTATTTCTTTTTAAATTCAGTTTACAAATACAAGGTCTTTCTCATTGCCCTGTCACACTGCTGACATCAGATTACTAGTCCACTAAAATATTTTTCAGAAAAATTGCTGTCTGATCATATTTCCCTTTCCCTCTCTAGATTTCTTTTAGGAAAGGACTATGAGCATTGCAAAGTTAGGCTTACTCATTTCAGAAAACCATATCATTAATAATGATAACTAATAATAGCATTTATATACAGCTTTTTAGATTTGCAAAATATTTAGCAAATATTATCTAATTTGATCCTCACAAAACCCCTGGGAGATAGGTAATATTATTGTGCCCATTTTACAGATGAGGAAACTGAGACAAACAAAGGTTATGTTACTCAACTAAGATCACACAGCTAGTAAATGTCTGAAGCCACATTTGAATTCTGGTCTTCCTGATTTGAATCCCAGTGCTTCATCCACTGTTTCTCTTATCTACACACTGGTAATATGACCATAAATGTCACATGACATATAAATTACAGCTCCATGTCTAAATCTCATGATTATTTCTGGAAAACAATTTGGATCTATGCCCACAACTTAATCAAACTGCACACCCTTTGATCCAACAATACCATTACTGGAGAGAGAAAAAAAAAAGTGGAGGGAAAGGACCTACTTCTACAAAAAATATTTACAGCAGTTATTTTTGTGGTGACAAAGAATTGGAAATTGAAATTGAAGGGGAGTCTATTAATTGGGGAATGGCTGAACAAGTTATGGTATATGAATATAATGGAATACGATTATGTTATAAGAAATTATGAAATTATCCTGAGTGAAGTGAGCAGAAACAAAACATTGTACACAGTAAAAGCAACATTTTGTGATAATCAAAATGACTTAGTTTTTCTCAGGATTACAATGATTCAAGACAATTCCAAAGGACTCATGAGGAAAATTGGATGTGAGCATGCAGAAAAAAGAACTGATGGAGTGTAAATGCAGATCAAAGCATACTATTTTCACTTTATTTTTTCTTTTGGCCTGTTTCTTCTTTCAACATGGCCAATATGGAAAAATGTTTCATATAATTGCACACATATAACCAACATCAAATTTATTATTGTTTTAAGGAGAAGAGAGGTGAGGGAGTGAAAAAAAATTGGAACACAAATTTTTTTAAAAAGTAAAAATTAAAAGTTGTCTTTGCATGTAATTGGAAAAAACAAAATACTATTTAAATAAATAAATCTCATGGTTAGTTCTCAATTATTGCCTTTATGAGCTATGATATAACCCCTGGGGTACCAAGAACTATATAGAATTAGCAAATTTTTAGTTAGAGGCAACATAAGAATTAGCTGGTCCAATTTCCTAATTTTACTACTATGGAAACTGAGTTCTCTGGAGGAAAAGACACTTATTCAGCAACATGGAAGTGGTAGATTAGCATAGGTAGAATTCAAACCTAATCTCTCTAACTCCAATTTTAATGCTATGAAGGGCAGAAAAGCCTGTGTTTGTTCTAGGATTTGTTCTGTATAGCATTAATCTTAGTTAACTCATAAGAGCTTAGTAAACTTGAGCTCTTAGTTTCAGGTTGAATAGCCTTCCAGGAAAAATCCCACAGTCCAGGCAAAACCTTAAAGGTCAGAGGCAATAAATTTTGTATAGTGACCTAGCTCACTGCAAAGGATATGTCAATCGTGGACTACTGAGAAGCCAGAATAAAAGCCAGCTTTAAAACACTTGCCTATAAAGCTAACTAGATTTGTAATAAGAAGCATTAAAAAAAAAAAAAAGTAATCTGCTTTAGTGTAGAATTAAAGTTACATTCATATATCTCATTTAGTCCTGACAACAATCCTATTAAAGTCTTTTGAGTAGTGTTATCACTCCCCACCCTCTTTAGTTCAGAGAGTTGCATTTTGGATTGTAAGTCATAAAGTCCTGTATCCAAAGCTAGAAAAAGGCTCAGAAGCCAGCTAGTTGAAATCTCTTACTTTACAGAAGAAACTGAAGTCCAAGGAGTTTCAATGACTTACTCAGTGTCAGAGGCAGGATTTCAACTGGATTTAGAGTAGAAGCCCTTAGAAATTGCCTAACCTATTTCTTTCATTTTATATTTGCTCTTATATGTTTTATTGGTTTTAGAGAGTGAAAGCAAAAATGAAATTATTCTCTCCTTTAGTCTTTACCCTTGCAATGTGGCATTCAGAAGTTATTTTTTCTCTTCCCACTGTTCCTTGGTATGGAGCAGTATCTATTCCCTAGTCAGAATCTTCATCTCCACCCTTGTAGAGAGTATGTACACATGGGCTGTTAGGGGAATGCAATAAGAAGAAATTAGAATCCACAATCCTCCCAAACAGCAAGTGATGATTGGTTTTTTTTAGTCTAAGGTAGGGCAATTCTTCCCCCATCCCTGATCCTGCTCTACTCCCTGCAACTTTACTATGCCTCAGGAAACTTATCCAATATTAGCAAATCAAAACCACAAAATTATCTCATTTGAATAAAGCCCAAGTCTGCCCCATTGTACCCAAGTTCAAATCTTTGTCCTTTTTGGTAAAATCCTCTTACAACTCTATCCACTCACTGCCTCCTTTCTCTCTCCTTCCTTTTTACTGTCACATAAGGAACATTAGAATTGATCTGACTTTATCTAGCTGGAAAATTCAAACTACATTAACCAAAATTTTATAGATAACTAGAGAATTTCCATAAACTCCTTCCTCTGCTGGGCAGAAAGGAAGGGAAATGTGAGACTATTGTATAACTTGATGCCTATTTTCCCAAATGGAATGTCAATAATGACTGGTCACTAAGACACTTTTTCCTCCACACTGTTCATTCTTTTGCGTTATGAAAGCAGAACAGCTGCAGCACCAGGAATTTAGGCAGCAACTCCAGGCTTCTCACTGCTCAGATTCTCAGTCACTTGACTTCCATCACAAAAGTGTTTGAGTTTTTTCCTCCTCTCTCTCACCTTCTTTCCCCCTCTCTCCTTCTCCCTTCCCTCCATCTTTTCTCTTTCCCTCTCTCTCTCCCTCCCCTGTGTTTGTCTGTCTTTCTCTGTCTCTCTATCTCAATCTCTCTGTCTCTCTGTCTCTGTGTCTGTCTCTCTCTCTCTCTCTGTCTCTTTCCCTCCCTTTTTCCCTCCCCTGTCTTTCTCTCTGTCTGTCTCTCTGTCTCTCTGACTGTCTCTCTCTCTCTGAGTCTCTCTCTGTCTCTGTCTCTCTCTCCCTCTCTCCCTCCCTCCCTGTCTATTTGTCTTTCTCTGTCTCAGTCTCTAAGTCTCTCTGTCTCTGTTTCTCTTTCCCTCTCTTCCTCCCTCCCCTTTCTGTCTTTCTCTGTCTCTGTCTCTGTCTTTGTCTCTCTGTCACTCTGTGTGTCTCTGTCTTTCTCTCTGTCCCTCTCTGTGTCTGTGTCTGTGTCTGTCTCTGACTCTCTGTCTCTCTGACTGTCTCTGTCTCTCTGTCTCTCTCTTTATCTCTCTGTCTCTTTCTGTCTCTGTGTGTCTCTTTCTCTCTGTCTCTCTGTCTGTCTCTCTTTCTGTCTCTGTGTCTCTCTCTGTCTGTCTCTCTTTCCCTCCCTCCCTCCCTGTCTGTTTGTCTTTCTCTGTCTCAGTCTCTCTCTAAGTCTCTCTGTCTGTCTCTGTGTCTCTCTCTGTCTCTCTTTCCCTCTCTTCCTCCCTCCCCTGTCTGTCTCTCTCTGTCTCTCTGTGTGTCTCTGTCTCTGTCTTTCTGTCTCTGTCTCTCTCTATCCCTGTGTGTGTGTCTCCCTCTTTCCCTCTCTCTCCCACACACATACTTTTCTGTTTCAGTCACACACACACACACACAAACTCCACACTTTATTCTTATTCTCTCCTCTAGTTGCCACTGCAGTACACTAAGTATTTGTGGTGATTTCATTCCCTCCCAGCATGGAAGGACATCATTCATTTGGATTTGGACTACATTTCCCAGAAGCCCACAGCACAAGTTTCTGCAGATTTCCTTATGCCTGCAGAGAACTGTCTCCAAAAGCCTACTACATGTAGATTTAAAAAAAAAAAAAAAAAAAAAAAGACCCAGACCAGGGGCTGTGATCTTTCAGTCCTTCATATTCCTGCGGTTTGAGCACCATAAGCTTTAGAGGCAAGTCCCATCTCTGGTTCCTCTCCTACCTGACAGGGACACGTTAGTCCTCCCTAGAACCCAAACGCCTTTCCACTCCCCCTTTGGCTGCTGCCATCCATAGTTTTCTGCTTGCATGGCATCTCTTGGGCATTTATTAAGAATCCTTATGATTACTCATCAGATACCAAGGCCATTTTGTAAGAAGAGCGGACGACATCTCTACTCACGCACACACACCATTTCCTGAGTGACCACAGAGGCTGGGGGCTTCCCTCCTTGTTATATCCTAAAGCTCACTCTCCTCCGGCTTCTGAAGTCAAAAAGTACCTCATGGACGAGCTTAGCCGCCTTGTAATAATGCCTCAGGGTGTTCGCCCCCGACATCTAGGGACGCCCGCCTAAGTTCAGCCTCACTTATTTGTCCTAACCAAACGTGCATTTTCTCGTCCTCTGCCTCATCCTCCACAGTTTCTTTATCAGTTCCCTCACTCTTACAAAATGTCCACCCTAGTGGGGTATCCCAGACACTGTCCTAAGTGCTGAGAATCTCACTACAAATAATGAAGCAATCCCTATTCTCCTTGAGTTTGCATTCTAATGAAAACTGGCCACAAGTAAATATAAAAATATATACAATGTAATATAAAATAGAAATATATACAAAATAATAAAATGCAAAGTTGTTTGGGTATTAGTAGCTGAGGGATTCCTGCTACTAACAGGAAGCCATTAGGATTTATTTAGTAAAGGGAAAAATGATCACACTTATTGCTTTAGGAAAATCTGTGAATATCAATTAGACCAGAGGATTACCTCAGAGATCATGCAGTGTAATCTGTTTATTTTAAAGATACCCCAAAAAAGAAAATGACATGCCTATAGTAACATGGTGATTTGCATTTTAAAACAAGGTCTCCCAATTCCTAGGGTTTTTGTTCTTTCCACCCCACAGTTCAAGAGATGTAACTGCTTATCTTCTCCAGAAATCACCTAAGACAAGAGATATTCACAACTGCAGTATTTAAAGCAAAGGTTAGCAAGTTTAGCCCTGAGTTAGGAAAGCATCTACTGCTATAGTGGCAAGAGCGCTGGGCTTGGAGTTAAAACACTTAGGTTTGCATTTTGGAACTGCCATTTATTATTCACTGGGTGGCTTTGAGCAAGTTTCTTCCCATCAGTTTCCTCATATGCAATGTAAGAGGATAATAAAGTTTTCAAGGTTCTGTATACTCCAGTCCCAGCTCTAGAAAGTGACAGCTCTAACATTCAATCTTCTGGATGTCCTCCTAGGACTGGCATCCCATGCCCTAGATTAGAGATCTCTTCCAGCTCTGGGCATTCTATTCCTTTCCAGTACTGATGTTATACATGCCCTTATAACTTTAAATTCCCATGGTTCTGTAAGTCCAAGGACATTTTGTTTTGTTTAGGGAGGAATTTTTTCTTTCATATCAATAACCCAGAAATTGTGATTTATCTGAATTTATGGGCAAACGCCTTGGATGTTGTTTCTTTTATGCCTAAATGGAACTAAATTCTCTTTCTCTGGAGAAGCCTGGCTTTTTGTCTTTAGATGGTATCCTCTGCATTTATGTTATATCAGCATTGACAGTGTAAAATAAACTAAGGAAAAAAAGAACACTTCCATTTTCTGAAGCCTGATGATCATTTTGATTTTTTTGCTAAGTCCTAAGATACCCATGAAGACTAAGTTAATGGTAATAGCTGGGAGAGGGAACAAAGTGAGTGGGCTCAGGAGTGGGTGAGGGAAGAAACTGGCAGCACTGAATAGCTGAAGTCCTGGTGGGTGGGAGGCCCTTTTGGTAGCAGCTGCTTAATCCACATCTGCTCAGATTGTCTCTTTGCCTGGAAACAGCCAGGGCCAAATCCCAGAGCATTCAAATAAATAGGCTTTGCTAAGGCTCAGCCAATGATTTGAGGCTGTAGAACACTTTCTGTTCCTTGGATTGTTGCTGGATTCGAATGAATTGCCCTTGAAGGGATGAAATGCTGCTCATCCTTTAGAGTTTAAATGACTCAAGTGTCCTTGGGGATGTTTGGTTCTCATCACACCTGTTTGAAAACGTTCATAGAATTGTAAATTTTAGAGCTAGAGGGATTAAGTCCCTGCACTGGAAGATACTTTAGATATTGTCAAATCAAGATTTACCATTTAAAGAAATTAATGAGATAATTTGTTTTCATATCATGCATATTTTTCAATACATCTTTCTTCTCTTCCACCTCCCTCCTTCATGAAAGATACAACTTACAATGAATATTTTAAAAAGAAGAAATTCAATAAAATTATGCAACATGCCAAAGCAAGTCTTGCATTATATACTACATATTTCATATGCAAAAAAATCATACCCCCCCAAAAAAAGGGAAGAGATACATTCTCATATCTCTTCTTTAGGTCCAACCTTGATTATAATAACTTTTATAGTATTCTGCTTTGATTATTTTGTGGTGGTTCTTCTTTCCATTTACATTGTTTCAGTCATTGCACATATTATTGGCTTTGCTTTTCATCAGTCTATGTAAGAATTCTCATGTTTCTTAATATTCATCATATTCTTCCCTTGTTATAGAACATTAATATTTCATCATGTTCATGTATAATTTGTTTGACTATTCCTTAATTGATGTCCAAAAGTTTTCCCCAGTTTTTGGAGACTTCCAAAACGATATAAATACATACACAAATGCACATATATACACATGATGTTTCTTATTATCATTGATCTCCTTTAAATTTAAATTTAGCAGTGGGATTCAGGAATCTAAAGTCATAAGCATTTTAATCACTTATAACAATCCCAGAGTGTTTCCCAGGATTATTGAGCTCTACCTGCCTTTCCACAATCCATTCAGCATTAACTATCCCCATCTTTTGTGATCTTTGTCGATTTTCTAGGTATTTGGGATAACTTCAGAAATGTTTTAATTTGTATATCTCTTATTATTGGGGATTTGGTGAATTTTTTCATATATTTCTTTCTTGGTAATTTGCAAGTAACTAATAATTGCTTTATTCATATAACTTACTACTTATTCCCTGGGAAATAGTGAGTAGTCTTGTATATCTAAATTTGTCAAATGAAAGTTTATGCAAAGTTTATTCAATTTCATAACATCCAAATCATGTTTTATATTTTTGATTGTCCCTATTACTTGTTTAGTTAAGAATTGATCTTTTAACTATTTCTGTGAAAGGTACCTTATTTGATTCTCTTCTAATTTTTTTTAATAGTATGACCTTTAAAATTTAGATCTTGTAGCTATTTTTGGCTTATTTTGATATATAGAATGACATATTAGTCTCAATCTGTCCAAATTACGTCCAGTTTCCCCAGCAATTTTGAGGCAGCAATTGAGACCCAGAAAAGTAAGTATTATTGAAATTAAATGCTGAGATCATAGCAGTCAAGATTCAAACCCATGTCTAGATCTATATCTCCATCACACATTTAAGGAATGATGAATTATTTTGTGGTCATTATGATTTTGTGAAGAACACGAGGTTTTTTCGTTTTCCTCTCCCCTGAGATGGAGTGGTTCCAAAATATATTAAATATACTTATAACTTTTTTGCATAATGTAAAGCCAATTGACATGATTTCTATGTGACCCAGAGAATTGGGTCAGCTCACTTAGAGATGTTCCAAGCCTTTTGCTAGGTCTTGGAAAGATAGGCCTTGGGGTAATGGCATGTTTTGCTGATGTTGATTGGCATCTTCAGTTCTCTCTCTCCACTATAACATCATGAGATTTTGTGACAGGAATTTCATGAACAAATCCCAAGAGATTTTGCATTCCTAGCAGGGTAAAATTACTCAGTTCCTAGGAAATTAACTTGCATGACAGTTGTATTTAATATCATCTCTTCTATCCCTATCCACAGGAGATCACAGTGAGAAGCTTCCTTTCAAGATGTCTTTGAGAAAATTATCAGGAAGTCAGGGTCAGCCACTGACTTTATATATAAGATACTCACAAATTATCCTAATTATATACTATTGCTGAGCCAATGCCTTATAAAGAAGAAAGAGTTGGAGATATTATATTCAATATGGTTCCTTTTAGAGGATTTAACAGAACATTTTTACCATAGAATTTAGAACTAGAAAGGAATTTGAGATGATATGGTCTAAACTATTCATCTTATACTTGAGGAAACTAAATTAAAGAAAGCTAAAATGGCTTGTTCTAGGTCACAGAGTTAGTAAATAACAGAACCAAGATACCATACTAATTCAAAATCTGGTTCCATTTCCAGTACATCATGCTGTTTCTCTTAATTGTATATTTTTATGCTACTATTGTAATGGGAAATTGGCCAAAAGGACTCAGTTGATGAAATATGTGCAGACTTCTCTGCTTGCTGTCAATACAATTTATGAGATTTTTAAGCTAACTTTAGTCATAAAAATTTAGGAATTTAAACTATGTGATGGCAAAAAGGTTTCTAATTGACTGCAGAGATAATAGAACTGATAATTTAGGAGGGTCATAGAGTTGGATATGGAACTGAGTTTGCATACCAAACATACCATCACCTCTTCTTTGGATATTTTAAACTCTAGAAAGATTTATTTGAATATTAGGATAGTTGTCATGGCTAAAGTTTCAATTATAAGTTGTCAATAAATTAAAAACAAAAACTAATTCTCCAACCCATGGATTCATTCTTCCAAAACCTTTTTTTATGATCTGTGTATGTTCAGAGAGAGATTGAGCTACTGTGAACAAATGAAGAGGTTCTTAGTCTCTTTCATATTAATCTAGTGAAGCCAGAATTGGAATAAAACCCTTCTTACAATGTTTCTAATAATGGGAAAAATGCTCAATTTCAGCTAAAGCTTAATGAAAATAAAGGTATAATTTTTTCCATCTATGTTCTCTCTAGTAAACCATAGAACCCTTGAGGGAAAGGGGGCTGTGGACATTGGATATTTTGTGCTTTTCTTTCCTAAAAGTGAGCAAGACAGGAACTGATGTGATCTACCAGAAGGGAACAAGAGCAGAGGTTGGCCTTTCTCCTGCCTGATTGCCATGTGCTCATGAATACATGGTATCCTGATTTCTTTTATGTTTTTTTTCTATCATGCTCTTGGCAGATGAGTATTTCCAAGGGAATTACAAGTGACCAGTAACACTATGAAATACATCAAAACTTTTATAGAGGTCCCATAAGCAAAGGAGTAGTAGATAAGCAACATCAGTTGAAGCAGTGAGAAGCAAATGTAGTAGCCAAGCAATCTGTTAGATCCAGACCAGAAGTGGATTGCCTTGTCAACGAAGAGACTATGTGTGGCAAGTAAACTTGGTAGGGAGAACCCCAAAGGAGAAAAATCCTAAGGTCAAAGTCTCAAAGAACCTCTTGGAGTCATGTGTTTCCTATATATTCCATTTTAATAAGCATTATTAAGTGCCAGGCATATACATGACTACTTTTATACTTTAAGTTGAGCCCACATTCTCCAGAAACTCTGTGTGTGTGTGTCAGTATGTGTGAGTTTGTATATGTACAAATATGCAAATATAAGGGGAGAGTACATTCTCTAGGTTAATGAAGGTGGGAGGTAGGGACTTTGTAACTATTGCTCTTGCTATATTTTTTCCATTTTCTCCCTTTTGTGAAAACTAATACAGTTCTACTGATTGGTCACTATTGGGGAAAAATACCAGATGGGGACTCACAGGTGTCAATATTCCAAGCCATTCAAGGTTACCCCTAGTACCCTACGGTGGAGAAGTAGGAACCCAACATGCCAGTCCAGGACAAATTGGGATAGTAAACCTGGAGAAAATGTTAATCTGTGCTTTCGTTAATGTGGATATTACCTTTACCAGTGAAAACCATTTATAGATTCTATTTTCTCTCATAAATGTTCCACAACAGGTTTATCCAACATGCAGATTTTGCTCTGAATCTTTTGATATTTGGATACACCAATGGAGTATAAAGGCTCTTCTCTAATGATGCTTTGTTCTAACTACATAACTACTCCATTTTTTTTCAGTCCATATTTTTCTTTGATTATAGCATTTGTGCTACGGCTCCTGAATAGCTCTTCCTCATTGGTAAGACATTACTATCTACTTAGACTCATCACGTACCTTGCCACTGCCTTTTGGATAGCCTATATCTTATATGCTTTTGAAAATGGTTGAATCCTTGATGCACAGACACAATGCATCATTGGGAGAACTGATGTTTAAAAAGTGGACCTTCATCAAAATTATTTGGCACTGGCTAAGAAATAATGGAATAGGTTAAATTCACAAGATACAAAAGTCAATGAATAACTAGAGTAATCTAGTGTTTGACAAACCCAAAGATTCCAGCTTTTGATATAAGAAGTCATTATTTGACAAAAATTGCTAGGAAAATTGGAAACCAGTACAGCAGAAACTAGGCATTGACTCATACTTAACACTCTATACCAAAATAACTTGCAAATGAGTTCATGATTTAGACATAAAGAGTGATATTATAAGGAAATTAGAAAAACAAAGGATAATTTATGTTTCAGATCTGTGAAGAAGGAAGGAACTTGTGGCCAAAGAAGAACTAGAGTGCTTTATTGAGTGCAAAATGGATAATTTTGATTATATTAAGTTTAAAAGTCTTTGTACAAATGAAGCCAATACAGACAAGATTAGAAGGGAAGCAGAAAACTGGAGAAAAAAATTTACATTCAAAGGTTGTGATAAAGGCCTCATTTCTAAAATATATAAAGAATTGACTCAAATTTATAAGGATTCAAACCATTCTTCAATTGATAAATGGTCAAAGAATATGAACGGACAATTTTAAGATGAGGAAATTGAAATTCTAGTCATATGAAAAAAGTGCTCTAAAACATTATTGATCAGAGAAATGCAAATTAAGACAACTCCAAGGTAACACTACATACCTCTCATATTGGATATGGTGACAGGAAAAGATAATGATCAATGTTGAAGGACATGTGGGAAAACTGGGACACTGATTCAACCATTCTGAAGAGCAATTTGGAGCTATGCCCAAAAGGCCATCAAACTGTGCATACCCTTTGATCCAATAGTATTTCTACTGGGCTTGTATCCCAAAGAGATCTTAAAGGAGGGAAAGGAACCAACATGTACAAAAATGTTTGTGGCAGCCCTTTTTGTAGTGGCAAGAAACTGGAAACAGTTGATGCCCATTAGTTGGGGAATGGCTGAGTAAATATGGTATATTAAAGTTATGGAAAGATTATATGTTGAATATTGAATATTAGAACAATTGTCATGGCCAAAATTTCTGATTAAAAGTTGTGAACCAATTAAAAAAATCCCAACTATTAGGAGTTTGTATTCAACCAGATTCTCCAATCCAGGGAGTCATTCTTCTAAAATGTTTTTCAGAGATCTATTTATATTCAGAAAGTGAGATTGAGCTATTATGAACAAATGGAGAGATTAGTGAATCCAGAGGTTCTTTACCATTTTTATATCATGGGCACCTTTAGCAGTCTGATGAAATCAGATTCAGAATAGAACCTTTCTTAGAATGATTTTTTCAAATAATGAGAAGAAATGCTAAATTTCAGTTAGATATATATAAGGAAAGATTAACAGGGATGATTTCAGAAAGTCCTGGAAAGACTTACATGCAAAGTAAAATGAGCAGAACCAAGAGATCATTGTACATGGTAATAGAAAGATTGATTATATGATGATCATTTCTGATGGATGTGGTTCTTTTCAAAAGCCAAGTCATTCAGGCTAGTTCCAATAGTGTTGTGATGAAGATGAATGTGCATCCAGAGAGAGGACTGTGAGAATTGAGTGTGGATCACAGCATAGGATTTTCACTCCTTTTGTGTTGTTTGTTTGCATTTTGTTTTTTCTCATTTTTTCCCTTGTGCAGCATGATAATTGTGGAAATATGTATAGAAGAATTTATTGAATTCCTTGCAGTCTAGGGGAGGAAATAAGAGGAATGGAGGGAAAAATTTAGAACACAAGATTTTGCAAGGGTGAATATTGATAATTATCTGTGCATATGTTTTTGAAAATAAAAATCTTTAATAATAAAAAAGTGGACCTTTGTTTCAGGGAGTAGGTTGAAATCATTAGAAACTCTACAATTTCCCAAAAGCAATTTATTCTGTTCATATTCTATTATAATCAACTTACATTCAGTCAAATCTTCATTACTCCTAGGTAAACCTTTAGGGCTAGTTTTCTTCAAGTCTCAACTCTACCTCCCCTATCTAGAAATGTCTTTCCTTGTCTTCCCATCAGCTACTAGGGTCTACCCTTCTAAGGTTACTCCATACACATCTTGTAAACATCCTTTGTTATCTCTCCCACTAAAATGTAAGTTCTTTGAAAACAAAAATTCTTTGTATTTTCAGAATTAGCACAATGCCTAGCACATATTAAGTGCTCTATGAACTCTCATTAATTGATTGATTATAGAATAAGTGTTCTTATTCTGGGGTTCACAGACACTTAAGGGATCCATGCTCAATTTTGGGGATCCATGGACTTGAATAGAAAAATAACACTTTATTTCACTAATCTCTAACTGAAATTTAGCATTTCTTCTCATTATTTGAAAACATCATTCTAGGAAAGGTTCTATTCTGAATCTGATTTCACCAGACTGCTAAAAGGGCCCATGATATAAAAATAGTTAAGAACCTCTAGATTCATTAATATCTCCATTTGTTCATAATAGCTCAATCTCATTTTCTGAATACACATAGATCTCTGAAAAACATTTTGGAAGAGTGACTCCATGGATTGGAGAATCTGGTTGAATACAAACTCCTGATAGTTGGGATTTTTTTAATTGGTTCACAACTTTAATCAGAAATTTTGGCCATGACAGTTGTTCTAATATTCAAATAAATCTTTCTGGCTGCAATTCCTATACAAGTGCATAGAGGACTGCATTTGCCAGTGAGTGATTCATTATTCAAACTTGGCAATGTTGGTTTGGAATCTGGAAATGGGGAGGCAGCAGGAAAGGGATTTCTCTCTTTAGTGCTTCCAGAGGGTACATTGCTGCACCATCTGGAGCCAGAACAGGGAATCAGGCCAGATAAATAGAAGGTAGAAGTGTGCAAATGCATGCAATTGACGATGACTAATTCATAATCTCACAAATCTATCTTTTTCAAGAGAAATAAAAATAAAATGCATTTGAGCAATATGGGTAGAGTAGAGCTCTTCCAAGAATAGCTAACAAAAAAATGAGGTATTGCTTAAAAATATGAAAATATATTACATTTGCAAGTCCAGATGACATTTCAGGGTGATTAGTATGCTGATCAGTATGCTTATTGAAGAACTAAAGAAACACTACTCTTCAATCTTTCACAGAGGCATGATTGTTTCCTTCTGTATCATCCCTGCACTAAGAGATATGAGAGTCTTTCTATAGTTTTTGTGATGGTCTTCATACTGTAACTGAATAACTTAATTATTTTGTGTCAGTCCTCTTTAAAAAAACAAAAACAAAAACAAAACCTTGTATACATTTACCTAGTCGGTCTCTGAAATGTCAGGGACATAGCCAGTCATTCAGAGTTAATATTCAAAGTTTCTCCCATCTTGGTAGTACCTTCCAGAAATTGATCTTCATTGGCTTAATCTCCAAGAACCTATGGTTCCACCTACATATCATGATAAGACATGAGGAGGTCATTAATGGAAGAGCAGTACAAAATATCAAAGGAAGAATTCTACAGTTTGATAATGCTGAAACTAGTTTAAGTATAACAATTAATGGAATAATGCTGTACCATAAGATGCCATGAATATCAAGGATTCAGAGCAGCATAGATAGACCTATATGAACTAGGGAAAAGTAAAGTAACCAGAACCAGGAAAGCCAAATATATTATTACAATAATGTAAATGGAAAGCACACACACATACACACAGATACACATATACATGCACAGATAGACACACAGACACAGACACACATATTATACACATACCCCTCAAATTGAATAATGAAAAACTATAATAATCAAGCTAGAGCCTGATGAAAAGATGGCAAAATTTACTTCCCACCTTTCTTTGCAAAAGTAAGGGCACAGACATATAACTATGATTAGATTCAGTGTGCTGCTAAGTTTTGTTGAATTGATTTTCCCATGTTTTCAAATTTTTAGTTACAATGTATTGTTTTCTAGATAGGGAGGGAAGATAGATTTTTTTTTTGGAAATGAAGGTGGCATAAAAAATTTAAAAATTAATAAAATTTTAAAAAAACAAAGAAGTAATTAAAATTTGCCCCACAAATTTTCCTCTACCAAAGGTGTTCAACCTAGGGTACAGAGACAGTTTTCAGGATATTTGTAAACTTAGATGGAAAATATATATCTTTGTTTTCACTTAATTTTGGTACCTCTATAGTCTTATGTATTTTATTTTATGCTTTTAAAAACATTATTTTGAGAAAGCGATTCATAGATTTTACCAGACAGCCAAAATGATACATGACACAAAAAAGGCCAAGAACTCCTATTCTACATATTTCATGTTCAGTCATGCAATTTGAATAAAAAAGGACTTTGCTAGAATAGTCGTATAGATGAGTGGTCTAAGAAATGAGATTTAGGTTAATGTGAGGAGCCACTGAAGCCCATACTGTACCGAAAAAGGTAAAGGATGGGAAGATAGTTTCACGGCTTAAAGTGAATAAAATCAATATCATCACCAATTAGGTACATTTCATAGGTGCAGTTTTTTTTTTTTTAATCAAACCTTTATCAAGTACCTACTACATGCCAGACACTCTACTAAGCTCTAATTACATAAAAACAAAACAAAATGATCCTTGCCTTGGGAGTTCTCATTCTATCAAGGAGACATGTATACAAAGAAATATATAGAAAATCAAGAGAGAGGAGGACTGAATCTGTGATCATACTGACAGGGAACTCTCAAAGGAAGAGATACCCCTTCCTTATAACTCTCTATCTCTCTATCTATAAATAGAGAGAGAGAGAGAGAGAGAGAGAGAGAGAGAGAGAGAGAGAGAGAGAGAGAGGCACTTTCTCTGCAACTTAGAATTTTAGAGATTTGTCTGAAAATTGAGAATCATGCTGCCAATTACTGTCAGACCTGAAACTCAAAGCTAGATCTTTCTAGATCCAAAGGCAACTTGCTATTCATTACATCAATACAAAACATAAACAGCTAACTCTCGATTTGAGCAAATAATGAATCTCATTGGTCATATAACCACAATTAGCCCTCTATATATCCACTAGGCTAGAAATAATAACCATATTTTACATAATTATAATTTTAAGATTGTTAATCTGAATACACAAGACCACAAGATTCTTTATTTGTACTAATGGGGACATAGCTGTGCACATAATAAATGGGGGGGGGGAATGACAGAGACACTATTAGGTGAGGCACAGGAAAATCAAAAAAAAAAATCTCATGCAGGAAGTAGAACTTATGGTGCGGAGAGGCTTCAAGGGAAACTAGGATCTCTTTTTTTGGTTCTTTTCTCAATAGTATTTAATTTTTTTCCAAATACAAGTAAAGATAGTTTTCAACATTCATTTTTACAATGCTTAGTGTTAGAAATATTTTACCCTCCTTCCCTTACCTCCCTGCTCTCTAAGACAGCAAGCAATCTGATATAGGTTAAGTATGTCAAGCCTTTTAAATATATTTCTATATTTGTCATATTGTGCAAGAAAAATCAGAACAAAAGAGAAAAAACCATGGAAAGAAATAAGAATGTGAAAATACTATCCTTCAATCTACATTTAATCTCCATAGTCCTCTTTCTGGATGTGGATGGCAGTTTCCATCTAGTCTATTGGAATTGCCTTGAATCACTGCATTGCTGATAAGAGTCAAGTCCATCACAAATGATCATCATATAATCTTATTATTGTGTACAGTGTTCTGGTTTTGCTCACTTCACTCACTACCAGTTCCTGTAAATCTTTAAAGGATTTTCTAAAATCATCCTACTCCTCATTTCTTATAGATCAATAATATTCCATTACATTCATTTACCACAACTTATTCAGCCATTTCCCAAATGATTAACATCCACTCAATTTCCAGAAACCAAAACCTCTTAGAGGTGGAGGTGAAAAAGGAATGAATTCTAGGCATTTTACTTACTATCCATCTTATTAAAAATATTTTTTTTTCTTTTTAGTTGCCTCATTCATCAAGGAAGCATAGGATGGGGGCATTTGAGGCCTGGGACAAGATTTCCTAAATTTCTAAATTCAAACTGAGTATTCATGTCACACAAGCCCCATCTAGATAAGATTCTCCTATTCTTCTTTGTATCATTTTATCAAGTTTCTCTCTCTGACTTTTCTCATGATATAATGGCTATTCCCTACACAACTATTTATGCTTCTAAGCTGTAGCCTGATCTAATTGCTATCTAAAAAATCTTTTTCTGTTGCTCCAAATCACTACTGGTCAGAGAAATGCAAAGTAAGACAACTCTGAGGTACCACTACACACCTGTCAGATTCGCTAAAATGACAGGAAAAGATAATGATGAATGCTGGAGGGGATGTGGGAAAGCTGGGACTCTAATACATCGTTGGTGGAACTGTGAACAGATCCAACCATTCTGGAGAGCAATTTGGAGCTATGCTCAAAAAGTTATCAAGCTGTTCATACCCTTTGACCCAGCAGTGTTTCTATTGGGCTTATATTCCAAAGAAATCATAAAAGAAGGAAAGGGCCCCACATGTGCAAGAATGTTTGTGGCAGCCCTTTTTGTAGTGGCTAGAAACTGGAAACTGAATGGATGCCCATCAACTGGAGAGTGGCTGAATAAATTATGGTATATGAATGTTATGGAATATTATTGCTCTGTAAGAAACGATCAGCAGGACAATTTCAGAGAGGCCTGGAGAGACTTGCATGAACTGATGCTGAGTGAAATGAGCAGAACCAGGAGATCATTATACACAGCAACAACAATATTACGTGATGATCAATTCTGATGGACATGACTCTCTGCAACAAAGAAATGTCTCAAACCAGTTTCAATTGTTCAGTGAAGAAAGCCATATACACCCAGAGAGAGGGATATGAAATGTGGACCACAACATAACATTTTCATGCTCTCTAATGATGTTTGCTTGCATTGTGTTTCCTTTCTTTGATTATGTTTTTTTTTTTCTTGTAGATAGGATTTTTCTTGCAAAACAACTTGTCAAGTATTTTATCATTATTAACATGTAGTGGACTTCCTGCCATCTAGGGGAGGGGAGGGGAATGGGGGTAAAATTTGTAATGGAAAGCTTTGTAAAGATCAATGCTGAGGAACTACCCATACATATGTTATGCAAATAAAAAGCTTTAATAAAAAAAATAAAAATTAAAAAAAAATCTTTTCCTTAATCTATCACATTCTTCTTTGGGGAAAAATACACAACAAACTTCACTCTGATAGTTCCTATTTTTCTTTATTTCATTTAACTCCCCCCACTTTCAGGTTTTTTATAAATTCTCTGGATCTGACCTTTCTTGTACAGCTTGTTTATGCCCTACATTTGCCCCTTCTTCCTTCCAGGTATATTTGGCTTGTCCCTTATCTGAAAACTCCCTTAGTTCAGAAGTATTCTTTCTGTAAAATTCACTAAGTTTCATATTAATTGGTTTCTATTTTCCTGTGACATCAGAGATGGAGGGAAAAAAATCAGATGCTTTGGTGAGACTCTGCTATGACCTACATTACACTTAGTCCTTTTCTCATTGGAGAATAAAACCATTATGTTATATAGAACACCTCAGGTATGCCTACATCAAATCACAGCTCAAATGGAGGGCAATGATTTTTTTTTCCTTTCATGTGGCCCAAAGATTGTATGAAATAAGGCATCAGAGTCATCTCACACTCAAGAAATCCCAATCAGAACTCACTACTTTCCTTCAAAATCCACCCCGATTTGTATTTCATTATTTCATTCAAGGATACTACCCTTCTAGTCATCCAGATTCTCAACTTTAGCATAATTTTTTTTACTATTCCCCCAAGAATCTGATAATTAGCCCTTACTAAATGTTGGTTCATTGACTGAACCACCCACATTGCTAAGTTGGTGGTATATCTTGCTCCTTTAGAGAGCTGACTATATCCTTGTTTCTCTGGTGACTGAAAAATGGAAATCCCCCCAATAAGTCCTCATTTACCACCCTCAGATACCTCCAGTCAAGAACCTTCCTTTATAAGAGATAAATTATGCCTATTACTTTTCTCTCAAAGTACTCTTTATTTTACTATTACAAAGGCCTGTTACTTTACCCTCATTGGCCAGTTATTAAAAAAAGATGACTATCTCACCCTCTCAACCTCTTCCAAACTCCCCTATTTCTGTCAAAAGCACTATCATTCTTCTAGTCTTTAATAATAATAGTGAACAAGTATATAGTGCTTTCTGTAGGCTATCAGGTATAGTGATGTTTTTACAATTATTATCTCATTTGATCTTTATAATAGCACCTATTATCATCCCCATTTTACAGTTTAGGAAATTGAGATAAGCAGAGGTGACTTTCCTGGGGTATCAGTGAGTAAGTGACTATTGTCATATATGAACTCAGGTCTTCCTGACTTCATGTCAAGAGCTCTATCCACTGTGCCTCCCAGCTGCATTCTCCTCTTCTTCTCACTCTCTGTCACCCTCTGTATCCAATCCATTTATACATCTAAAACACCTTTTACATTAGTGCCCTTCTCTCCACTCACAAAGATGCCACCTTAGTTCAAGTTCTCATCACTTCTCACCTGGATTATCGATGGCAACTGCCTCCTAATTGGCTTCCCTGCCTCAGTTTACCCAATACAGTACTACCATAGGAATTTTCCTTAAGCACAGATATGACACATTATTACACCCTTTTCAACCAAATCTACTGACTTCCTATTGACTGTGGGATAAAATATTAACTCTTCTGTTTAGATTTTAAAGATGTTCACAAGTTAGCCCCAATCTTTCTTCTCAGATTCATTAGCTATTACTCTGATCTCCACAATTGGCCTTCCTTTTATGTCTCATATGCAAAGTTTCATTTCCTATTTATTTGCCTTTCAGTGAGCATCACTTATATCTAGACTACATTTCCTCCTTGTATACACCTCATGGGTCCTGTTCTTGCTTTGAGATGCAACTCAATTAACCATCTTCTTTGTATATCTTTTCCTGATTTTCACCTGTTTCCTTATTTCTCCTGAAAACTAATCCCAAATGTTGTGGCATTGATTCCATTCCTTTCCAACAATCATTTCCCACTTTTTTATTTATTCCCAGTTCACCTGCTCTACTGACTCAACCAACCTACACAAAAATTCTAAAAAATAAAATAAAATAAAGTGCCTCTCCTCCCAAACTACCTTCCATTTAAATATATTTGCATTTATATAAATGTACCTGCAAGATTTATATATACATATCGATATAAAATGTATATATATATATACATATATATATACACACACATAAATATGTTTGTTTTTTTCTTCATGAGGAAATGCTTTTTTTGAGAGTTGGAATTGTTTCATTCTTTGTACTTTCATCCTCCTGCCTAGCCTAGTACCTGCCATGTAGTAGGGTCTTAAAAATCATTATTGATTGCTTGATTCTATTGAAATCTCAAAGTCCCAAAATAGCAACTACAATAGACTTTCATAAGTGTGAGGCACCAATTTCCTGGTTTCATTTCATAGTTTATTCAATTAAAATATTACCATGTTAAAAGATCAATTTGCATTATGACAACTCCTGCCAGTACCACTTGAGATTTCTTTCAAACAGTTTTTGATTTGGAGAAGTTCTCTTCCCAGTATAGCAGAGTTCAAATGTATACATTTAAAAAATAATGATGCCTTTCAATATCTACAGTAAAGGGAAATCTTGAGTTACAAGCTGTAAGAATTAATTAAAAACAAATTATGTTAACTCAAATGAGTAGTCTTTCAGAAAAGTATACATAGCTATTTTCAATTTAAACTTGTCCAAAAATATGTTTCGAGCATTTAGAACTTTTTAGAAAAATGGTATAGTTAAAATTCTAAATTCCAAAGAAAAGTTTTGCAAAGTATCTTCCTTCTTGTTTATGTTTCCCAGCAATGCTCTCATGTAATTTAGGAATCCTCTTTGTTCGACTCCATAACTTTAGCATCTTGCTTATGGTATTCCTCTCCCTCCATCCCCAATTCCTGCCATCATCCTCTGGGATTCATTGTTGTTATACCAACAATGGTATAGTAGGTGACAACATCACCAGCATCCTAACCATAAGTTACCAATTCCAGTGATGTCCTTCTCCATCCCATATTAGCCACACACTAAATCTTTTCTTAGACCTCACCTTCATACAGATTTGGATACAGAAGTGGTTGATTCTACTTTGTAACTACAGCCTTCTACCATTTTGCTTTTCTCATATATTCATATTAAACATTTTTGTCTTCATCATACCTTCTGGTTCCATTCCTTTTCTCAGTTTATCACCTCAACTCTAAGCTATTTGCCTCTAGACCATAATTTGACTTCATAATCTGCCAGATTAATGAAACATTGACCACCATCCTAGGATTTCTTGTCCTCTTGAATTTCCAAAATCCTTAACCTGCTAATCTTCATTTTTGAATGATGGTCATTCTCTGATTTCTCATATTCTATTCCTGGATATCTGAGATCTCTGGAGAAAATAATGAAATCTGAAGTCAACCACTCTAAATTTATGCTATCAATCATTCTCCAAAGAAGCTTCCTTATTATTTACAGAGATTATTCTAACCCTTTTCTTCTTTCTTTAAGGCCTCATCATCATTCCCATCTCTTATACTTACACAGGTTAATCAGACACAAGGGTTTAAAGCTGGAAGAGAGCTGGGAGAGCCAATCTCCTTTTTATTTTAATGATGAGGGAAATGAGACCCTAAAATTTAAATAAACTTTCCAAAATCACATAAAGTAGTGAGGAGAATGAGAATTTGAACCCAGATCCTCTGACAGCAAATATAGCTCCTGATAGCCACTTGTTTATCAGCATCTGCCTTCCTCTAGCCCTCAAAACTTTTCATAGCCAATAGCTACTCCCTCCTACTTTTCCCTGGTCAAAGAAGGAGAGGTATTTCTACTTCTCTCAGAAAAACTATTCCCAGGGGCAGCTAGGTGGTGCAGTAGATAGAGCATCAACTTTGAAGTTAGGAAGACCTGAGTTCAAATGTGGTCTCAGATACTTAACATGCCTAGCTGTGTGACCCTGGGCCAGTCACTTAACCCCAATTGCCTCAGTCTTCTTCTGACATTTTCTCTTCTTTAATACATTTTCCTGCTCTGAGATTCTACTGGCTCCTTTCTACCAACTTACACATATAATCAGATCACTATAATTTTTTTTAAAAAAATGTTTTTAAAAATCTTTTCTGTAATGCTTCTATCCTGTTCAAGTGTCACTGTGTTTTCACCCTTCACCGAGAAACTTCTTGAAAAAGCTGCCTATATTTGATGTTTATGCTTTATCTTTATTGAATGTTTCACTGAATCTTTGCAAAGTGGCTTCCACTCTCTATCATGCTACTGAAACTGTTTTCTGAAAGACCCTCAATGATCTCCTGATTGCCAAATTCTTTTTTTGTTAAAGCTTTTTATTTTCAAAACATTTTCAAAATATATGTATAAATAATTTTCAACATTCATTTTGTGTTCCAAATTTTTCCCTCCCTTCCCCCCACTTCTTCCTCTAGACAGTATGTAATCCAATATATGTTAAACATATGTGCAATTCTTCAATATATATTTCTACAATTATCATGCTATACAAGAAAAATCATATCAAAAATGAAAAAAATGAGAAAGAAAACAAAATGTAAGCAAATAACAAAAAAAAAAATGAAAATACTATGTTGTGATCAATATTTAGTCCCTACAGTTCTCTCTCTGGGTACAGATGGCTTTTTTCATCACAAGACTATTGGAAATGGCCTGAATCACCTCACTGTTGAAAAGAGGCACATCCATCAGAATTGATCATTGTATAATCTTGCTTTTGCTATGTACAATGTTCTCCTAGTTCTACTCACTTCATTCAGCATCAGTTCATGAAAGTCTCCCCAGGTCTCTCTGAAATCATCCTGCTGATTTAGCAATATTCATCCACTTTCCTTTGTCCAAAATATCCTTCATATACTCTTACTTTCTCATTAAATTGACCATCTTTTTGCTTCTTGAGTTGAAAACTATTTCCTCTTTCCATTTCTTTTTCCAGGTTCTCATCTCTGGAAGGCTCTTTCCTCCTCTCCATTTCTTAGTATCACTACCTTCTTTGATGGTTCCTACAAAAATCTTTTCCTGATTGATCACTCATTAAATAGAGATCCCCTTCCCACGGCAAAGATCACATATATAGTTCCTAATTTTACATTTTGTATTCATCTCTCCACCTCCCATCCCAGAATGTAAACTCATTGAAGGCAGGGATTATTTAATTGTTGTCATATTTCTCATTTTGTCCTAGAATCCATAACAGAATCTTCCACATAATAGATGCTTAGTAAATACTTATTGGGCAGCTAGATGGCAGGTGGTGCAATATAGAGAGTTCTGGGTCTGGAGTCAAGAAGACTCATCTCTGTGATTTCAAATCTGGCCATAGAAGCATAGTAACTGTGTGGTTCTAGGCTAGTCACTTAACTTTTTGCCTCAATTTCCTTATCTGTAAAATAACTGGAGAAGGAAATGGCAAACCATTCCAGTATCTTTGCCAAGAAAACACCAAATAGGATCACAAAGATTTGGAAATGATTGAACAACAAAGTGCTTATTAAATTGCATCATCTCTGATTTGTTCTTCTCCTTTACTGTTCATAACCATACCAAGTCCTATTGATTACCTTGGTAACAGTTCTTGAATATGACACCATCTCTTTATTTGCATTGCCACCACTCTACTATACTTTCTTATTCCCACTCAGTCTATTAAAACAATCTTTTCAGAGGTCTTCAACCTCATCCAATCCATGCTTTCATCTATAGTACTTCCTCTGCCTAGATTTGGTCATGTTGTTCTTCTGCTCAAAAATCTTTAGTAGATTTTTATTATCTAACAAATAAAATTTGAAATAAATTTATTTTTTTCCAAGAATAGTATTCTGAAAGCAATAGGCACTTCCTTAATGTTTTCTGAATTGAATTACACTGCCTAATAATATTTAAGGCTCTCTAAAAAGTAGAACTATCCTATCCTTCCAACTTCATCTAACATAACTACCATCTACATATTCTTTGATTCAACTAAAGGAAAATATTCTTTACATTCTGATTAATTCCATATTTTCCTGGCTCTGTGGCTTCATTCATGACATTCTCTGTGTCTGGAATGCTCCCTCTATCCACTATTTTCACTAAATTTATATTCATCCTTTAAAACACAACTCAGAGGGAGGATTTTGGAAAAATGATGGACTAGGTTGGTAAATTTCAAGCTCTTCAGATTTCCCCCACAAATAGAACAAATTTGTATCTCAGAGCAAACATAAACTGGTAAAAAAATCCCGAAGACTTGGAACAGAACAGAGGTCCTCCTGACATGCCCCACAAAAAAGCTGAAGAAAGACCCCAGGCTGGGGATTAATCTGTATGAAGTGCAAACACCTCTGAGTGAGCTCCACAGATTCACTAAGTGGGGACCACTCAGGCTAGATGGGAGCCTCAGTAGAAGCCACTGAGACTTTTACCTCCTGGATTGTTTGTTGAGTCAAGGTTTGAGTCTGGGAAGACTGAGTGAACCTCAGCTGATTGGGAATGCCAGACCCAGCTATGCTGCTGAGACAAGGCCCTGGGCGAAAAGGAACCAGCACCTGGTGAGTGCAGAGGCAGTGGGGTAGGGATGCTGCTGAGTATGAACACCTGTGAGAGGGTGGAGCTCTTGGTTTGGGGTTCCTGGTCACAGTGGAGGGCTGAAGGAAAGCTTGAGTCACCATCCTCCCATCCCACAATTAGAGGTACTTACACTAATACCTCCTATTTAAAAAATAAATCAGCAAAGAACACCACCATTGAAACATTCTGTGGGAATAGGGAAGACGAGGGTTCATCTTCAGAGGAGGACACTTTAATAAAAAACAAAAACAAAAACAAAACAAAACCTTCTACTCCAAAGAGTAATGTAAAATTGCTTCTTGCCCAGAGAGAATTTATAGAAGTCAAAAAAGAATTCAAAAATCAAATGAAAGACATTGAGGAAAAACTAAACAAAACTAAAAACTACCCAAGAAAATCAAGAAATTTATGAGAAAAAAAATAGTTAACCAATTAGAAAAAGAGGTACAGAGTCTCAGAGATAAAAATAATTCTATAAAAATTCTGGGCAAGAGGAAGCCAGTGAAGCTATAAGAGCCCAAGAAATAATGAAACAGATTATAAAGAATGAGAAAACAGAAGAGAATGTGAAACATCTCACAAGAAAAGCAACAGATCTGAAGAACAGATTGTTTGGGACAATAGTGACCACAAAAACAGAGACTCCAAGAGTAAGAAAAAACAAAAAAGAGTTTATTATGATCTCCAAGAAAAGGAATCTCCCAACTGACAAGGTGTCATCAGTTAAAGGAGTGAAAAACATGAACTGCAAAACACAAGATTAAATAAAACAGAAGCCTCCCTCCCGGACCTTTTCACCCACTGTTTGGGGGAGTCTAGACTTATATGCTAAACACAGAAATCTATCCCAGAAACAAAAGAATAAATTACCTTTAAAAGAAGTACTTAAATGCTAATTAAGAGTTGGTGGGAAACTGGAGGGGATGAATACCTGCAGTTTTTAAACTACAGCTCAACTTGTTATTTCAAAAGTCTCAAGTCATAATTAGGGAATAGTTTAAGACCATATTCCCATGAGAGGGTTTTTACTCAGTTCATCTCACATAAGATCAAGAAGAAAAAACATTAGAATAATTGTACTGCCAGAAAGTTGTGACAAAAAAAGGAGAACTTTGACACAATAATGCAGAAAATAATCCAAAAAAATTGTCCTGGAGTCATGGAACATGAAGGGAAAATAGAACTAGAAAAGATCCAATGATCACCACCTCAAAGAGTTCCTTTGTGGAAAACACATAGGAATATTATTGAAACCCCCAGATCAAAGAGAAAATTTTGCAAGAAACAAGAAAAAAACAATTCAAATACACTGAAGGCTTCAATTCGAATCCTACAATTCTGCTGCGATAAAAAACCACAGGTCCTGGAATCATATCTACTGACAATCAAAAGAACTAGGCCTGCACCCAAAAATACCATATCCAGCAAAATTATCTATAATTTTGAATGAGAAAAAGTGGACATTCAGTGAATTTCTATATTTTTGGGGACTTTCTACTAAGCCCAAACTTAACAGAAAATTTAACATAGAAGAATCAATATGAAAATTCAGTTTTAAGGAACTTAACATGGCCAAACTTAAATATGGACAAATTGTTTATGTTTTATTTTACATGGGAAAATGTATACTATATATTTAAAATTCACATCAACAATAGGGTAGCTCAAAAGAAAGATTGCCAGAGTCAAAATAAAAATAGTAATCAGGTTATACAAACCAAGTGCAGAGGAAGAATAGACATAGAGGCATTAGAGGCAACACTGCATATATACCATGTAAGGTATAGTACCTTCCATTATCTATTAAAAAAAATAAGGGGGGAGGGATAGATGGATGAAGAAGCAAAAGGTGAGGGAAGAAGACAAGACTTAAGCAATAGCAAGGCAAGTTATGGAGCAGAATTTAATTAAAGAGGCAGCCGAGATAGAAAAGACATGTGTGTATGTGGGGTGTTTGTGGAGATATATATATATGTCTACATATGTATACATAAATAAATCTTTTTTTAACCTTAGCTTGCTTGGGGGTAGTGGAGGGGATAAAAGTGAGAAAAAAGAATAAAGTAAATAAGATATACAGCAAAGAACTAAAGAATAATTTATAAGAAAGAAAAGAAAAAAAATGGACATTCATGAATATGTGTTCTATGTATATATATATATATATATATATATATACATATATATATATATGTATATATATACATATATATATGTACTTTCTTGATTAGGTAATTTGTTGAATCCTCCCTGATATTCTGCTGCACACATGAAAATGTTCTATTTTCTTTTGTATTTCTTTTCTGTTTTTCTATTTTTCTTACTGTTTTTTAAATAAAATAAATTTAAAAAAATTTTAAAGCCTACAACTCAAATGTTATTTTCTTTTTTCTTTATTCCCAAGTTGATAATGACTTTCCCCTCAGCTTCACATAGTACTCTGAAGGAGGAGGTCTCAAGCTAAGCTTTACTTGCTCATTATTTAGATTTTGATGGTTCAGAGTGAATGTAAATAGCAATTATTTTTCTTCTGGCCAGAAACTGAAAGTCTTCCTCTCCCAGATTTATTCTTTTGTGAAGGCAAACTAGACCATCTTTTGCCTTAATTCTTAACTAGCCTTTAATTACTGAATGGGTACAACTTCAGATGAACTAAGTCCTGGGAAAAACTGTAGCTTAAAAAAAGCCAATGTCTCCTATTAAATTCCCAGTCATTGCCAGTAATCTTGACCTATGTCTTGCCACTAGACTCCAATGAGGGTGGAAAAAGTGAGGCTGAAAACTTTGTACAGCTCTTCCTTATCTAAATCTATTCTACTTGCAAGCAAGTCAGGATATCCCCCTTCAGATGTCTGAGAACAAAAGATGAATAATAACAATATTAAAATACTTTGGACCTCTCCAATACACTTATATAATAATACATATCAGTGTTTCTCAGAATGTGGTTTGAGAATTACTAAAGACTTTTTTTGGGGGGACCACAATATCAAAATTATTTTATAACAATATTAAAATTTTAAATTTCTAATAGATAATTACAATGCACAAAAACCAAAGCTCTTTGGGATGTTCAATGGTTTTTTTAAATAAAAGCCTTTTATTTTCAAGATCATTGCATAGTTTTCCACATTCACCCTTGCAAAACTTTGTGTTCTAAATTTTTCTTTCTCCTTTCTTACCTCTTCCCCTAGTCAGCAAGTAATTCAGTATATATTAGGTGTTCAATAATTTTTAAGATTATAAAGGCACCATAAGACTGAAAGGTTTGAGAATTACTGAAATATATTATCTGTATTTAATTCTTTTCTCTCTGATAGGTAAGGAATTCACTCCATGAAAGAAATAATATTGGGGGAAGGAGGAGGGAGTCTATCATGAAGGTGAAAGATTCTAAGTTCAATGTTTTGAGACTCATCCAGTTCTAACATTCTATATCCAAGACCCCTCCCAAATCCCATATTCCAGATTTCATATCCTAAAGTGTCGTATAGCTCTAAGAGTCCCTGATTTCATAGTGGCCTAGGAGAAAGTTTGAATTATGCTTTTGAAAAGCACAGGGAACATAAGATTATGAGATGTCATTCTAACCTAAAACAAAAAGGAACAAAGTCCAGAATAAAATCAATTAAAAGATCAAATTAAAATTGATTAGTAGAAATAATAAAACTAAATCTAATTAAAGAAGGAAATATGTAAAAGAGAAATGCAGAGAGTTCCAGAAGTCTCATAAGACTTTGGGGATATCTTGTTTTATGTCTAACAGTAGTTTTGATGAGCAATCGCTAAAACCAAATTAAAAATTAGCTAATCAATTAATTAAAATAATTTATCAAGCACTTACTGTATGTCAAACACTGTTCTAAGTGCTGGGGATAGAAAAAGAAAGGTTAGACAATCCTGTTCTCTATGGATTTGAATTCTAACTAAAGAAGACATAATCTCTTTTATGTAGAAGGGTTCAATAGTAAGTTGGCTAGATAGAAATGCCTAGGAGTTCCTAAATTGGGACTAAGAATGCCTAGATTACTTTGTCCTTGAGAATTGTTGTGAAGGTCAAATGTGATAATACACAGAAAGTACTTTATAACCTATGAAGGGTAATATAAAATATTTCCCATTATTATTTACAAACATTTATATGCTTTAGAGGGCTATTAGGTAATGCAGTGACTAGAGCACTAGGCCTGGGTCAGGAAGACTCATTATCATGAATTCAAATACAGCTTCAGACACTTATGAACTATGTGATTCTGGGAAAGTCACTTAATCCTGTTTGCCTCAGTTTCTTCATCTGTAAAATAAGCTGGAGAAGGAAATAGCAAACCAGTGTGGTCTTTTTTTTTTTTTTTTTTTGGTCAAGAAAACCCAAAATAGGTTCATGAAGAGTCAGACATGAGTAGAATGATTTAATAACAATATATGTTATAGAAATGTATTTTATTATCAATTAATCATGAGATAAGAATTCTTTGAGTGATCAACACATTCCAGGCACTGTGCTGAGTTTTAGAAATGTAAAGACAAAAATGAAATCATACCTACCTTCAGGAAACTTTCATCATTAGTACCAACAACCTCTCACTGTATTGTTTCCCAACTCTAAATGTCTTTAAATTGTTAACTTTATGAAAAAAATGCAATTAATAATGGTCTATGTTTTATGTATATATATGTATGTATGTATGTATGTATGTATATGTGTATATACATATATATGTTTGTATGTGTATATATGCATGGATGTATGTATTGTCATTTAACCCTCATGACAACTGCATGAGGAAGGGCAAATAGTACTATTTCTATAATATGACAGAGAAAGCAGAGGAACAGAATATTTATATGACTTGCATAAGTCACCCAGTGCAAGCTAGTAGCATAAATCAGGGAGACATAAAAGAAAAGAAAACAGATTGCTCAGGAAAAAAAAAAAATTGAGAGTATGGCTTTTCTACAGAGGGACATTTATTTAAGAAAAATATTTATTTCACAGGTACCTTGATGTTGCTCTCACTGTATCACAATGATATAAATACTTGAATGAGTGCAGAATAATTTAAAAGAAAAAGAAAATCTAGAGTAATGAGTCAACTATCAGTAAGCTAATATACACTTATTAAGTGCCTACTATGTAACTGGCACTGGGAATACAAAGAAAGGCCAAAAAAAATTGTGTCTGCCTCTGTGGAGCTCACAGTTTAATTGACGAGTTATGTAAATATTCTATACCTCTGCTTTTTCTGTCATATTACATAGTACTATTTCACCTGTCTCACCCAGTTGTCATGAATTGTTATGTATATATAAAACATAAACTATTATTAATTGCATTGTTTTTGTTAGAATTAAGGATATATATATATATATATATGTACACATATAAAAAACATAAACCATTATTAATTGCAGTTTTTTTGTTAGAATTAAATATTATAAAAACTTTAGAGGTATAAAACAATCCAGTATCAGGCTGCTGCTGCTGTTAATGATGAAAGTAAGTTTCCTAAGAGTAGACATGATTTCATTTTTGTCCCCAATGTCACACAAGATAAGTGCAAGGTAAAATGGAATTTGTCCCCAGAGGCAAGGCAGGAAGAGAAAGAAGAACTGGGAAAGGCTTTTGCATAAGATGGAAGTTTAGCTGGGATCTGAGGCAAGCCAGGAGGGAAGAGAGAATTCCAGGCATGGAGGACAGTCTGTGAAACACTTGGAGTCAGGAGATGAGGTGTCTTGTGGGAGAACAGCAAGGAGGGTGGTATAACTGCATCACTGAGTCTGTTGGAGATAGCATAAGATGCAGGAAGAGTGAAAAGGTAGGATGGGTTTTGAATGCCAAACAGGGGATTTTCTATTTAATCCTAGAGATGATAGGAAATTAGTGAACAGAGAGAGTGAAGTGGTCAGATGTGCTCTTAAGGAAGACTAATTAGACAACTAGTGGAGGATGATGGACTGGAATGAGGAGAGGCTTGAAGCACAGAGACCATAGTGATGGTCCAAGCATGAGGTGATGAATGCTTGCACCAGAACAAAGAAGAGCATGTAATCCTAGGCATATTAGAAAGAGAAAATCAGCCTGACTTAATAAGTAGTAAACAATGAATGAAACAGCATATTGCTTGATGGCTCAGTAATTAGAAGGGGCCTACTTCTAATTTGGCCTCAGACTCTTACAACTTGTAGCACCTTGGACAAGTCACTTAAATGTTTGCCTCAGTTCATTCCTCTGGGTTTTGATTTTCTTATTAAATGTAGATAATAATTCTTGTCTTAACTACAACTCAAGGTTTTTATGAGGAAAGCACTGTGTAAATCTAAAATCACTATAGAAAGAGGAATTAGCAGCAGCATTGTGTGGTGAAATAAGATAGAATAAGCTGGAGAAGAAAATGGCAAACCACTGTTTGCCAAGAAAACACTTCAGTGGGGTCACAAGGAATAGACAAGACAATAATAATGACAAAGTCACTGGATTAGAAGTAGGGAATTTGAGTTTAACTCTAAGCTATACTACCTCCTGTATGCCCCAGGGTGCACAGTATATACTCTTTGGGTATCAGAATCCTTGTTTGTAAAATGGAGGGTCCCTTTTAGATCTATCTTAGTTGTTCCCTTGGGGGGAAGTACAAGAGGATGGCCTGTTACACATCCTTTTCCTTCCCCCGACTCTTCTTTTTCCTTTATTCCCATATTTATGACCCAAGAGGCTCTTGTATGTTCAGCTCATCTGTATTCTGGCAGGAGGATAAGGGTAAAAAAAAAAAAAAGAGTAGGAAAAATATACTGCACTCTCTTCATACAAGGCATTAAGAAGGGGATTAGTTCAGAATCCCCTGGGAAAGCTGCTCTGACTTGTCTCCTGTGGACTGTTCCATGACGTGGCCTTGTTAATTGTGCAATGGACAATATAAAGCATTCCATAAACATCATATTTGATTTGTTTTTAATTATAAAGCCCGGTATGCCTGAGTCCATTGAATTAGCTCTGGGATTTTTGTTATTGTTGACTTTGGCTGTGACTGAAGAACATTCCCTTCAAAGGTTGAAGTGAATGTCATTGCTGAAAGGCATATAAACTGAGTTGCTCATAGAATCCTATCATGTCAGAGCTGTGAGGGACCTTGGAAAACAGAATGTCAGAGCTGAGAGAAAATTTATTTTATTTTATTTTATTATTTTATTTTCTGCATTTTTTAATTAAAACTTTTTATTTGCAAAACATATGTATGGGTAATTTTTACTGGGAGAAAATTTAGAGATCATGTTCCAAATGTTGCCCAAGAAACTGAGGTCCAAGCAGATCCGCCTTTTCTAAGGTTACATTTCTAATAAGTAACAGATCTGGACTCTGAGCTCAGGTCTTATTACTCCTGGTCCACTGCTCTTTTCATTATATAGAATCTTGGAATACTAGACTGGGAAGGACCTTAGAGAGCACCAGTCTGTCCCACATTGATGAGAAGATCCATTTAGAGATGATGTAGCCCAGAGAGGTAAAAAGACTAATCAATCTCATAGATTTAGTAAGTAGAAAAGCCAGAATTCTAATCTAATTCTCTTGACTTACTTATGGTCACATACTGTTCAATACAGTTTTTTCAGTATTAGTTTGCTAGGCAGCCTTTGGGTTTTATTGGCAGAAAGGTAACAAGGTATAATGGAAAAAGGGCTAGATTTAGAGTAAGGAAACAATGGTTAGAATCTTGATTCTGGTAGTTGTGTGAGTCTGGCAAGTCAGTCTATTCCTCTGAGTCTCAATTTTCTCCTCTGTTAAATGGGGATAATAATTCTTGTCTTAACTACAATTCAATGTTTTTATGAGGAAAGCAGTGTGTAAATCTAAAATCACTGTAGGAAAGGGAATTAGCAGCAAAAGCATTATGTGGTGAAAGAAAAATTCAGAACCAGAACAAAACACAATAACAAAAAATACCTGCACCTGCCAGAGCCATTGAAAGCATAAGAAACTTCAATCTATATACTTACTGCCCCATGATTAGAAGTCAGTCTCCCATGATTCAACTTAACAGTGCCCAGAATAGCTGAGCTCATGAATACAAGGTAGCTCAGTTGAGGTTTTTCTGTGATCTAAAATAAGCATAACACAAGAGAATCCTGGTGCTAGGAGTGCTAGATGGAATAACAATTTTATTTCATAAAAACTAGGTCCTGACTCTGATACAGTATGATGGAATCTGGAAAGGGTTTTGGATTTGGAGCCAAAGAACATGGATTCACAATCTTGTTCTGTTACTTCGTATGTGTCCTTGGCAGGTCATAATCTCTGTAGGTCTCATTTTTTCATCTTCCCAAAGAGGGGTTTGAACTACAAGATTTCTGAGGTTCCTTTTAATTCAAAATCTATAATCCTATGATCCTATATAACTTACAAGTGGTATGAGCAAAGTATTTTACCCCCTCTAAACCTCAGTTCTTTCAAATAAAATGGAGATGAAAAGATCTAAAACCATCAAATGTGGGTTGCTATGAATTTAAAAAATATCAAACATATAAAGCATTTTCTAAATTGTAAATCACCATATAAACAACAGCAACAACAATAATTATTGTAACAACTAAATGGTAAAAATGTGGTATAACTTGGAGTATTTATTAAAGTAGACTGACAAAAATAATAGAACCAGCTAGCACTGATGTAATATTTAGTTGTATCAGAGTGCTTGACATATATTTTCTCTTTTGATCCATACAACAACTTGGTGAAGTAGGTGCGATGATCACCCTTCTTTTACAGATGAGGAATATTAAGCTAAAGGAGATTAGTTAAGTGGTTACAAAAACTAGGAAGCATCAGGGAACAGATTAAAACTCAGATTTCCTGACTCCAGGTAGAGTACTTGATCTACTATGACAACTACCTCTTAGGAAAGGACAGATTCTTTTAGAACAAAAATATCAAGTATTAATATTTTTAAATGCTCTAAATCACTATTAGAGATTAGAGAATTGTAAATTAAGACAACCCTGAGGTACCTCCTTATACCTCTCAGATTGATTAAGATGACAGGAAAAGTTAATAATAAATGTTGGAGGGGATATGAGAAAATTGAGATACTAATGCATTGTTGGTGGAGTTGTGCAATGATCCAACCATTCTAGAGAGTGATTTGGAACTATGCTCAAAGAGTTGTCAAATTGTGCATACTCTTTAATCCAGCAGTGTCACTACTGGGTCTGTATCCCACTGAGATCTTTAAAAAGGGAAAAGGAATCACATGTGCAAAAATATTTGTAGTCATTACAAAATGGCAAGGAACTGATAACTGAGTGGATGCCCATCAGTTGGGGAATGGCTGAATAAGTTATGGCATAACTTATATGGTAGATGAATTAATAAAATAATATTATTCTATAAGAAATGATGCGTAGCTTGATTTCAGAAAAGCCTGGAAAGACTAACATGAACTGATGCTAAATGAAGTAAGCAGAAACAAGAGAACATTGTACACAGCAACAACAAGATTATGTGATGATCAATTATGAAAGACTTGTTTCCTATCAACAATGCAGTGATTCAAGGCAATTCCAATAGACTTGTGATGGAAAATACCATGCACATTCAGAGAGAAAACTATGGAGACTGAATGTCAAAAGAAGCATAGTATTTTCACCTTTTTGTTTGTTTGTTTGTTTTCTCTCTTGGATTTTTCCCCTTTTGGTCTGATTCTTCAACATGATAAATAGGGAGCCATGGTGGCGGAGATCAGACAGGAGTCTCTAACCTCCTCTAACCTCCCCTCAAACCAACAACATATGAAGCCTCTAGACTGATTCTGAAGCAAAAAAATCCACAATATCTGGAGAACAACACGATTCTAGAAGAAGATACTCTGGAAGAACCTCAAAACAGGTCTGTTTTAATTGGGCAGGGGGTGGTCTACTGAACCCAGACGGCAGCACAGAGAGACCGGGGCAGGGAGCTGGAGCAGGGAGCTGGAACAGGAGTCGGAACAGGAGTGAGAGTGTTGTGCTTTTCACAAACCTGGGAGTCTTCTGCGGGCCTCTTGGAACAATTTGTCCTGATTGTTGGCAGGTGGTTTGGAGGGTCTGCCTTTTGAGGGGGATAGATTGTGAACCACTGAACCCCTGATGAGCATCGGACCTAGCTGCCATTACACAGCACCTTAAAGCAATCAATCAAACAACAGGACTGATAAGCACCAGAAATAATTCAATCAGCGGAGCTGCCCACTACCTGAAATAATTCAATCAGCAGAACCCCCCAGGGTGAACTAAAGCAGAACTGTCCAGCCCCTGACATAATTCAATCAGCAGAACTGCCCAGTTCCTGAAATAACTCAATCAGCAGAACTGCCCCAGGGCAAATTAAAGCAGCTGTCCCACCTTTGCCTTAAACAGACCTCACACCTTTAAAAAAAAAATGAATAAAAAACCAAAAAGAGCTCTCACCATAGACAACTTTTATGGAGAGAGGGAAGAACAGACCTCAAATCCTGAGGCCCCTAAAGGTAAAGCAACTCCAGAAAAAGCCCCAAAGAGAGACATAAATTGGTCTCCATGTCAAAAGGCTTTCTTTGAAGATTGCATAAAAAATCTTAAAAGAGAGTTAGAAGAAACATGGGGAAACGAAATGAGATCACTGCAAAATAAAATAGAAAAAATGGAAAAAGAATGCAATGAACAAAAAGATGTAATTGGTCAATTGCAAAAGGAACTAAAAACAGTAACTGAAGAAAATAAGACATTAAAAATTAGAATCGAACAATTGGAAATTAATGACTCATCAAGACTTCAAGAATCAGTTAAACAAAAACAAAAAAAATGAAAAGATAGAGAAAAACATGAAATATCTCCTAGGAAAAAGAACTGACCTGGAAAATAGATCTAGGAGAGACAATCTAAGGATTATAGGGCTTCCTGAAAGCCATGATGAAAAAAAGAACCTGGACACTATCTTCCAGGAAATCATAAAAGAAAACTGCCCTGATATTTTAGACCCAGAAGGCAAAATACTCCTTGAAACAATCCACCGATCACCTCCTAAAAGAAACCCAAAAATTAAGTCCCCCAGAAATATCGTGGCTAAATTCCAGAACTATCATACGAAGGAAAAGATATTACAAGAAGCCAGAAAGAAACAATTTAAATATCAGGGAGATACAATTAGGATCACACAGGACCTAGCAGCTTCTACTTTGAAGGATCAAAGGGCCTGGAATCAGATATTCCGAAGGGCAAAGGAACTTGGATTACAGCCAAGAATAAGTTACCCAGCTAGAATGAGCATTATCTTCCAGGGAAGAAGATGGTCATTCAATGATATAAGAGAATTTCACCTATTACTACTGAAAAGACCAGAACTGAACAAAAAATTTGATCTACAAACACAGAACACAAGAGAAACATAAAAAGGTAACAAGAAAAAATAACTCTTGAGAACTATGTTTATGTAATGGATACTTATAGAATGAGGGTTGATTTTATGAATCTATTATTACATTATGATTATGATATGATTACTGTGATTTTATGATTATTATGATATGATTACTGTGATTTTATGATTATTATGATATGTTTACTGTGATTTTATGATTATTATGATATGATAAACTGAAAAAGAAATTAGAGGTAGAAAAGGGATAACACTGGAAGAAGAGGAAAAGGAGGTAAAATAAGGGAAATTACATCACATGTAGAGGCAAAGAAAACCTATAATGATTGAGGGGAGAAAAGGGAGGGGAATGAGAATTGGGTTAATCTCCATCTCATCAGATTTGGCTCAGAGGGAATAATAGACGTACTTATAAGGAAACTGGAGGGAAAGGGGGGAAAAGGGGGGTGGGTGGGGCTCTAAAGGGGAAGGATTGTTTGAGGGAAGTGGTTTTCAAAAGCAAAAATAGTAGGGAGGAGGGAAAGGGGATAAGAAAGAGAAAAGCATAAGCTAGAGTAAATAAGATGGCAGGAAATACAGAATTAGTTATTTTAACTGTGAATGTGAATGGAATGAACTCTCCCTTAAAGCAGAAGCAGATAGCAGATTGGATTAAAAACCAGAATCCAACAATATGTTGTATACAAGAAACACATCTAAAACATAGAGATACATACAGGGTGAAGGTAAAAGGCTGGAGCAGAATCTATTATGCTTCGGGTGAACAAAAAAAAAGCAGGGGTAGCAATCCTGATCTCAGACCAAGTAAAAGCAAAGATAGAGTTAATTAAAAGAGACAAAGAAGGAAATTATATCTTCCTAAAGGGTACCATAGATGATGAAGCAATATCAATACTAAACATATATGCACC
>JAJPUD010003138.1:164398-178513 GCA_023553655.1 Myrmecobius fasciatus | reverse complement strand
ATAGGGGTGGGGGGTGGGGGGAAGGAAAGGAAAAGCTTGGGAAAAAAAAAGGTTTTTTGCAAAGGTCAATGTTGAAAGGTCACTCATATGTTTTGTAAATAAACAGCTTTATAAAAAAAAAGAACATGATAAGTATGGAAATATCTTTAAAAGGACCTATATCAGATTGCTTGGTGATTTAGGAAGGGCAACGGTAAGGGAAAGAGGGAGGAAAAATACAAGCACAAAATCTTACATGTAAGATATTGTGCATGGAAATATTTTTAAAAGGACCTATATCAGATTGCTTGGTGATTTAGGAAGGGCAAAGGTAAGGGAAAGAGGGAGGAAAATTTCAAGCACAATATCTTACAAAACTGAATGTTGAAAAGTATCTTTATGTATATTTGGAGAAATAAAATACTACTGAAAATTTTAAAAAGCCAATTAATACTTTTTGGTCATATCTGATTTTGATCACATTCATATCCATCTAGCTCTTGGCCAGGACTACCTGAATGTCAGGATCACTCATTTCAGATAGGATGTAACTAGGGTCCTCCTGTGATATTTGATGGTACAGAGGAAATGACCTGAAGATTGAAGTCATCTATGCTAGCAAAGCACAAACTCTAATAGGTCCTATAAAACTGGAAATGCTTCTAGGTTAATGACCCTTTTATGTCTGTCATTTGAGAGCCAGATGAACTATATGATCTCTTATATTCCCTTTTAGCCATGATAGTCAATGATTCCATAGAATCAGACTGAATTTAAATGCTTTAATATTTCAACTAGTTTCTCTTGACCCTGAAGGAAAGGTCATCACCAGAAAGATAATCAAAAGGTAATATAAACCAACAAACACTTATCAGTTATCTACTGCATGTTGAGCAATGTACTTAAGTTAATGAGAGAGGAAGAGGGGAGAGAGAAAAAAAAAAGAGACACAGACAGACAAACAGAGAGAGAGATAGATAAACAGAGATAGAGAGACAGAGAGAGAAAGAGACAGAGACAGATTCAAAGACACACAGAGAGAGAGAGAGAAATGGGGGGGGAGAGAGAGAAAGACAGACAGAAAAAGAGAAAGGGAAAAAACACAGAAACAATGTAAAGCTTAACTAAGGCATAATTCTTTCCCTTATAGAGTTCATAAGGGGAAAACATAGATATAGATAACTCCAATACACTATATTGTATGGGAAATATATTATTGAGATTCAGGTGGACTTTAAAAAGTAGAATTTAACAAGTAAAAAATTGGGGGTAAGTAGAGATGGAGTGGGAGCAAAACGGTCAACTATTTACTAAGATTTGAAAGGATTGTTGTTTTTATTTTCAGAGGAAATGCCCACATAAATGAAATCACAGGTCCTCCAAGTTCTGAATTAAGTAATGATCTCCATGTAAGCATCACATGCCTTTTAACCTATATGATGCATGAAGGATATTCACATATTCCCTGCCCCCTCCCTCCAGATTAATATTACCCAAGGACTGCAATAAGGAATACAATTTCTTGAGAAACTATGAAAGTATGATGCATATCACTCATGCTGGTCACATATAGAAGCAACTCTGAAAATGTTCATTTTGCTATAAATTGTTTTCTGATCCCAAATTCATTTAGCAATGTTTTCTTTCAAACTGTGGTTCTTAAAATGTCATGGACAAGGGTGGATTCATGTTGGCTCCCCCCCCCCATCGAATCACCATTCTCACTTTCCACTAGTCATAGCATCAAAAATGGGATAAAAGAAACAATTTTTGAAAAAGGAACTTAGAAGCTATTTCCAGGTAGATTCTTATAAAATGCATTTCCCATCTCATAACCTGTTCTCTTCTTTGTAAAAGGCAGAGGTTGGCCTTGATAACATTTATATGCCCTCCAGTGACCCCATAGAACCTATAGAACTAGGCTTTGCATAAATGATATCACATTAGCTATGGTCTCCATTGACCTTGAAGTACGAGAGATCATATATGACTGTTCTTGCCACAACAATTGCCTGCTATTTTTCCTTTGCCTCAATTACTTCAAGATGTCCCAATTTCTGTACTTAGGAAGTATGACTTTTAAGTGTACAGATGACTTTCTCCCCCTTTTGATTAGTAAATAGAATAGTCCACAGTATTTAAGTACCTCAAGTCAGTTTTGCAAAGAGACTGCCTTCCAATCAGCTGATTGTCTAATAACGATTTTGAGCAATTTAGCCTGCCAACCAGGGAATGGTCAATTCCCACAATAATTTTATGTTCTCAAATCCATGGCTCTGATATAGATGCACTGATCAGGTGACTGCTCTCTGTGTTTTAAATCTCCTTTCAACTCCAATCTTTAAAAACTCAGGGGTATTATATATCAAAATCCAGGGATCTTTTGTTTGTCCAAACTATATCACAGATCTGTTCAGGACCAAAGAAAACTATGGTAAAATAGAACTTGTTGGATAAATTAGTTGACAAGCTTCTGGAGGGAAGAAAGGAAAGAGGGAAAGAAAAGAAGGAAGGAAGGAAAGAAGGAAGGAAGGAAGGAAAGAAGGAAGGAAGGAAAGAAGGAAGGAAGAAAAGAAGGAAGAAGAGAGAAAGAAAGAAAGAAAGAAAAAGAAAGAAAGATGAAAGACAGGAAGGAAGGAAGGAAGAGGAAGGAAGGAATGAAAATTTATCTTGGAGATTATGTTCTATCAGAGGAGACATTCATACATATATAAATGCATACAAAATAAATTTTAAAAATGCAAATGCACAAATAAATAAATGCAATAAACAAATTCAATATAGTTGATATGGAGTACTAGCAATTAGAGTGATAAGGAAAGGCATTGTGTAAGAGCTGGGATCTAAAGGACAGCTAGATGGCACAGTGAATAGAGCACCAGTCTTAAAGTCAGGAAGACCCGAGTTCAAATCTGGTCTCAGATACTTAATACTTCCTAGCTGTGTGACCCTGGGCAAGTCACTTAACCCCAATTGCTTTAGCAAATAATAATAATTTTTTAAAGGAATTGGTATCTGAGCCAAGGTTTAAAGGAAACCAGGGATTTCAGGAGGCATAATTGAGGAGATTTGATTGAGGAGATAAAGCATTTTAGGCTTTAAGGATGACTTATGAAAAGGCATGGAAACAGGAAGTGGCATACACTGTGGGAAGACCATCAAGAAGGTCATATCAGTTGAAGAAACTGTGCTTAAAGATTTCCAGCAAAAGGAATACCCTATTAGCTGAGCTAGCCTATTCCATTCAGTAAACATTCTGATTGTTAGGATCTACCTATCTTAAGCTTAAAACAGACACAACTTCTCCCTATTTCTCCTATTTTTGTGCTATGGATCAAACAGAGCAAGGTGAATCTCTCTCCTGAATGACAGCCCTTCAAATACTTGAGGAAACCTATCATGTTTTGTGTCCCCACACCCATCCTTCCTTTCTCCAGCCTAAATTGAATTCTGGTTTTGCTCAGCAATTTGAGGCTATTTGAAGAGAATGACCACAGCCTATTAGGAAAGGTTGCAATTTTAACAGGCATCAATTCAACAAATCGTGTTTGGAAAATGCTTTCTATATCTCTGAGCCACTAAGGCATTTTCTGTTTACTTTTATAAAGGTAGGAAGCCAAAGAAAAAAGCAATTACTGTGACTTTAGTATCATTTTAAAATTCACTCAGCTCCAAAACTAAGAGAGTAAGGGTTTAGATGAATGATTCAGTTCCTTTGTGGGGATTAACTTTAGAATGTGCTGTGTTTTTAAGCAATTGCATTGAAGGGTTTATCATTTTTCCAACTTTCTTTACCTTCAGGGAAACTCCAATCCAGATAAAGTGGTCCCTTACCTAACAAACAAGCATTTCTAGGGACTTTCACTAAATTCCAGAATTTTATGAGTGGGAAGAGTCCTCAGAGATCATCTAATCCAAATCTCATCTGAACAGGAATCCCTTCTAAAATAACTTAAAGAACCTTCCGTGATGGGAAGCACACTACCTACCAAGACAGCAAATTCCATTTTGGGACTATTATATGGAGTATAATAATACTTGCTTTTACTTAGATTGAGGCAAAAGCTGCCTAAACTATTTACCTTACCCTCCCTGACTCCTTTCCAAATCTGGAGCCATAATTAAATCAATACTTGCATTGTTCCTGGAAAGGGTGGGGATAGATAGATTGATAGACAGATAAATTCTAAATCTGGTATCCAAGTTAGATATATCTCTAAGCTTTGTGTAATTGCACAAATTTGATAATTTATATAGTCTATATGTATATATCTATACAGTCATCCAAATCATGGTTTAAAATTATGAACAACATAGGACCAAAGATCAATTAGTCACTATCTTCTTTTTACTTTCCATCTTTTTTTTTTTTTTTCTGAATGGATATCACCTGAGTCGTTCTTGCTTTTATGTCTTTGTATGATTAAATGTATAAACAATGGCTATGCGCCAAAAGCTATGCAGAAAGTTAGAGATGCATTTACAAAAAATAAAAAATAAAGTAAAGTAAAATAAACCTCAGACATTCAGGCATTCATTAGGGAAAGACAATACATATTGTGGTGACCAAGGAGGGTTAATTTGGTTTGGAAAGTTACTGGAACAGTGAGAGAAGCCCTAAGGGAGCAGATTGGCAGGCACAGACACACCCTTTCCAGGAGCAAAGTAAGTATTGATTTAATTATGGCTCCAGAATTGGAAAGGCTTCGAGGAGGGAAAGGTAAATAGTGAGATGACAAGAGACCAGAGCATAATATGACTAAGACTGGACTTCAAGATGTAATGGTTGACATAATACACTCAATCAGAATAAGTCTACAGAGGAGTTGAGGAAGTGAACTAAGTCCTTCAAGTCATGATTTTTGTTATCTTTATTTTTTAATCTAAGTAGTCAAAGTCCAAAGATAACTAGTGAGAAAAGTGAACCATGACCAGAAACAGGCTTAAATATAGTCTGCAAAGGGAGGCACTTGCTAACTAGCAAAGCAGGGTCCTACAGTGGAAGTTCCAGAGGCAAAAAAGTTAAATCATCCAAGATTCTGCTCTAATAAACAGGGCTATTGGCTCAAAGATGGCTGTGAATAGGTTACTGCCGACAACTAGTCTAGATGGCTGTATTGTACAGAGATCCAAGGAATCTATGCCTTGATCAGATTTACATGGCTGAGTCAAAATTTGAATTCAGATCTTATAATTTCAAAATCAGCACTCTTTCTACTGGAATATCATTGCATCTTCATTTAAACTCCACTCTTTGAACCTCCATTCTTCTATCACATGGATGCAATTATGTGACTACTCCTTACCTCCCAGAAAGTGCTGTCTGAACCTGTAAATGGTGTACTTATGAGTTATTATTATTGTTGTTTTACTACTAGCATTGTTGATTATTATCAGGCTAAAAGATACCAAAATAGGTGATCTTCCCACTAAAACCATTAGATTCTTTGGTACAGTTTACAGAAACAAATCCAAAGAATTCTGTCTAAAGAAAGATGTGCCTTAGGAGCTCTTTGTTCTTTATTGCCCATCCACTGCCAGCACCTGGCTGTCATCCTTAGCACTTTGGCAACTTTCTTGTGTCTGGCAGAAAGCCCAAAGCATTATATGCTTCAAACTTGTCTTAGAAGCAATTGAAAGATAGGATGGCCTGAGTTTAAAATGTGATGTTTTTTTAAGGAAAATCCAACATTAATGCCTGCTGGCTTGCTGTTCTCTTTAAAGGTATACAAAGCTCAAGTCCATTGTTATTTCATAATGCAATAATGGACACACACACATGTGGGTACATAGAGCACTGGGCTGGATATTAAGAGACAAAGTTTGGAGAAGACATAGTCCCTTCCTTCAAAAAGCTTATGGTCTGATTGATAAAGCACCGAAATAGATATTTACATTTCATTGTACTTTATAATAAATTCTTGATGCACTTTACTTGATAGCCACACCTTATTTGTTTGGTTATAGATTTGTGACTTTTTCTTGAATGTGGTCTTGAGAATTTCTTGATATCTTGTTAAAGTGATGCCCCCAAAAAATGTTATGGGAGGTCCTAGAGGAAGGCCCTTATAGATCACAGGGGTCAAGATCCTTCTTTGTGGAAGTGACATTTAATTTGGTCTTTAAAAGATAGGAATTCCAAACTTAGCAAGTAATATAAGCAAATATATGAAGGTGGGATATTCAAGGGAATCGGAGGATAAGGATGGAGAACAGAGTTCGGCTGAGTATTAATGAAACAAAGAAAAAATAAATCCCAGAGTGTGGGGGACATTTAATAATAGTAAAGAAGTTTGTCTTTTACTCAATGAACAATAGGGAGCTACTAAAGAGTTTTAAGTAGAAGAATAACTTGAATAGATTTAAGGATGTCAAAAATTGTTTGCTACTCATATGAGAGATGAATGGATCAAATAAAATAAAGACAGGAAGGCATTTCTAAAACTGAAGGGTGCTTATGGGAACTGACTTAGGTGGGAATAAATATTAACTTCACCCTATTTGCTATACTGGATTATTGCAACATGTACACAATTTCTCCATCAGAGAATTGAGTCTTTCCAGAAAATATAAATTCTCCAACTATTATAAAGGAACCTCTTTCAACCTCACCTATGGAAATGTTTGAGAAGAGAATTGCTATATTATATGACTGCTAGCATTTTGGTACTCTTTCAAAAATGACTAGAAAGATGTCACAGCAAAAATAAGAAATCAGCTTTTTACAACACTATAAAGTTTATAAAGTTCTTCCCTAATAAATCTTGTGAGGTCACTAATGCAAAGGTTAGTATTCTTATTTTAATGGATGAAGAACCTGAGATTCAGAAAACTTAAGTGAACTATCCTGGATTACATTCCTATTAAAGTACAGAGGCAGAATTCCTACCCAGGTCTTTAGATTCTAAGTTTAAGAATAGTAGAGATCTGTGCATGTGTCCTGGTACATGTGTCCAGAATGTACATGCTAAGAACTGTCAAATGTGATGGTAACTACCAGTTCTTATTATTCAAGGGGTACAAAAAATTCATGCCAAAAGAAATTCAGAAGGCATTGCTAAAGATTACAAAGTCTTCGTCAAGAAACTGAAGACCTTATGGGTATAGTAGATATTTTAAATAAAGGTAAGATCTTCAGAAAAGAAATGCACATTTGGGAAACAGAGAGCTGGTTTGAAAGATGGCATTTAGAATGGAATTCAGAATTCTGGATCATGGATTAAAATGTAGGAATGATAGAGTCTAAGTTAGGGATGGTATATACATTACAAAAGTTGGTAGAAAAGTAATTTTTTGGAGTCTTGTAAATCTAATCAAAAGATTTAAATAGAAAAGACAGTGGAAGAGAAAATATTACTTATCCATATTCAATAAACTAGAAACTATAGAAAAGAGCTACAATGAAAGAAAAAGAACAGCAGCAAAGAGATCAAAAAAGTATCAAGAAGCAAAATCCAAGAAATGGGGCAGCAATAAAAATTATGGCTTTTGTTATCTATATCGAAATGAGCAAAGTATGGGTATCAAACAAATCACATTAGATACTTTAATGTAAAGAGATAAATTTGACTTCCTAGATAGCACTCAGTATATGAATTTTGAAGAATTGCTCTTATTCAAAGGGAGCAGAAGAGATAAAAGAAGAGATGGGGATAATTAGGGTAAAACAATATTGTTTGTAGGAAGAGATATTTGTGTGAACCATAGGAATTTGGATGGAGATCAACAGAGTTAGAAACAAAAATGCTATTGTGACCACCTAGATAGACAAAGGCAATAAATGAAAAGTTTAAAAAAACAGATTAGAAATCTTATATGAAGCTAGATGTGGGATATTCAATTTTGTAGGCATCTTCTACAATCTCTGCCCAAAATATAATTTCTTGGTTTGCCTTAACAATAACTTTATCCTTCAAAATGTAGAAGCCAGTAATGCTATTCTATACCTAATTCTAATCACAAAGGAAAAACAAATTATTGAAGTATAAACCATGAGGGGTTTTGGGGGAAGATCACACTCCATTTTAGAATTCATGACAGAGGACAAGAAAGGCAGACTAGGACTGACATGAAGGCTAAATTTTGGAAAGCAGACTTCAAAAAGTTAATAAAGATAATAGGGAAGGTTTTGTGGCCTAAAATTCTACAGGAAATCCTCTTGGGAAGAATAGAGAGGTATCACAACTTAAATTCCAGAGATGCACTGTGTAACAATTGTGAAATAGAGGAAAAGGTGGTGTTTCCTTATGAAATACAGGAAGGACATTAAACCCACTTGGATTTTAAAAGAATATGGAGAGAAGGACACACACACACACACACACACACACACACACATATATATATATATGAACATAATAGCCAACATTTACAAAAGCACTTTAAATTTTGCACAGCATTCTACACAGATTATCTCATCTGATCCTCACAACAGTCTTTGAAAAGTAGGTGCTGTATCTTTTCATCCAGCAGTCTTTCTACAGGGTCTGTGTCCCAAAAAGATCATAAAAGATGGAAAAAGACCTACATGTGCAAAAATCTTTGTAGCAGTTTTTTGACAAGGAACTAGAAATTGAGGGAATGTCCATCAGTTGGGGAATGGCTGAATAGGTTATGGTATATGAATTTTATGGAATATTATTGTTCTATCAGATAAGCAGGCTGATTCCAGAAAAGTCTGGAAAGACTTACATGAACTCATGAAGCTGAGTGAAGTGAGCAGAACCAAGCGAACATTGTACAGAGTAACCAGATTATGTGATGATCAATTGTGATGGACCTGGCTGTTTTCAACAATGCTGTGATTCAAGGAAATTTCAATAGACTTGGGATGGAAAATGCTGTCTGCATCCAAAGAAAGAACTATGGAGACTAAATGTGAATTGAAGTATAGTGTTTTCACTTTTTTTGTTGATGTTTGTTTGCTCGTGTTTTTTTTTTTCCTTGTGTTTTTTCCCTTTTGTTCTGATTTTTCTTGCACAACATGAGAATAAGGAAATGTGTTTAAAAGAATTGTACATATTTAGGTTATATCAGAGTGCTTGCTCTTTTGGGGATGGAGAAATAAAGGAGGAAGAAAAATTTGGAACACAAAATTTTACAAAAACTAATGTGAAAAACTATATACATATATTTGAAAAAAACAACATATTATTGAAAAATAAAAAGAACTGAAAAAGAAAAATTCTATCCATAACCAGAAAAAGAACTGATTGACTCTAAATATAGAATGATGCATTCAAAAAATTGGAATTTTTTAAATAGCATTTTCTAGAGGAAAATTAAAAACATGACTTTCAACTACAAACAAATGGTGCAATGGGGTTTGGTTAAGTCCAAAAAAAAAAAGAAAAAAGAGAAAGTGGGTGCTATTATTATCCCCATTTTGGCCATGAAGAAACTGAAGTCGTTAGAGATAAAGTGCTCTTTCCAAGGTCACAATATGCTCCTAAGTATTTGAGACAGGGTATGAACTCAGGTCTTCCTGATTCAATAGTCCAAGGCTCTGCCACTTACCTGCCAAAGGCAGCATATAATCCTATAAAGTCTAATAATAGGAATACTACCCCTCAAAACAAATTAACCATCAAGGAAAGAAAGCTGCCGGATATACAGAAAAAAAGAATGTTTTTCTTTTACTTTACTTTTCAGCTATGCTGGGCAAAAGTGAAAGATCAAAGAAAGGGTAATTCAACTATTTGAAATACACGGAAGGCAGAGAGATTCAATATTTGTGTTTTCTTGGACAAAGTGAAAAGATTGGATGGAAAGGATAGGGATGGTGTGGAGAGACTGACAAGGAGTAGAAACACAAGAAGATAGTAATTGACTACCAACTGCCATTGATGAATTCAAGTTAGGAAGCAGGCCCAGATGAATTGCATACAAGAGCAATAAATGAATTGGCAGATATGATTTCTTTGTCACTGTCAGCGATCTCTGAAACATTTTTAAAATTGGGATACCAGAGCACTGATCTTTTAATCCTAGATGAATTCTATTTTTAGAATATGGAGAAGAGTAGAGCTAAAAAGTTTATTGGTGAACAGTTCTTATTACTATTCCTAAAAAAAATTCCAGAACATAACAAAGAAACAACTACCAAAAATAAGCACTGCAAAACTAACCTCATTTCTTTTTTAATAGATACAATTTACCTAGATTTTAACATAGCATTTGACAGAATTTCTCATGTTATTATTGTGAAGAAGATGGAAAGATGGATGCTACATGATAGCATAAAAAAGTGGATTCTGGATGGAAAATAATATATACATATAACAGTTTATATATACACATATGCATGTATATATAAACTGTTAAAATATAAGCAGGAAAAAATGAAGCCAAATGCTGTATGATCTTGGCCCCAGAGGAGAAATCAGAAAATTAACTCCCCTTATTTCCTCAGAGGAGGGATGGGAATGCTAAAGGTTATGGAATGATATAGATGATGTCAGATCCAAGTGCTATCTATTAATTTGACTTACTCTTTTTCTTTATTACAAAGGAAGCCTGTCTGAATGGACTAGTAGTATATTTAGTAATGAATATGATGTAATAAGTGAGAGGTTTCACCAAACTTAAAAACAATCAAACTCACAAGTAAAAGATGGTGAAGTTTTGGCTAGATACAGTGTATCTGGGGGAAAAAAAAGATGTGGAGGTTTGAGAGGACTGAAAGTTCAATATAAGTCACAGTATCATATGAATGAATGAAGTTTTATTAAATGCTTATTATGGTTCAAGACTTATATTAAGTATTGGTGACACAAATTGAAAAAGTAACTGCTCCCTGCTCCCAAAGAGCTAATATTCTAATGGGGAAGAGAAACTATATAAAAGAAAGTTCAGTCAGGAAAAGATAATGATAAATGTTGGAAGCAGTTGGTTCTCCTTGGCTAGAGGTCTTCAAGTCAAGGTTGAGGGAGGATGTGGTAGAAAGGATTCTTTATTAATTAGGGGGTTAGATTAGATGATTTCTAAAGCCCCTTCCAAATCTGGTCTATGAAGTCCAGGCTTCTTTCCTCCATCCCATATAGCTTCTGGGTTGTTACTTTACCTTACCCATGATTTTGCCTTCCAGTTATTCAGGATGGGAAGTCCTTCCTTTTCAAAGTTGATCTTTCCATCCCTATAATCTGTCTTAATACCCTCTAGTTATTTCCTTGATCATGATCAAGTTATTCACCCTTTTCTTAGAGTTTTATTTTTTTATTTTTCTTTACAATTTTTTTCCTTGGCTTACTCATGGTCATCTTTGTGCTAAAACACACACATACACCCAATAACAACAACCACAATAAAAATTCCTCCACTTTATTTTCCTTTGAAGCTATCATGCTTTCTACTCACACTTTGGACATCCTCTTTACTTACCCTGAGTAATGACTTTTGTTCCATTGAGACTTTTTTTCTCCCCAAAGTAATTAAATAGTCCTTTGTGGCTAAATTCAATGATCTGTTTTGCTAATCTCACTCTCCTTGACCGATTATTGACATTGACAGGGTGGATCACCTCATTGTGGATATGTCCCTCCCTTGATTTTCATTACTCTGCATTTTCATGGTTCTACTCCTTCTCTGATGGCTCTTTTTTAGTTTCTTCCTGATTCTCTACTCGTTTCTCACCCTTTATACACAGGTATTCCTAAGAGTTCTAATTTTGGTCTTTTCTTTTTTTCTATACACTCTCCTATGTGAGCACATTAACTGTCCAAGCTTCAATTATTACCTAATTTTGTAAGTTTCATGGCATCTAAAACTAGAAGACACTTATGGCTCATTTAGTACAATGCCTTTATTTTATAGGAGAAATTTGACACATAGAGAGGTTAAGCAAATTGGTTATCTTGCCTATTCCTAAAATTGAACCAAAGTGAACTAAAAGTGAACATGCTTCATTTGCACAAAGTGGATAATAATTTCTACTTTACAGGAGTATTGTAAGGCTTCAAAGTGATCTGCAAACCTGAAAGTGTACAGAAATTTAGCTATTATTATCTTTAATCCTTTTCTTCTCATACATTCAAAAGAGAAGCCAAGACCTTTTGATTTTTATCTCCTACCAGTCAGTCAGTCAGCACTTGGTGAGGTGTCTTTTCACTTGGACTATCATCATAGCTTTGTAATCATTCTATTGCCTTCTCTAATCTAGCCTCCATACTCTTGTCCAAGCCTATTCTCTTACTCTGGTTATGTCAGTCTTCTATTTACAATCTTCCTGAGGTTTCCCATTGTTAGACTAATTAGATGTAAATACTTTGATTCTGACATTCCAAGCTCTTCAAAGTCTAACTCTTAACAAAATTATCCAGTTTTGTCAGAATGTGAAGGTGAACAATATGACTCCATTTCCCATCCCTCAGCTCTTGCTTCAAAGAGTAGGTTAATCTCTCTCCCATTCTTATCCTATATCCTTTTTGTTCATACCTTCTCTAGAGTAGGTGCTGGATACTTTCTTACTATCTCTTTCTCTGGGAATTTTTTCCTTTCTTTAGACCCTGACTTAGGCACCAAATTCTTCATTAAGCCTTTCCAGACTCCTGTGTACATTTCCCCAAGCTTAAAATGATTTTTTCTTCTGAAAATTCTCCCAACAGTTTTTCTAGAATACTTCATCATAGTAAGGTTCCTTTCTTGTAACATAGTTATTTGTATCCATCTTTTTCTATATTACATTGTAATGTCCTTGAGAACAGGTTCTCTCAAGAGTCTTTTTATTGATGGATCCTCATTTCCTAGTATAGTAGCTTATATTTATTAAGTGTTTAGAAGAGCAAGGGGCAGAGAGATGTGTTCCAGTGGATAGACTGCTAGGCCTGAAGTGGGAAAAAAAAACTCATCTTGCTGATATTAAATCCTACTTCAAACACTTACTATTTGTGCTGTGACCCTGTTTGCCTCAGTTTCTTCATTTGTAAAATGAGCTGGAAAAGGAAATAGCAAACCACTCCAGTATTTTGCCAAACAAATAAAAACCATAGCATCACAAAGAATTTGACATGAACTGAAATAGCTGAATGACAATAACAATAAGTAAAAGTGCAACAATATCTCCATTTCTTGATTTTTTTTCCTAGTATTTGGAAGCTCAAACCATCAGAATCTAAATAGAACTGTAACTGCACAAGATAAGTTAGTAGCTGACAAGTTATCAGTATAAAATAATTCCTTCTTGTTTAATATGAAAGTATTTGGATAATATTCTTTATGTTTTCTAGACTACTTTTACATCCATTATCTCATCTGACCCTAACCACAAAGCTCATGAGGTAGGTATGGAGGGCATTCCTTTATTAGATCTTCAGTCTCATTTGCACTGGCACTCTCTCCAGGGATATAGGTTGCAAATTAGCTATGTACTCTCATAACATGAAATTTTTGCCCATGTATTTCTGGAAATCTTTTATATTTGAGAATTTTTCAGAAATGCTGGAGGCCTTCTCTACTTCTTTTAATATTTCCTCGTTCATAATGTGAGTGTCATCTTTAAATTTCCTCTCCTTTATTCCCCACATTTTATAAATTGACAAGTGTTGTCATATTTAATTTTTTGAGACATGACATTCCTCCATTCGCACCTATGTAGCATCACTCAGGGGAATATGGACTGGTATTATTAACCCCATTTTGAATATGAATAAACAAAGACACAGAAGAAGTTAAATAATTTGCCTCCCAGTTAATGACAGAACTAGGAACTAGTCCTTAAGTCTCCAGATCCTCCTATTGAGTCCATTGTGAACCAGGTCAGTCATTCTCAAAGGATGTGCCAAAATCTCCAGCTATCAGCACATGCTGTAATTTGCTATCTGCTCTTCTTGGTCAGGGAAGGCCACGGAAATTTATCCAAGGAGATGCAAAGTTATCTTCTCTACTGTGAGTTCTCAAGAAATAAAGAAATAAGAGGGTGAGGGGAAAGGGAAAGAACCATCAAAAGATTCCCAAGGTCTTAAAATGGATTTGGAGATGGAATTGTCCAGAATCTTTTCTTGTCAAGTATTTTTTTTTTTTGCAATTCCTTGCAGCAAAGAATACATTTCTTTCTTTCTTTCTCTCTCTCTCTCTCTCTCTCTCTCTCTCTCTCTCTCTCTCTCTCTCTCTCTCTCTCTCTCTCTCTCTCTCTCTCTCTCT
>JAJPUD010003138.1:147040-164388 GCA_023553655.1 Myrmecobius fasciatus | reverse complement strand
TCTCTCTCTCTCTCTCTCTCTCTCTCTCTCTCTCTCTCTCTCTCTCTGTAACAGAGAGAGAAAGAGAGATAGAGGCAGACAAATGAGAAAGAGAGAGAGAAGGAGGGAGGGAGAAAGAGAAGGGAAGGAGGGAGAGAGAGAGAGATGGAAAGGAAACAGGGACAGGGACAGGGAGAGAAGAAGCTTGTTAACTCATATCAGAAATAATATGTATGAAGCTGACCTGAAGGTAGGGGTGTGATCCAAGGCTCTAACCAGTCTATGGCCAATGAAATCAAAGGGTATAGAGCCTAAAATGTTGCTAGTGACAACAGCCCTGAAATTGTGCTGTTCCCATTCAGAGCCATGGGGAATTGTTAAATGTGACACAGGAACATTACAAGACTTGTTCTTCTGACATGCAATTAAATCCAAAAATAGTACTCCCTTCCTAACCCCACCAGTTCCTGCTGAAGGACCCTTTCTCCCTGGCTTTATCATTTTGGTGGCATTCTCTGGCTGCAGTCTGACATGACTTTGACTTGCTCTCCCTGATCCATAGCCAAGCTGTGAATTCATTTTAAAAATTAAGTTCTTTAACCTCAGCAGAAAGAAAAATTCTTGGCACATCCTCCCACCCACTCCCCCACCTTCTTTCCACACAAGCTTAGGAAGATGGCCTTTGCAGAATTGAGAGCTGGCCTAGAAAGCTGCCATGGGTAACCACAGACCCAGGAAGGAAGGGGTTAAAAGCTCAGCTCCACTCAGAGAAATGACATCTAACACAGCTCTGTGGGATTCTGTTATTATTATCATCCTTACAATGACTTGCAGATGATCAGCTTTGCCACTCATTTGGCAAGTCTAAAGAACAGCTAATTAATGAGAGACAGAAAGTGATTCCGAAAAAGGGAGAAAAAAATATATGTATGCATTTATGTATATAATATAAATTATTCCAACAATGAGAAATAATAATGCCGATGATAAGAAATGATCCTTCTTTCCTCTCCCCTTCCCCCCTTAAGGCTGCCAGCTCCACCTGGGAGCTGGAGAAAAACAAGGCTACTGGGTTCTTACATCACTGGTGGTAATTAAAATTCTGCCTTTTGTAATTCTGCTGACAATCGTGCTGATTATATATGCTTGGGAAGGAACCATGGCTCCCTGCCACCACTTCTCCCGAGGCCCCTGCAGTGCTGACAAGAGGAAAGATGTGCTGGTGTCATTGATGGGGGACAGATTCTGATTCAGAAAACATTGAACAGGGAGAAGTGATGGAAAGGAAGGTATTCAGGCCACCACACTAAGGAACAGATGGACTGAATTTCAGGAATAAGCTCTGCAGCCTGATTGTCTTCCTTTCAGCCCAGAAGGAAATAACAGTGGGGCCAGCAGAGTCACAGAGGAGAGAAGCCTCTCATTTTCATAACCCAAAGGTAGAGGAAAGATGAATTGTTCCAGCCCTCAGAGAGGCTGGTATGGAGCTTCCTTCCTTAAATTTGTACCAGTCCAACCTCTGTTCCACAAATCATGTTACTGGTCCAAATTTAAGGCAGCCAGCCTGGTCTCTTGAGAAAAATAGGGAGCTGGGAGTGAGGAGGAATAGATTTAATTCCTGTTTCTGATACTAGATTACTGTGTGACTTTAAGCAAAACCTTTAACATCTCTGGGCCTTGATGTCTTCAATTAAATAATTACTCACTCCATTTCCTCACCACCTGTATGCTTTTCAAATAACTGAAATTAAGCTTTTCACCCCCATCATTTTACTGATCATCCTCTTTTCAGGAAGAAAAAATACCTCTTAATTGCCAAACCCAATGGCTTCATTTTAATCTTCATTATCCTTGACACTTTTTTCAGTATTTAACAGACCCTTCCTTTTATGTAATCTCTTCTCTTTTGATTCTGTGACACTATTTTCTCTTGGATCTCCTTCTACCCAACTGACCAAATTCTCTGTATTCTTTGAGGGATTATAATTTTCCACCTGCCTCTATATTTGAATATAGCCCTCTTAAAGGCACAAAAATCACAGAAAGCACAATAATAGATATTTGGTGAAGGCAGAAGGATACCCAGAAAGCATATCCAATCTTACAAAGGTATAAAAAGATTCCAAATCAAAACCTTTCACTCCAGATTCAGTGTACATTATATTACTCTCAAAATTCAGTTGTATGTGCTATCCTGTCTTATTACCTTTAATCTCATCATCAAGCTACTAATTCAAGTTTTGACTAATACTATTTCCTAGGACTTCCTCTGCTCTCAGATTGGAGAACTGGAGGTTGGAATGCCAAACTTTATAAGAATGGGACATCTGCTGTCCAGCTTGGTCTCCACTACACAGAACAAGATGCTCCTGCATCTAATACCTCTTTGATATCACCCAATCTTTTCTGCCTCTTTTATGCCTCTCTCACATTTGAGTGTAAGCTCCTTGAGGGCAAAAACTATCTTTCTTTTTTTTATTAATTTTTATTAATTTTTTAAATTAATTGTATCTCCTGCACTCACTATAGTCCCTAGTAGACACTTAAAAAATGTTTATTGGATTTGGATTGGATTGGACAAATAATTTGTCATTGTTTAATTTTAAGAGTCTTGACTCTAGTTTCTATTTGCTAATGCTGGGTGTTATGTGTGGGTTTAGGAGACCAGGGCTCCTTCTGATAAAGAATCGGGATAGAACATAACCATAACAAATGTAAACTCTATTTAATTACCAATTTTTAATAAATGTAATCATGACTGCCCTATCCTGCACCCCACTCATATAGAAGGAAGAGAAATGAATGTAATTGAGAAGTTTTCTTTCAGTCAATGAATATGATAAAGAGAGGCAAGGTTTTAAAATTTTAAAAGACATTCATCTTGGTATACAACATAGAGAATCAAGTGAACATAGCAACATAGTGTTTAACAAATGCAAAGATCTCAATTATTAAGATGAATACTGTCCCACAAAAAAAAAAAAATGCTGGCAGAAATTATCTGCCATCATATACATTGAGACAGATGGTGGTAGTACAATGGGTAGAGCACTGGATTTGGAGGTAAGAAGACCTGAGTTAAAATCTTTACTCAGATACTTACTGGCTTGTGACCCTGGGCAAGAAACTTAACTTCTATTTGCCTCAATTTCCTCACCTGTAAAATGGAAATAATAATAGTATCTACTTCTCAAAATTGTTAGGAGGAGAAAATAAGATAATATTTGTAAAATGTTTTGTAAACCTTAAAGCATTATGTAAATATTGTCTATTATTATATTACATAATAAGCACTAAATATATAAATGGCAGATATAGAAGCTCAAAGTGTAAATAAGGAAAAAACACTTTTTGCAACTATTGAGAGGAGAAGAATTCTTGATCAAATGTGGGATGGAGACAATCATAGGAGTTAAATTGGACCACCTTAATAGCATAAAACTGAAAAACCTTTGCACAAATAAAATTAAATTAGAAAGCCACTAGAAAAAAAATTATTGAATTTCCTCTAATACTGGTTTACTAATCAAGATATACAGACAACTGATTCAAATATATGAGAACAAGAACATTCCCCACTAATTAAATGGTCAAATGAGAAGCAACTTTCAAAGGATGAAACCCATATCAAAAGCATCATGCAATCAAAATCTATATAAAAATGCTCCAAATTAAATTGCTGGTTGCTGGAAGACCTTTTCTTTCATGTGTAGGGGTGCTCAAGAGTTCTTTATACACAACATGCTACATATATGTATATATGTATGTAATTTATTCTAAATAGAGGTTTTGTTTTCATGGTCACTTTTACCCTGCCCCTTCCAATCACATAAAGCTGACCTTACACAAAACTAATTCAATTTGACAAATATTTATTGTGTCTACTGTATCTAATAGATACAGTATCAAGCACTATGTTTGAGAAAAATGTGAAATTTAGACAGTCTCTGACCCCTTGGAGCGTTCAGTGTGGTAGAAGGATAAGTCTCTACTGTATGAAATCTGGGCCATAGCATATAAAAATAGCAATAGGATACAATAGTGCATGATAAAGAACTTCAAATGATATGAAACAAAATACTATGTGAAGCCCAAGAGCAAAGTCATTATTGGCTATGGCATCAAGGAAGGCTTCATGGAGAAGGTGATATCTGAGTTTAACTTTAAAATAGGAATAGGAATTCAGTTGTCAAAGATAGAAGGGAAGCTCATGCTAAAGATGGAGAACAGCAGAAATAAAGTCACAGATGGAAGAGTTCGAGAGGTGTTCAGGGATGATGGGTTGTCTAATTTGGCTGGAGAATGTGTCCATGGAGGAAAACAGTATACAATAAGGCTAGCAAAGTAGGGTGGTGGTGGACAATGGAAAGTTTTGAATGCTAAGCAAAGGAGTTTGATCAATACATGTTAGGAGGGAACTGTTAAAGATATTTGAGCAAATGACTGGATGAACAGATCTATGCATATTAAAAAAAAAAAAAAAGACTAGTCTGGAAGTAGTATAAATATGCCATAACATGTTAAGTGAATTGGACTGAAGTGAGAAGGGACTGTGCAAAGTCACCTGACTCATTTTCCCCTCCAGAGCTATCTGGGTCCAGTAGCAAGATAAAGATCAAGATGACTAATGGGAGACCTTGACCTTTTTAAGCTAAGGTCTTTAACAGGCCTCAGTTTGACTGAGGCTACACCCATTCAGTGATTAAGATTGGGTAGCAATTGAAGCAAAGAATCTCTTTCACCTAGTTAAAAAAAAAATCTAAATAAATGAATAAATAAATATGGGAGGGGATTTCAGAATTTCTGGCCAGGCCAGGGTTTCTGGTTAAAGCAGAAATGTTTGCTATTTACATTCAATCAAAGTTGATCAGGACCCAAACAAAGATAGACAGAAGAAAGGTAAGGAGGCATAGTAGTTAGAGCACCAGATCCTCGTATCAGGAAGACCTGAGTTCAAATCCAGCCTCAGACTTTTTCTATCTGTGTGAATCTGGGTAGCTCTTTCAGTTCCATCTATCGCAAAATTGGGATTAAAAATAGTATTGATCTTCCAGAGTTGTTATGAGAATCAAATGAGGTGTTTATAAAGTGCTTAGCAGAGATTAGCTCTACTTACCCCTCACTGCAATTTTCCAGATGGAAGACATTGTGAATTGTGCCAATGAGAATAGAAAGGAGGAAATTCTTTACAGAAATAAAGAATTTGATATGAACATTATAAAAGTGACACATAAATAGATGTTCTGTTTTTTTTTTTTTTTTTCTAAAACAATTGGGGTTAAGTGACTTGCCCAGGATCACACAGCTAGGGAATTTTAAGTATCTGAGACCAGATTTGAACTCAGGTCCTCCTGACGTGAGGGCTGGTGCTCTATCTACTGGACCACCTACCTGCCCTGGATGTTTTGTTTTAATAGTACCATTTGCACTAATTTGGATTTATCATTTATAATATTTTTTTGTTTCCATGCCTAGAAGGTCCCTGGGTTATATTTTATTCCTAAAGTATTTGGCAGAGTCTTCATGGAGGTGACAAAAAAGCCAAAGAATAAGATTCAGAAGGGACTTTAGAGGAGATATATGAAATCCTTGGAAAATGGACATCAAGCTCTTTTCAAGATAAGTAAGATACTTGTTGAGACAATCCCTTTGGGATAGACCTACTCACTGGTCATTTGGCTTATATTATATAACTGGCACTGAAAATTCTGCCCAGTGGAGTCAGGCACAACAAATTTAATCCCTCTTCTAAACAACAGCTCATTAGACAGGATAATATGATCTAACACTGGAAGGGCCCCTTAGAGATCCTGCAATACCTTCATTATTTTTCTCAATAGCAGTGGTGTTTTACCAATCTTGTATGCCCAATCTTTAATTTCTCTCTGACTCTTCCTTACTTTATTTCTTATATCCAGTTACCAAATGTTATCAATTTCATCTCTTCAACAATCCCTATTGTTTATATTCTATGTCAGGACTTTATTGTCACTCATTTAGACCTTGAAGTTCAAAGTCTTTGTTTAAGCTTTTAAGGTTCTCTGCAGCAGTAAGGACTTACCTTACCTTTCCATCCTTATTTCACATTTTGCTTTATTCTAATTAGATCCCTTTACCCCTTGAACACAAATATAGACTATATTCTCAAAAGTTTTTTGCCCTTGCATTTTCTCTCTTGGAATGCTCTTTCTCTGCATTTTTTGAACTCTGAATGGTCTTTTAAAGCTCAACTCAGGTGTTAACCTAGTCTAGAAAGCTTTCTCTAATTCCTTTTATTGATAATGATATTCTTCTCTAGACCTAAAATAGAAATTTTTAAAAATCATTTTCCTAATGTAATTCTTATGTAATTATGTACATTATAACATTCTGTTAAATCTTATTCTTCAGCTAGACTATGAGCTGTACTTTATTTAAACTTTTTTTCACTCTTTATGTCCTATTACAATGCTTTGCTCACAATAAGTGCTCCATAAATATTATTTTAGTGGAGAATATTGTTCTCAATGTTGGATGGCATAGATTCAAGATTCAATTTCAACTCCTGAATGTCATTTTTCTTCTCTGAGCTGCAGTTTTCTCTGCTGTTTGAAGATGATAATCATACTTGCAGTAACCAACCACCTGATGGAAATACTAGAAAAATCACTTTGCAAAACTTAAAGTGGTAACAAGACTGGAATTGTTTGTAGACTCCAATGGTGATAAATGGTTTAAAAAACTTCAAGAAAATATGCTGTTCTGTTATAACTATGAATATGAAGTAGAATTTGTCTTCTTAGCTCTGTGACTTTGAGCCAACCACTTAACTAACCTCTGTGAGCCTCAATTTTCTCAGTGCTCCTTACCTCCTTACCTTACTGGTCATTATAGATTGAATGAGATAATGAATGTGACCTTGTCTTGAAAAGTGACATGCAAATATCAGTTTCCCAGCCTCATGTATCCTATAGTAAAATAGTTTCTTATTAAGAGAGTCCCTTATTCTTCAGTTCTATAAATGGGCCTCTCCTCAAAGTTATTTCAGTTTCACATGGAGCAAAAAAGGGTCTATCATTTTGTAAACTAACACATTTCAGGAGCTAATGATCATCCTATGGGTAATGGTGCCTTTTCCATGGTAAAGGGGTAGTTACAAAGACATCATTTGAGCTGACTTAGTTACATTCACTCAATCCTCAGAAGGCAAATGTTGTTAGGAAAAAGTGTCAACATGTTTTTCCCTACTTTGGGGGTGATTGCATTCACATGGAGATTAGTTAAGCATTATTGTTAATTGTTTCCTGGTACAGGCTTCAATTCAACCTACCATTCTGCTCAGACAGTCTAATTGTTTAATTATCTTAATTATCTCCATCCATCCCTATTACTGAGTCCAAAGATTTTTGTTTGCATCCTGCTGTGTTCCTTTCCTCTTAGATACTTTTAGCTTAACCCTTTGCTCATTTTGCCATGATTGTTTTGATGCCTGAAGTAACATAAACTATGCCAGAAAGATCCTCTTTGCTTTTTATTTATTCTTTAAAAGGCAAATCAGTCAAAAGTGGGGGAGAAGGAGCACAGCAAGATGGTGGAGAAAAGGCAGGGACTCATCTCAGTGCTCTCTTAAATTTCCTTTCAAACATTTTTTAAAATTTCTCAAAACAAATTCTGGAGCAGCAGGATCCACAAAAGAATGAGATGAAATAAAATGGAAATAAATTTCCAGCACAAGACAAAGAAAAAGTCAGCAGGAAATATCTACCAGGGTGAGAGCATCTTGTTCAAGAGAGACCCACTGACCATCTGTAGGCTTTGAGGACAATTGGATCAACTGTGGCAGAGGCTGCTTCCAAAGCCCATCTACAACTGGCAGATGGTAAAGAGTTCAGATAAATGGTCAAAATGAGATTTCAGGAGTCCCTTTGCTGGCACTGGGTGCAAGATTTTCTTGGATTGCCTATACTTGGAGCTGGGTCACAGTCCTGGGTCAGTGTGCCAGGATGAAGAAGAACATCAGAGCTTATAGATACAAGAGAGAAGGAACAGTGGTCACAGTTCCAAGGAAGAAAAGAGTGCTTGTAATTTCTCACAGCCTAGAGCAGAGGCCAGGAAAGTAATAAACATACCCCTTCTTAGATCATACCACCTTAGAAGAAATAAAATCTTATGAACCCTCAGAACTAGTTCTGAAAGAGCTGCAAAATTCTTCCCAAAAACCCTGAAATTTGAAACAGTGGCCTCTTCACCCAAGAGCAAAGTCCAACTTAAATAAAAATGTAAAAGTCAAAAAATAGGCTGGAAAATTTATCATACAACAAAAAATGATACTGACCATAAAAAGTTACTATGGTTGCAGGGAATATCAAAATGCAAACAAAGTCGAAACTGCTACATTCAACACCTCAAAGAAAAATGTGAATTGCAAACAAAGCCAACACAAGATTAGAAGGAAAACAAAAAAACTAGGGAACAATTTTTACTTCAAGTATTTCTGACAAAAGTCTCATTTCTAAAATATATAGAGAATTGCCTTAAATTTATAAGAATAGAAGTCATTCTCCAACTGATAAATGCTCAAAAGATATAAATAGGCATTTTTCAAATGAAAAAATTAAAGCTATCTATAGTCACATGAAAAAAAAAAGATTGTTCATGTATAATCTATAATCTATATCAGATTGCTTCTTAGGAAAGGCAAGGGGAAGAGGGAGAGAGAATTTGCCACTCAAAAAATCTCATAAAAATCAATGTTGAAAACTATCCTTACATATAACTGAAAAAGTGCAATTAATGGGGGAAAATAGAAGAAACAAACAAAACCAAACAAATAAAAAAGAAAAGAAAAATGTGAAGTGGTCTCAGGCCCAAAATGAAATTCTGGAAGTACTCAAAAAGAACTTTAAAAATCAAATAAGAGACATAGAAGAAAAAATGAGGAAAGAAATGAAAGTGATACAAGAAAAGCATGAAAAAAAAGTCAACATATTGGTATAAGAGACATAATAATGCCTTAAAAGACAGAATAGGCCAAATGGTTAAAGAGTAAAAAAAATACAACAAAAAGAAGAATATCTTAAAAAATAGAATGGACAAATGGAAAAAGAAGTACAAAAATCCACTGAAGAAAACTTCTTAAAAAGCAGAATTGATCAAAAAAGAGGTACAAAAGCTCGCTGAAGAAAATAATTCCTTAAAAATTAGAATTGAACAAGTAGGAGCTAATGGCTCAATGGAACATCTAAAAGCAATAAAAGAAAATCAAAAAAATGAAAAAATATATAATAAAAGGTGAAATACCTCTTTGGAAAAACAACAAACTTGGAAAATAGATCTAGGAAAGATCATTTTTAAATTATTGAATTCTCTGAAAGTCATGATTAAAAGAAGAGCCTAGACATTATAAATATTTTAATAATAGCTTTTTATTTTTCAAAATACATGCAAAGACAGTTTTCATCATTTATCTTTGCAAAAGCTAGTATTCATATTTTTTCTTGCTTCTCCCTTCCTCCCTCCCCTCGACAGCAAATAATCCAATATAGTTTAAACATGTGAAATTCTTCTAAATGTATTTTCACATTTATCATGCTGCACAAGAAAAATCAGAGAAAAGAAATGAGAGAAAAAAAAGCAAGTAAACAGTAACAGCAGCAACAAAAGGTGAAAATACTATGATATGATCCATTCAGTTCTCATACATCTCTCTCTGGATACATATGACTTTCTCCATAAATCTATTGGAATTGGTCTGAAAAAAAAAAAAAAAGCCCAGTCCAACTAATACATTGTTGGTGGAACTGTGAATAGATTTAACCATACTGGACAGCAATTTGGATTTATACTCAAAAAGTTACTAAGCTGTGCATACCCTTTGACCCAATAGTGTTTCTACTGACTTATATCCCAATGAGATCATAAAGGAGGGAAATGGACCCACATGTGCAAAAATGTTTGTGGCAGCCCTTTATGTATTAGCTAGAAAATGGAAACTAAATGGATGCCTATCAGTTGGAAAATGGCTGAATAAAGTATGGTATATGAATATCATGGAATATTATTGTTCTTTAAGAAATAGTGAGCAGGATGATTTCAGAGAGGCCTAGAGTGACTTACATGAACTGATGTTAAATGAAATGAACAGAATCAGGAGACCACCATACATGGCAACACCAAGATTGATTATATGATGATCAATTCTGATGGACATGGATCTTTTTAACAATGACATGATTCAAACCAGTTCCAATTGTTCAGTGATGAAAAAAGCCAGGGAGAGGCCTGTGCGATCTGAGTGTGGTTCACAACAAAGTATCTTCATTCTTTGTCATTGATTACTTGCATTTTATTTTGCTTCTTTTTTTTTCTTGTGCAGCACAACAATTGTATAAATATGTATACACATAATGAGTTTAACATATATTTCTACCACATTTAACATATATTGGGCTACTTGCCATCTAGGGGAGGGTGTTGGGGAAGAAGGGGAGAAATTGGAACACAGGGTTTTGCAAAGACTAATGTTGAAGAATTTTCCATGCATGTTTTGAAAAATAAAAAGCTTTAATAAAAAAAAATAAAAGTCAAGTCCATCACAATTGATCACCACATAATCTTGTTACTATTTACAATGTCCTTTTGGCTCTACTCACTTCACTTAGCATCAGTTCATGTAAGTCTCTCCAGGCCTTTCTGAAATCATTCTGCTGATAATTTCTTATATAGCAATAATATTCCATTATATTTTTATACCTTAACTTACTCAGCCATTTCCCAACTTATGAATATCCACTTAGTTCCTAGTTCCTTGCCACTATAAAACACGTTTGCACATGTGGGTACTTTTCTCTTTTTTATGATCTCTTTGGGATATAGACCCAGTAGAGACACTGTTGGATTAAAGGGTATGTGCAGTTTGATAGCCCTTTGCGTATGGTTCCAAATTGCTCTCCAGAATGGTTGGATCAGTTCACAATTCCACCAACAATGTATTAGTGTCTCAGTCTTCCCACATCCCTCCAGCACTTATCATTATCTTTTCTTGTCATCTTAGCCAATCTTGGAGGTATGTAGTGGTACCTCAGAACTGTCTTAATTTGCATTTCCCTAATCAATAGTGATTTAGAGCATTTTTTCATATGACTAGAAATTTTAATTTCTTTGACTGAAAATTGTCTGTTTGTATTCTTTGACTATTTATCAATTGGATGATGGCTTGTATCCAGACATTATCTTTTAAGAAATTATCAAGGAAAACTACCTTAAACCAAAAGGTAAAATAGAAATGTATAGAATCTACCAAACATATCCTGAAAGTGTTCCCAAAAATGAAAACTCCCAATAATATTATAGCCAAATTTGAGGATTTCAAGATCCAGAAGAAAATATTTCAAAACCCAGAAAAAATCCAAATGTTATAGAGTCACAGTCAGAATAGCACAAGCTTCAATGTAGAAGCTACAAGGATTAGAGGGTTTGGAATATGATATTCCAGATGGCAAAGGAGCTAAAGTTACCACCAAGATTTATCTATCCAGGAAAACTGAATATAATCCTTCAGGGAAAATAAATGAATAGTTAGTGAAATAGAAGATTTTCAAGCATTCCTGCTGAAGAAAGGAGAAGAGAAAATTTGACTTTCAAATATAAGACTCAAGAGAAGTATTTAAAGATAAACATGAAGGGTAGCTAGGTGGCGCAGTGTTCAGAGTACCAGCCCTGAAGTCAAGAGGACCTGAGTTCAAATCTGGTCTCAGACACTTTCTAGCTGTGTGACCCTGGGCAAGTCACTTAACCCCAATTGCCTCAGCAAAAAAAAAAAAAGAAACATGAAAGAGAAACCGTAAATAATTCAATAAGATTAAACTAGTTATATTCTTGCATGGGAAAATTATACTTGTAAATCCTAAGGACCTTTTTCATTTTTAGGGCACTTAGAAGGAATACATATACAGAGGGCACAACTGTGGGTTAAATGTAATGAGATCATTATCTAAAAAATGAAATTAAGAAATAAGAAATGCACTGGGAGAAGGGCAAAAGGAAAGGCAGAATGGGGTGAATTATATCACATGAAATAAAAAAGGTGCAAAAGAGCATTTGCAGTGGAGGGGAAGATCAGGGAAGTTGGAAGTAGTATATGAATATTATTCTCATTGGAACTGGCTCAAAGAACGAAAAATATATATAATCTGTTAGGTATAGAATTTTATCTTAGGCTAAAGGAAAATTGTAGACAAAGGAGATGTGTGTGTGTGTGGGTGTGTGGGTGTGTGGGTGGGTGTGTGGGTGTAGGTGGGTGGTGGGAATGGGAGTAATAATGGAGCTGAAAGAAGGGAGAAGAGATTGCAGAAGACATTAGTTAGAAGCAAACAACTTTTAAGGATAGAAAGGAGATAGATAAATGGGGAGTATAAGGTGAAGGGAAATAGTAATCATAACTTTGAAAAAAAATTAACATCAAGTTTCTCTGATAAGTACCTCATTTCTCAAATATATAAAGAACTGAATCAAATTTATTAAAAAAAAAAAATCCATTCCACAACAGGTAAATGGTCAAAGGATAAGAACAGGCAGTTTTAAAATAAAATAATCAAAACTATATATAGTTATATGAAAAAAGTGCTCTAAATCACTATTGATTAGAAAAATGCAAATTTAAACAACTTTGAGGTAATACTTCCTATCTATCAGATTGGCTAGTATGACAGAAAAGGAAAATAGATAAATGTTGGAGGGAATGTGAGAAAATTGAGATATTAAGGCACTTTGTTGGTGGAATTGAGAATTGATTCAATCATTCTGGAGAATATTTTGGAACTATGCCTAAAGGGCAATAAAATTGTGTATAACTTTTGATACAGCAATAGCACTATGAGGTCTATATCCCTCAAAATAAGAAAAATGAAATGCAAAGGACCTACATGTACAAAAGTATTTATAACTCTTTTTGCATTGACAAAGAATTAGAAATCAAGGAGATGTCCATAAAATTGGAAATGACTGAACAAGTTGTAGTATATGATTATGATGGGATAATATTGTATTGTAAGAAATGATGAGCAAAATGCTTTCAGAAAAACCTGAAAAGCCTTATAGGAACTGATAGAAAGTGAAATAAGCAAAACAAGAGAACATCGTATACCACAACAGCAATATTATATGATGATCAACTATAAATGACTTAGTTGTTCTCAGCAATACCATATTCTAAAAACAATTCTGAAGGAATTATGATGAAAAATGCTTATCTGCCTCAAGAGAAAGAACTGACAGAATCTGACTACATACTTAAATCTTTGTTTTTCTTCTGTTTTTCTGTCTGTTTTTTTCATAACATAACTATTATGGATCTGTCATATAATTGCTCGTGGATTACCTACATCAAATTGCTTGTCTTCTCAGTGAGAGAATTGGGGGAGAAATGAAGAAGAGAATATGGAACTCAAAAATTTTAAAAATGTTAATATTTTTACATGTAATTGGAAAAAATGAAATATTAACTAAATAAGCCATAAAAAAACCCAAATCCACAGATCAAATACCTTCTTAGCTCATTCATTCAATAAATATTATTTAACTGCCTACTATATTTGTTTGTATGCTAGATATTGCAAAGATGAAAACAAAACAAAGATAAAGATAAATTCAAAGTAGTCCCTGTCCTCAAGGAGCTGATATTCTATCAGGATAGGAGTTCTTAAGCTTATTTTATTCCTTTTCTAATAAGTTCTAGGGACCTCTACATTTTATTAGAAAGAAAATCAATTATATCAAAACACAGGGAGTATCTGTGCTTGAGGTAACAATAATAATAGCTAATATTTATGTAGATGTTTAAGTTTTGCAAAGAGATTTACAAATATTATCTTACTTCATCATTCACACCATCTTGGGAGATAGGTGATATTATTATCTCCATTTTGCAGATGAGGAAATTAAGGCAGACAGATTAGGTGACTTGTAAATATTTGAGCCAGGATTTGAATTCTTCCTTACTCAAGGTTTATTGCACTGTGCCACCAAGCTAAAAAGTAAATAGAATTCAAGATAAGGAGTGAAGGAAGTAAAAGAAAAGTTAGCACTCTGGGAAAATTTGAAAAGGGAGAAATCCCTAAGAAAAGATAGTAAGGAAGATAGAGCTTGAAGTTAAACCTTGAAGGAAAATAAGGAATCTCAAAGGCAGATATGAGAAAAGGAGATCAACAAGAAGCACAGTTGTGTGACTATAATGAACCCAAAGTCAAATGTCAAAGATTAAGAAACAGTTAAGAGTCCAGTTTGACTAGAATGTAAAGTGAAGGAGGTAAGCTATAAATGTGAATTGTCTAAAAAAATACATTAGCCAGATTATGGAAGGCTTTAATTTTTTTATTATATTTTGGGGTTTTGTTGTTTGTTTTTTCTTTGAAGCAATTGGAGTTAAGTGACTTGCCCAGGGACGCACAGCTAGTGAGTATAAAGTGTCTGAGGGGCTTTAAATATTAATCAGAAGGTTTGTTGCACTAGTGGAAAAAAAGTTACAAGAGAAGTCCCAGGCAATGGATATTTGATTTATCATCCATATCAGGGCTTATTGGCAGGAACTAGAGATATAGCAACATTAATATAGAGGCTTTGGGTTTTTTATATTATTTGTTTTTTTAAAACATTCTTTTCTTTTGAAATTTTAAGTTCCAAATACTTTCCTGCTCTCCCACCTTTTTACCACCTACTGAGAAGGCAAGCAATATGATATCAGTTATACACACGAAATGATGCAAAACATTTCCATATTAGCCATATTACAAAAAAAATAAAATGAAAAATGAAAAAAAAAAAGAAAATGAGAAAATTATACTTCAATTTGCACTAAAAATTCATCAGTTCTCTCTCTGGAGATGACTAGCATTATTTCATCATGAATCGCTTGGAATTGTCTTGGATCATTATATTAATCAGAATAAGACTTTGGATCTTTCAAAATGCTTTAATATATTATGTCATTTACTCCATGTAACAACCTTGTGAGATATATGCTATTACCAACCCCATCTCATAGAAAATGAAACTGAAGCCAATTTGTTAAGGATTACATAGCCAATAAGGGTTTGAGGTGGGATTTGAACTTAGGTCAACATCCTCTAAATTCTGCTTGACAGGCTCTTTCATGATGCTCTACTATGGAAAAAATCTTGTTTAGGGCTCTAACAAATCAGACAAGCTCAGGAAATTGAGGCAAATGGGAGTTTAATCTTGGTTAGGGGTCCAATCTAACCAATTTATAAGTTTACATATGTCATATGTTATATAGGCCAGATCTTGAACTTAGGGACTACTTTTAAAGGTAAATTTTCATAACAAGAGAAAACAATTTAACAGATTCATATTTCTGAAAGGGGATGGACTAGTGTTTTATCAGAGACAAAATTGTACTCAAGGTAGGATGCTGATTTCTAAAGGGGATTAAAGTTCATGTGACTCTTATTTTCTGTGCTCAGCTTGATATATATTACATACTAGGGGAAAGAGGCCTTTCTTTGCCTCAGTTCTTACCAAGCTTTACTCACTGAATAGATGTTTCCTCAGTCAAACTCATATCTGTTAAAGTCCTTAGCTTTAAAAGTCCCATTACATCTGAAGCCATCTCCAGCATTCTGATATATATCTTGCCATTGGACCCAGATGGCTCTGGAGGAGAAAGTGAGGCTGGTGACCTTGCCAAGGCCTCCCTCATTTAAATCCAATTCATTTGCTTGTCATGGCATCAATTTCCTGATGTCATGGTCATCTTTGAGGATGAAGGACAAACAAGTACAACTACTACAGCTTCCCCATAGAGATGGGTGTCACACATACCTGTACACGCCAAAGAAAGGTTCCAAATACCCTTGGTGAAGTATGATGAAAAATATAATTCAATAATCCCCTCATTTGGTACTTACCATTTTTATGGTACAACTCCACAATTAAATTTCTATCCTCAATTGCATTACCCTAATCTCTGCTGTGTGTAATTTTCAAATTGATTTGGGAATCAGTTCCTTGTACTAAAGGAGTGTTTCTAACACAAATAGTGCACAATTACTTTGAGGACATATAAGAGAAAACCCACAAATATTATAGCCATGAAAAATTTTCATCCTCAAAATATATATATAGCCTCAGACTTAGGTAATTCAAGAAAGGCAAACACTTCATGGGATGCTCACTTTTACCTTCCCTTTGCCACAGTCTTCTTTTCACAAGGAGTTAGCTTCTTGACCAGAGAGGTAGCTAGAGACCACACTCAGGACCTCATTTCTCTGCATAATTACTGTGCAACCCATGACCAGCAAATGTTCAGGATAAGGATATTTCCAGCAGTGACATCAGTACAAGAAGAAATGACAAGCAGCTTACAGTTTAGGCTTCAAGTCTATAAAACATGCACAATTACTATAATAAGCAAAGTTACAATAGATAAATAAAGAAACCTAATAAAGCAGTAGTTTTGGAGGTATCAAGTCCTTTTTCAATACAGTATTCTTCAGGGGTCTAGTAAGTACTCCCCATGTACTTCTCAATTAACTGCATATGAAACAAGGCAGGTTGTGAAGATATTCCCTTGACCATCTCCAAGGTCTAAGTCACTTGTGTAGATTCTTTAGGTAATAATGCTAAGTCCCGCTAGTGATAAGATTTTGCATAGTTTAGTAAACTGTAACAAAATTTAATCAGATTAGCTTTCCAGGAATTAGTATGTGTGGTGAGAATTAACTCAAACCATATGGACCTAACCCTATTAATCAAGAACTATAAGAGCAACAAATTAGAAACCATAACTCACTGAAACCCATAGAACTTCAGTTTTTATCTACCACTTGCTCTTGCCAACTTTACTCAAATTCTGTATCTAATATGGACAATGTCATTCACAAGTAGAAGGAAGAGGGCCTGACTTGGAAATGAGCTCTCCTGTCTCTCAATATTATCACACAGATACTTCAAAACAGGAAAAGAAAGCCATAATTTAAAATTCTCTCCGATAATTAACACAATTTCACTTGTAAAAGCCTCAATCTAGTTTGAAGAACTTATTATCAAAATATAATGGTCTGTATATCCCTTTAGACATATTTCAGAAGTCAGATACATGATAGATGGACAGATGGATAGGTAGATATGGATACAGATGTAGATGTATATTTATATATTTACATAGCTATCGATGCAAGTTTTATATATGTGTATATCTACACATATATACATATATATAAATTATGAATATATTCAAATATATACACACATAAATATTTTAGTTCTTAGATAAAAGGATCTAATCTTATTGCTTTCCAAAGTTTACTCTCTATTAAATAAAATATATATATATATATACATATATATATATATATATATATATATATATATAT
>JAJPUD010003138.1:103220-128125 GCA_023553655.1 Myrmecobius fasciatus | reverse complement strand
GTAATTCTAATGACAGTTCCTCAGTATTTGAACTGTTTTTTTCTAGCTGCTTGCAATATCTTTTCCTTGGTGCGATAGACCTGAAATTTGGCCACAATATTCCTTGGGGTTTTAATTTTGGGGTCTCTTTCAAGAGGTGATTGGTGAATTCTTTCTATGCCAACTTTGCCTTCTGATTCTAAAACATCAGGGAAATTCTCTTTCATGATTTCCTGGAAGATGGCATCAAGGTTCTTTTTTTCATCGTGGCTTTCAGGGAGTCCAATAATCCTTAGGTTGTCTCTCCTGGATCTGTTTTCCAAGTCAGTTGTTTTTCCTAGGAGATATTTCATATTTTCTTCTATTTTTTTCACTTTTTGTGTTTTTTTTTGACTGATTCTTGAAGTCTTATTGAGTCATTCATTTCTATTTGTCCAATTTTAATTTTTAAGATATTATTTCCTTCAGTTATCTTTTTTAGCTCCTTTTGTAACTGGCCAATTGAATTTTTTGGTTCATTGCATTCTTTTTCCACTTTGCCAATTTTATTTTTCAGAGAATTGTTGTCTTTTTCCAATTCACTAATTTTGTTTTTCAGTGAATTGTTTTCTTTTTCCAATTCACTATTTTTATTTTCCAGTGAGTTGGTGACTTTTTCCAATTCACCCATTTTATTTTCTAGTTTTTCACATCTCTGTTGCAGGGCACTATTTCCTTCTTGCACTGCTCTCAATTTATTTCCCCATTCTTCTTCTAACTCTCTTTTGAGATTCTTTAAGCAATCTTTCAGGAAAGCCTTCTGAAAAGATGATCAGCTCATGTCCGCCTTTGTGACTTCCTCTGGGATTGTTTTCAGAACCTCAGGATCTGGGGTCTGCCCTACTTTCTCTCCATAAAAGCTGTCTATGGTGAGAGATCTCTTCTGCTTCTTGCTCATGCTTTTGAGCTGAGGTATCAGTCACCAGCAGGGAATTCTGCTGCAGTTTCAATTTGCCCTGGGGCAGTTTGCCGAGTTGACTTCCGGTCTAAGGCTGGTCGGGCTAGATCCGCACTAGGACCACGCTTTCAGCTGCTCTCAATCCACCCTTTACCAAAGGCAGATCTGCCAAAGCACCTGCCCGCAAGCAGAGCAAAGTAGCCCAAGCATCTCCCAGGGACTTCCTGGCAGCCTAAAATCTTCTGCTCCCTCCCAGCCCCGGACTTGCACCTTGGCTGCACACTGGCGTCTGAGCACTGGGAGCTGCTCGATCCCCTGCCTGTCTAAAACTGACCTTCTCCGGAGTTCTTTCAAAGTAGATTTTTGATAGAAGTGCGTTGTAGTCCAAGTGTTTGGTGGAGCCCTCACTCCAGAACCAGTTCAGAGGCTCAGTTTGTCTGGGTCTGAGGGAAGTTCTCAGGAGCTCACAGAGAATGCTGTCTGCAGTTCGCCATCTTGACTCTGCCCCCCTCAGATAGGATTTTTCTTGCACAACAACTTGTCAAGTATTTTATCATTATTAACATGTAATGGACTTCCTGCCATCTAGGGGAGGGGTGGTGGCTGGGGGTAAAATTTGTAACGGAAAGCTTTGTAAAGATCAATGCTGAGAAACTACCCATACATAAGTTATGCAAATAAAAAGCTTTAATTTAAAAAAATGCTTTTCTATCATAAAGAATGCTGGTGATCATAGAAACAGAATCAAGATCACAGGAGCTTTAAGGAGAAAAAGATTATTAATAGCCCTCAGGTCTAGGAGAGGCAGGCTGTCATCTTTTATCTTGGTTTTCCTAAGGTGACTGGTAGGGCACTATCATCCCCAGGTGCATATAAGAAGTGATCAGTTTTTGAATTGATACAATAGCCCTCAAACTGATATTATATTTTTGAATCTGGATCTGCCTGGTGTTGACTGATTTCATGAATAGGGTTTCAATCCCACAAAGTAGTGGGTAAGTTTGATAACAAGAGAGGCAATTCAGAGACAAAGGTCTATAAATCTTTTTGATCCTTTTAAATCATGCAATGAGCCAAATCAATTCCTTTGTGTTTTAACTTGATTCTTCCTGAATCAAAGTTATTTAATGTTCTCATATTTACAGAACAAGTCCCTCCCACACAGTGAAGCAGGGCAGTTAGGCTTAATCAAAAAGGACTTTAAATGGTGTTATTAAGGGACATTCTCACTTCCACTAAAAGACTCAGGGTAACATCTCAGTATATAGAAAGCTACTCTCATCTTCACCACTACTGCCCCCCACTACAAAAAAAAAGAGTTCCTTTTGCATTTATCTCTAGCAAAGCTTTTTTAAACCACACTTGCATCCTCAATCACATCTAAGAAATAATACCAGTTTCTGTCCATTCCCCTCATCCTATCATTGCAAATACTCATCCCCATTACTCCCCAGAGTTATGGTTGTTCACATAGTTTTCAGTAATGCCTGACTTTTCATGAAGCTATTTGGGGTTTTTTTGGCAGACATACTAGAATTATTTACCATTTCCTCTCCAACTTATTTTACAGATAGGGAAACTGAGTGAGAATTAAGTGACAAGTAGTCTGAGGCTGGATTTGAACTCAAGAAAAGAAATCTTTCAGACTCTAGGCCTGACACTGTTCCTTATATTCCAAACTACCTTTCATACAGGGTACTGAATGGGGATTACTGACCAAGACAAGAAGGGAGAAGAGATGTTACATAGCAGGTGGACTCCATTTCAGTGACTCTAAGGATGTTGCTCTTTTCTTGAGGCCTTATGTTGTATGCAATGCTCTTAAAATGCCCCTCTTGTTTACAATAAAAGTATGTCTACCCTTTCTCTCTTTTTCTCACTAATCTCTTCTGTCATTTCCTGTAAAACTGATTTTTAAAGGTGCCAGAGTATTTTGCTATATCTGAGTTAGAAGTGGTAAAGAATTCTATATTGCCATCTTTAATGGAAATGGAAAATTGGGAACTGTTGATTTGAAAGGACAGCCCAAGACAACTGATAGTCTATTTGCCCAGGCTTTAAGTTTTTAAGTCTTTTTCTTAACATGTTCAATTTACAAAAAGAAAAAAAAAAAACAGAAGTCCTGTATCTATCTGGCCAAATTTGTTCTCTTCAATTATCTTAAGAACTAAACTCAATTAGTGCTAAGTTTTACTGCTTTTCCCTGGATATTCCTGGCTTAATGGGCAGTATTACTTTATTCCAGGTCTTTTATAGCATTGCCAATGGGGAGTCAGTAGGAGATCACCCTGCCTTGATTCCATTGTATATAATATCAGTATTTGCATTTCACTCCCATTAAACCACTTACAGGAAAATCTTTTAAATTTTAATTTGTTCTGAATTTAACAAGCTTCAAAAAGGAGAAATTTTTATTTTATTTTATTTTAAATGTTTTATTTTTTTATTTTCAGAAAGATTTTTAAAATATCAAATACATTTTTATTTTTTTCAAATTCATTTTTACAAGATTTTGAGTTTTAAATTTTTCCTTCCTTCTTTCCCTTCCCATCTTTCTAAAACAGTAAACAATTTGACATAGTTCAATCTATGTGCAATCATGTAAAACATATTTTCATATCAGTCATGTTGTGAAAGAGGAAACAAAAAAGGGGGGAAGAATATGAAAAAATAAAGTGAAAATAGTATGCTTTGATCTGCACTAAAGAATCCATCAGTTCTTAAGTGGTCAAAGAATATTAATAGGCAATTTCAGACAAAGAAATTAAAGCCATTTCTAGTCATATGAAAAAATGCTCTAAATCACTATTTATTAGAGAAATACATATTAAGACAATTCTGAGATACCATTTCACATCTCTCAGATTATTTAAGATGACAGGAAAAAATGATGATGAATGTTGAATGGGATGTGGGAAAACTAATACTTTGTTGGTGATGTTGTGAACTGATCCAACCATTCTGGAGAGCAATTTGGAAATATGCTAAAATGATATTAAACTATGTATATCATTTGATCCAGGAGTATCTTTACTGGGTCTGTAATCCAAGGAGATCATAAAAAAGGGAAAAGGTCCCACATATGCAAAAATGTTTGTAGCAGCCCTTTTTATAGTGGCAAAGAACTAGAAACTGAGTAGATGTCTATAAGTTGGAGAATGGCTGAATAAGTTTGGTATATAAATGTAATGGAATATTATTGTTCTATAAGAAACAATTAACAGGACTGATTTCAGAAAGGCCTAGAGAGATGAACTGATGCTAAGTGAAGTGAATAGAATCAAGAGAACATTGTGCACAGTAACAACAAAATTATATGATGATCAACTGTGATGGACTTGGCTCCTTTCAACAATGAGGTAACCAGTTCTAATAGACTTGTGAGAAAAATAGCCATCTGCATCCAGAGAGAGGACTATTGGGGCTGAATGTGGATCACAACATAGTATTTTTACCTTTGTTATTGTTTGCTTGCTTTTTTTCTTTCTCATTTTTTCCTCTTTTGATTTGATTTTTCTGGTGCAGCATGATAAATGTGGAAATATGTTTAAAATATGTGCACATGTTTAACCTGTATTGAATTACTTTCTATCTAGGGGAGGGGTGAGATAGGGAGGGAGAGAGAAAAATATGAACACAGGATTTTGCAATGGTGAATGCTGAAAACTATCTGAATATATTTTGAAAAATAAAAAGTTATTATTATTTTTAAAAATCCATCAATTCTTTCTCTGGGTGTGGGGAGAATTTCTCATTATGAGTCTTTTGGAATTGTCTTGGATCATTAAATTGTTCAGAAGACCTAAGTCAATCATATCTAATAATTGTAAAATGTTGCTGTTACTATGTATAATGTTCTCCTGAGTCTGTTCACTTCATTCAGTATTGATTCATGCAAATCTTTCCAGGTTTTGCTAAAATACTCCTGTTCATTACTTTTTATAGCACAATAGTATTTCATTACAATAATATACCACAACTTGGTTAGGTATTCCTCAACTGAAGGGCATCCCCTCAATTCCCAATGCTTTGCTACCACAAAAAGAGCTACTATAAATAGTTTTGTACATATGAGTGCTTTTCCCTTTTTTATGATCTTTTTGGGATATAGACTTATTAATGGTATTCCTAGGTAGGATTCACACAATTTGATTGGCCTTTGCACCAAATTGTTCTACAGAATGGTTGAATCAATTCACAGTTTTACCAACAGGGCATTTGTGCCCCAATTTCCCCCTATCTTCTCTAATATTTATCATTTTCCTTTCTGTAATATTAATCAATTTGGTAAATATGTGGTTTGGTGTCTAAGTGTTTATTTAATGGGCATTTCTTTAATCAAGAAGCATATGAGTCATTTTTTCATATGACTATAGTGTTGATTTCTTCATCTGAAAACTAACTGTTCATATCCTTTGACACTTTATCAATTGGGTAATGATTTGTACTCATAAATTTGACTTAGTTCCCTATATATTTGAAAAATAAAGTCTTTATCAGAGTCACTTGCTATAAAAATTATTTTTTCCAGATTTTTGTTTTCTTTCTAATCTTGATTGCATTGATTTTGTTTGTGCAAAATATTTTTTATTTAATATAATCAAAACTATGCACTTTGCACTTGTAATGCTCTCTGTGTCTTGTTTGGTCATAATTCTTCTACATCAATCTAATAGGTAAATTATTCTTTGCACTCCTAATTTGCTTATGGTATACCCTTTATGTCTAAATGGCATGCTTATTTTGATTTTAACTTGGTATAGAGTGTGAGATGTTGGTTTGTACCAAGTTTCTAATATACTATTTTCCATTCTTCCCAGTAGTTTTTAATCAAACAGTGAATTCTCATCCCAGAAGTTGGAGTCATTGGGTTTTTTGGAGAGTAGGTTACTATATTTATTTACTACTGTATCTTGTGGACCTAATCTATTCCACATTTCCAGCACTCTATTTCTCAAGCAATACAAAATGATTTTGATGCTTGGTGCTTTATAATATAGTTTTTGTGGCTAGGCCAACTGTGTTTGTTTTGCTTTTTTAAAAAGGATTCCCTTTATATTCATGAGCTTTTGTTTTTCTAAATGAATTTTGTTATTTTCTGGCTCAATAAAACAATTTTGGCAGTTTGATTGGTATGGTAATGAATAAGAAAATTAATAGCTAAAATTATCATTTTATTATATTAGTCTAATCATAAGGAATTGATAATTTTCCAATTGTTTAGATTTGACCTTATATGTGTGGAAAGTGTTTTATAATTGTGTTCATAACTGAGTGTGGAGCACAACATAGCACTTTCACTCTTTCTGTTGTTGTTTGCTTGCATTTTGTTTTCTTTCTCAGGTTTTTTTTTCTTCCTTCTTGATCTGTTTTTTTTTTCTTGTCCAGCAAGATAACTGTATAAATATGTATATATATATTTATTGCATTTAACATATATTTTAACATATTTAACATGTATTGGACCACCTGCCATCTAGGGGAGGGAGTGAGAGGGAAGGAAAGGAAAATTTGGAACAGAAGGTTTTGCAAGGGTCAGTGTTGAAAAATTGCCCATGAATATGTTTTGTGAATTAAAAGCTTTAATAATTTTTTAAAATTGTGTTTATATATTCCCTCAGTTTGTCTAGATAAGTAGACTCACAATTATTTTATATTGTCTACAGATATTTTAAATGGAATGTCAAAGAGAATATTTCTAAACAAAACATAGAAGGCAAAAAAGAATATTCAAGGTAAAAATACAAGTACCTATTACAGAAAGCATAAGTTTTTAAAAGTATATAATGCAGTTAATATGTTACTTTCAAAGCTTTTAATTGTTTTCCTTCTGAACTGTCTTATTTTTTCTGCATTTAAAAAGTGTATCAATGCCCTTTTTTTTCATTTTATTTCTTCTTCTATTTTTGGACAACCCTATCAATACGTCTTCTCTTCCCTTCAAAAGTACCTCCCACTTCCCTTAATACACAAAAACAAAAAATCATAATCTTTATCTTTGGTTAATAAAACACTATGTTATGTTCATTTATTTCTGTATGTTACACAACTAATTTGTTTCACTGATCAAGTTTTACAGTTTTAGTCAGTAAAATAGTTTTGAATATTACTATTTTAATGTAGTTTAAGATCTAGGAGCAGTTAGTTGATAAAGTATATAGAGTGCCAGGCCTGGAGTCAAGAAAACTGATTTTCCTGCAGTCAAACCTAATTTCAGATACTCACTAGCTGTATAACTATGGGCAAGTCATTTAACTCTGTGTGCCTTAGTTTGACCATTTGTCAATTGAGTTGGAGAAAGAAATGGCAAATCACTCCAGTATCTTTGCCAAAAAAAAAAAGAAAAGAAAGAAAAAACACCTCCAAATAGGATAACCAAGAGTCAACCACAAATGACTGAGCAAGAACAAAGATTTTCTATTGCTAGGTCCCCTTCTTTCCATATCACATTTAATTTTGCTGGTATTCCAATCTGGTCTTTAATTTCTTTCTTGTTAATCTTTTGGTTAGATTTATCTAGGCTTGAGAGGGATACAATAAGTGCCCCTACTATTGTAATTTACTATTTAATCAATTTTTCTTTTAAGTATTTATATGCTATATCATTCAGCACATATATCTTAAGTATGATATTCATTGTCTAAGATTCCCTTAAGCATAGTATAGTTCCTCTTTTAATCATCTTATTTTTATTGTTTGTTTAAGATAATGATTGCTATTCTTGATCTTCTAAGTTTATATGAAGCAAAATAGATTTTTCTCCCATTCTTTATTTTATTCTCCCCCCACTGTATTCTTTATAAATAAAATATCATGGTATTCTGCTTTATAATCCACTTTGCTATAGTACTACATTTTCTGGGTGAGTATTTCTATATTGGTAGAAGAATGTGCTCTACATTAGTGACCTATCCTTGATATAATCTATTTATATTCTATTATCCTTCTTGTCTTCTTTATTTCTACTCCTAGAGCAAAAGGATCTTTCCTCCCTTACTCTTTCCTTTATGTTCACTCTCCAAAGAGTTTGTTTTACTTGTGACTAATTCTTCTCTGAATCTATTTCTCATTCCTCTTAATCCCTGTATTCCTTCTCCTTGTGCCCTCTTAATGACTATATAAGTTTGATGTATTTCTCCATTAAGCTCTATTGTTTGTGATTTTTCCATTCCTTTTAAAATCTAATTTAGATGAACATGAGGTTTGTATTACCACTCCTTCATTTATGTTTGTGTAGTCTTCTTCTAATGGATCCTAATTATGTCAAATGAGAAGCTACATAGATTTACACCTTTCTTCAACTTTGACATAATCTTTTTTTTTTCTTTTTTCCCTTTCCCTTTTCCTTTTACTCTTCAGATCTCCAGGTGGTCTTGGCTAGGCTCTTGTTCTGGCTTTTAGTTCTTCTGCTCACAGCTGTAGGCTATAAAGACTTTCCTGTCTTGTCCCCAGTCTCTGGCTGGATGTGCTATAATCTTGTGCCAGGCTTTTCTAACTGGACCCCTTTCCTAGTTTTTAAAAGATCCTGGCTGTCTTTTTTTTGTGGAGTTGGGCTAGCAAAATGAACTTATTTCTACTCAAATTTATTGATCTTTTCTTGGTCTGCTACTTTTTAAAAAAAATCTTTTCTTTAATTTTCTGCATTTTTTCTCTTGCTTTTATGTGCAATATAAATATATTAATAGAATCTTAAGATTTTAGATGTGGTCTAGTCTGGCTCCCTCATTTTCCAGATGAAGAAGCTAAGACTTAAAAGAATTGACTTCCCCAAGATCACAAGGCAGAAATTAGCAGAATTAAAATTTGAACTCAGGACTTTGTCTTTCTAAATCCACTGTTGGATTTAGAGTTGGCTAACTCTACATGAGTTGGCTAAGCAGTATAATCATTGAATCACAGTTTTAAATTGTAGGTTGCAACCCCATAGGGGGTCTCATAACTGAATGTTATTAGAAAATGTTTGATTTGTATGCCTATTTTATATATATTTATACCTGGGATCACACAAAAATTTCTTGGGTGAAAAAAGGTCACAAGTGTAAAAAGTTTATGAAGTCTCATATGCAAATGACTTTCCCCACAAAAATAGACAACCAATGTCTATCCACTTTATATGCTTAAAGACTTCCAAGAAAGAGGAACCTATCAGCTCTCAAGGCAGCTATTTTGGATTTCATTTTGGATATCTATAACTATTAGAAAAAAAAAGTTGTTTTTCCCCCCTCTGGTTTCAAACTGAAATTGGAATTTTTTCAACTTCCCTGTATTGCTCCTTGTTTTGTTTTGTTTTGTTTTTTATAGCCAAATGGGTCCTAATCCTACTTCTCACCAACAGCCTTCAAAACACTTAGAGATAGTTATTATTCATTTCCTATCCCATCTGCTTTTCTCCAGGCTAAATATTTATTGTTCTTTCAACTGATCCTCATAAAATGTGAGGCCCTTCATCATCCTCACAGCCCCCCTTGAGATTCTCTCTAAATAATCAATGACTTTTTAAAACTGTGGTACCCAGAACTAAATAGAGTCTAGTTGTAGTCTAAAGAGAGCAGAGGAAAAAAAGACTTTTACCAACTTATTCCTGAAAGTTTTTTCTCTCTTAATACAGCCCATAATCTATTTTTTGGATGCCAAATCACACTGATGATTTATATTGAGCCCATAATCTTCTAAAATCCATCCCCACACATATGAATATATACATACACACATATATATAATTTTATGTGCATATAGATATATATGTATATATGTGTATATAGATATATATGTATATAGATATATGTAGCTATAGATATATAGTTATATATTTTTCAAACAGCTATATGTTTCCTGAGTTCATAACTGCAACCAAATTCTTAGACTTTATATTCATTCCTATCCTACTTTATCTTTTTAGATTTATTCCTGTCCTTTAGGGAGAGAACAAGCATTTTTTTTTGCATATACTATGTGCTAAACACTATGGGAAGTACCTTCATAAATATTATCTCATTTGACCCTCCTAGCAATCCTATAAAGCGCATGCACACACACACACACACACACACACACACACACACACACACACCACAGATGATAACAGAGAACCTATTATCTATTACATATATTACTTATATATATGCATATATGCATACACACACACACATACACACACATATATAGTGGGTTCTGTTATCATCCCCATTTTACAATAAACAAATAAAAATTAAATGATTGCCCAAGGCCACACAGCTAGTAAATAGCTGAGACTTAACTTGAACTCAGGTCTTCCTGACACCAGGCTAGGTACTAGACCCAACTTGTTATTCACCTTGCCATCAGCTGCCTCTTTAGCATGCTAAGATCTTTTTAAATACTATGTCATTCAGCGTGTTAAGCATTCCTACCAGCTTGTGTCATTTGCAAATTTGATGAGGATGCCATTTGTGTTTTTACAGAGACATTTATAAAAATGTTAAACTTCACAAAGCCAAGCACAGAACCCTGGAATCCTTCATGGAAATCTCCTGCCAAATTGACATTGAACTATTAGTGACTATTCTTTGAGTTCAGCCCATTCAATCAGTTCTAAATCCATGGGAAGGTAGGTGGTGAGGCAGAAAAAAAACTTGAATTTAGTGATAAAAAAAATCAGCTTCAAAGTGACTCCATTAGCTTCAGTATACTAATCTATAAAACGGGGATGATAATAGTGCCTGCCTCACAGAGTTGTTGTGAGGGTTAAATAAGATAATGTATGGTAAGTACTTCATAAAGATTAAAACACTATATAAATGTTGTCTCATTCACATCTATCTTTTCCATAAAAGTCATATGAAATACTTTATCACATGATTTGATAAAATTAAATGTGGAATCGTATTTTTAAAAATAATTTTAATGTCTCTAGAGATATCAAGAAATAATATTTCTCTGTTCTAAATCTTTTATTTCCCTATTTGAAAGTAAATAGAGGACAAAAAATATTTTTCTTAGGGAAATCAGTTAAAGGTGATAACCAAAAGTTAGAACTAGAATAACTCTTGCTAAGAATATTCCTTCCCAACCCTTAAGAAATTGGACTAGTGACCCATCTTAAGGCAGTCTTTTCTTTTTTGTCTTTTAAAGCAATTAACCCAAGGCCCATTCCAGGGAATTGTCCTCTCATCCATTGAAAAGGAAGCCCCCTATTCTATTATTCATAAAAAAAATTTGCCCTCTTCTATTGAGAAAAGGCTCTTTATGTCATCTCCTCTTAATTCCCTTAAGGGGAGTGATTGCAGAAGAAATGGTATGGTGATTTTGCTAGATTTGTTTCTTCAGTTTAGAATCCCAAACTATTTGACATAATCTTTTCCTTATTCAAGATTCCTATAAATGTTACCTCAAATTGCCTCAGGGTATGGAATCATGTATAAGGTCACTACAACATTATTTTTTGGACATTTCTCCTGCTTTCTCTCTCTCCTCTCTGTCCCTCTCTTTGTGTGTGTGTGTTTCTGGAAGACTTGTGCTCATACATTATTTTTTTCCTTTGGCTTTCAGTAAATATGTATCAAATTCTCTTGATTTCCTTGTTTAGTAATCCTGACAGAAAAGGAAATTTTAATAGACAGTTTTAATGTGGTACTTTAAGGTTTGTAAATGCTTTAAAAATATTATTGCATTTTATCTTTATAATAATCCTAGAGAGTAGGTGCTACTGTTATTACCTCCATTTTATATGTGAAGAAACTGAAGTAGACAGAATTTAAGTGAGTTATCCAGAGTCACATAGTAAGTGTCTGAGGCTAGTTTTAAATTGAGGTCTATTCTAATCAGAAGTCTGCTTAGGCTGTTCCTGAAGAATCTGATCTTCATAAAAATCATACTGATTCTTTGTTATCATCAGTGTTTATTTTTCCTATTTGTTTATTAATGATCATTTCAATGATTCATTCTAGAATTTTCCCAGTAATTGAAGTCAAGGTCAGTGGCCTATAATTTATAGAACTTGTTCTCTACCTTTTTTGAAAAATGGTACATCTCTTCTAATTTTGCACTAGCTATCCTATTTTCCGCAATCTTTCAAATATTATTGACTGTTTCAACAATCAAAATTATTAGTTTCCAAGGAATTAGCTCATTCAGATCAGGTGTTGCCAATAAAGAATATCTTGGTGATCTGGTATACCTTATTTAATTGGGTATAGACTTCCTATTAGCCATTTTGTTTTGTCATAACCAATCCAAAGGTCATTCTCTTTTACAGAGAAATGTGAAGTAGTCCTATCTACTCTCTATCATCATCACTGTCCTATGCATCTCATATAGTGGTCCCATGCATTTTTGATCTTCTTCATTCACTCTCATTTCTTCGTATAACTACCATTTGAATATATCTTTTAAAAATTCTAAGTTAGTTGGGGAGTTTCATACATACTTAGATTAGTCTTTTTAGGTAATTGCCATTGTTGCTTCTCAATAGAAATGCTTCCTTTTATGACTTCAGAATTTTTCTTGGGTTTGTTATTCCTCCTGGATTGAGTTTTTCTGTAGAATTTGGAAAAGGGCAACAAAAACAAAACAATTAAAACTTAATGTTCTAAAATTATGCCAAACAATCTTGGCCCCAACAAAGAGATATGAGAAAATACTTTTCCCTCTGTCCTCACAGAGTAAATAGTCCATGGATGTAGAACATTGAATATAATGTCAAATTTATTTTTCAATTTACTGATCAATTTTAATTATTTTTTTCTCTTATTATTTTTATTTTTTCAAAATTATGTTATGTGATCACTTTCTGAGAGGAAGGAAATGATATCTGCATAGATTTAGGCAAAACAAGAAAAAGAAGAATAAAAATCTGTTTAAAAATTATTTAATCCATGAGATTCTATGTATTCTTCCTCTAGACCGCTTGAAATCTGTTTTTGCCAAATCTGGGGTGCATGTCAGAGTATACTATTCTTTCATCTTCTTCTGTCTTTCTAATTCTAGGAGGGAATAGTTTCTACATTAAGATTATTCTTGATTTCTCAAAATCCTCACTTGACCACATGGTCTATTTTATATTCTGATGGCCAAACCAACTTGTGTTTCTTCCTCCACTGATCTTCACCTAAATTTTCTCCATAATGTGTCTTCCCTAATCTGGTTCTTGAATTTCATCAAGAGAGTAAATCTTCATGCTATAAAATGCTAGCATCTCCTCCTTTTACTTTATTTTATTTGAATAGTATCCAGGACTATCATTTTGTTATAGTTTTCAATCCACTAAATCTCAGTAACATCTGCAATCAAACATTGCTTTTTCATTACAGGACTGCCAGTTACTTATTGCCTGAACTTTTGGTATTTTTCTTTTGACATTTCATGCTGTCAGCATAACTACTAGCTCATTTTCTTTGGATTTTGTCTCCTGAGAACTCAAATACCTCAACTGCAGTTCTTATTCCTTTTTTGTAAATATATTTTGTGGTTTCTAACTTGATAGATATAAAGAAGGAGGTTTTTCCCCCTACTCAGTCTAGCTTAATTTAAAACTCTTTGATTACATTTTGTTAGAAGACACTCTTTCTAGCTTCAAAAGGTCCAAAGAGAACTTTAGATCTCCCATGATCCTAATTTAATGAACAGAGCCCAGGTCAATTGACGGCATTATCTAAATTAAGAGCCAAGGAAAGAGTGGGCCAAGATTTAGTATTCCACAAGGTCCCCAGAAAAAAAAACAACAACTATATTTTGCTTAAGGGAAACTTCTTGAGCCACCCATAAATGAGAGAAAAGGACTACCAGGAACCAGGAGCTATAACTCCACTTACCTACGTATATTTCCTTATACTCATAATGCAGTAGTGGGAGAATGTGTCATAGGCATTAGAGGGGATATTTTTTCTAACTGCTCTTGGTGTACCATCTTCATAAATTACCTTTTCTAAAAGTTGCCTAAGACTCGTGACTAAAAATGATTCTTCAGTGATAATCTAGTAGAAAACCACACAGGAAGAGTGGGATTGAATCAATGGCATAAGAGTCTTTCTCTTCTCCTACAGAGGAAAAAAAAGTGTAGCCTTCCTCTGAGACCTCAGGCTCAGCTGTGAGAGTCCAATAAGTACCATCAGACCTTATATGTGCTACATTTTTATTTTCAGGCATGGCCCAGGAGGCCAAATTCTTTTCTCAGACACCACCTCCTTAGCCAGCTGTTAATTTTCCAGATTGATTTTTCCCCCTCATCTACATCTCTTGCCTGACTAGACAAGAGTAAAGAAAGACAAAATGGTATCCCCATACTCTTCAATATTTTTCCCTGAATATTTCACAAATTCTGATAATACTTATTGGTTTCCATCTTGCTATATCATTTTTGCCCATATAAATCACCCAAAGTGAGTGAGAATCATCTATTTTGGTACCTGGGGAGCTTTTCTTGTAGATATTTTAGATTTATGTCCTAGGAAGGCAAACTATAACAAATATCTTTATTATTAAGAGGCTAACCAATAGCTGCCTCAGTATTCCTTGATATCACCTTGAAATACCAACCATCACTATTTTTCACTTTTTCCTTTCACCCTTCTAATAGCTTCTGTGATTTTACTAGTTCATCCTTTGATGGACAGGAAGATACTTCCTCCTCAGACTAATAAGAGTTTTCTTCCAGAAGGACCTCACATATATTTTCAAAGGTCTAAAATATGTCCCACATATGAATTTTCCTTGGCATCTTTTAGGAGAAGCAGGTTGATATAGCAGATAAAGTATTACACTTGAAATGAAGATGTGGATTTGAATCCTTGATCCAACTAACACTTACTAACATAACCCTGGATGTGACTACTTAACTACTGTGAGCTCCAGTTCTCCTATCTGTAAAATGGGGATTATAATCCCTGCAGCTCCTAATTCATAAGATTGTTTTGAGGCTCAAGACAGAAATCATATGCAAAGAGTTTTGTAAGCCATGTAAACGTAAGCTATTGTTATTGTTGCTATTATCAGGACTAGTCAGGAACTAGAGCTCATTTTCCAGATATGAACAAATCTTTATTTTCCCACTTTTTTGCTCGTGCTTTTTTCTCTATCTTGATGGCTTCCCCAAAATGAATCCTTGAATAATATTCATCCTTCTAGGTTTTAAATCTGTGATGCAGGGATTTAGGGTGGAAGAAGGTCACAAAAATTATTACATTCTCACTGATAAACTGCATGCACATATACACAAAATCACATACATATAAGCATGCATGTATATATGTATGTATACACATACATATGCATATACCGAATATTAAGTATACATTTATATATATAAATATATACATAATATAACACACATTATACAATAGAATATTTATATAATGAATGCATTGTATTAGGTTATAATATCATATTTTACATATCAACATGTATAAAGGTTGTATACATACATGTGTGAGCATTACATATGTGCACATACATATGCATGTGAATATGCTTGAATTCAGGGAGAATGGATTCATTCTCTTGTAACCACAAGAACTGATTAATCACAAAATAATCATTATTATTATTATTAAAATATGGTCTATGTGAAATACCAAGGTAGAAGATGGGAAGACAGTGATATGTATATGTATATATGTATGTATGGTTTGTACTGTGTATATGCATGCTGGTATATCCTCCTTGATTTTTTCTTCTACCCTGTCTGCATCCTCCTTCCAGGTCTAAAATCATAATCAAATGCCTATAATCATTATTTCATTTTTTTTTTGCTGAGGCAATTGGGGTTAAGTGACTTGCCCAGGGTCACACAGCTAGGAAGTGTCTGAGACCAGATTTGAACTCAGGTCCTCCTGACTTCAGGGCTGGTGCTCTAACCACTGCGCCACCTAGCTGCCCCTATAATCATTATTTCAAATGATATATAAATTTCCACTCACTACCTTTTAACTTTCTATATCAAAGCATTCCCCAACCTCTATTCCACTCTATATGTTGTTTCTTCTCATTAGAACTTTTGCTCCTTCAACACAGGGACTGTTTTTACTTGTATGTGTGTGTGTATACACACACACACATACACACACATAACTATATATATATATACACTATGAATAATATTTATCAAGTTCTTATCATATGTCAAGAACTATGTTTAGGGTTGGAAATTTCAGATTCCTTGATGTCTTACTCTTCCAGGTCAAAGGCATCAAAACATGGTTCATAAAGCTCCCTAGTGCCTCCAGTACCAGATTAAAATGTAATTGGGAAATATTTGACAAAACAAATTAAAGGTAATATTAATATTTGATTTTCTAAGTAAATATGCACCCTGCAGAGATCCTCATGTTCAGTTTAGTGGCCCCTGTTTCTATTAGAGTTTGACACTATTGACTGAGGTAGACCTGGAGTTTTTAATCTGTTTTTGCAGGCTGATAAATTCCTCAGAATAATGTTGTTGTATAATTGAAGGAAGTGCTAAATTTCAATTAGAGGTTAGTGAAAATAAAAATCCATTTTTTTTTCCAATTCAATTTCAGAAACCCATTGAAACTAATTCTCAGACCTTCCCAACTCCCACATGAAAGAAAGGTTCCCCCTATGAACCATTCAATATACAATAAATGGAGGAGGTGAAGCTCGAACCTTTATCCTCTAATTTCCAATCCAGGATCCTTTTCCCTTCATGGCCAAGCCAGTAACTAAGTAGCATAGAGGATAGAGCACTGGGCTTGAAGTCAGGAGGATCTGCATTCAAATCTGCCTTTAAACACTGACAAGCTTTTAATTCTAGGTGAATCACTTAACCTCTATTTACTTCATTTCCTTATATGTAAAATGGGGATTGTAAGGGCATTATATAAATGCTATTTATAAATAATATTATGAATATTATAATGAGTAATCATAATGGATGATAATGAAGATGTGCTCAATCAGTGCTTGTGGCGTGAAAGAATGAATCCATGTGCCTGCATGAACTCGAATGCACATATGCACACACACACACACACACACATACCACACAGGAAGCAGCTCCTTCTGGCAGGGCATATGACAGCAGCCTCTCTCTCAAAACCTTCTGCAGCAAGAACTGCTGGAAAGCCTCATAAATTGAGAGCCAGTTAAGCAGTCACAGCCTCCAAAGATTTCAGCTGATGATGGAGAAACAATTTATAGCATGTGGGACAGCAGGTTTAGGAGGACAAAGAACTCCACTCCATCTTAAGGAATATATCTTTATAGAGAGAGGCTTTAAAGTCTCTGCTTGTATCTCCCAGGAACAACAAAAAATAAATACTCGAAGCTCATCCCTTGGAAACTACTGTCCTTGGCTTAGGAATCAGTTTGTCCCTCTTCAAAGCACAACCTCTTTTTCTATTTTGCCTGGATAATATTTGAGCCCAGCTTGTAAGACAGCAAATCCCTAGGGATAGAAAAGTGTGAAGGGTACAGTTTTTCACCCACTATATTCCACTATATTTCCACTATATTTGTGTATGTGTTTTTTTTTTTAAAGAAATGATGCAGACAGATCAGCTCACTGAAACAATAGTTTTCCCAAGGCCTCCTTTTGCATCACCTCTCAGAAAGATAATTTGGCCTTAATTTTATAGGAAAGGATGGGAGCCTAGGATGACAGATTTTAGGCTGAACCTTAGGAGTCATTTAGTACATTTTATGGATGAGGAAACTAAAGCCCCAGAGAGGAAAAGTGACTTGCCCAATATCTTACGTGTAAACTAGGATTTTAACTGAAGCTGACTCCACATTGTATATACTTTTCACTATAATCTCTGCTTTGGGCCACAGAGATTCTCAACCATCTTAGAATCAAAATATGGACTCTCAAGAGCTCAGCAAATGTTACATCTCTAGTCCAAACTCCACCTGTGTCAAGAAGAATCTCCTTGACAACAAACCCCTTGTAAGAAGTACCACATCTTAAAGCAATCCATTCTACCCTCAAAGGACATCAGATTAAAACTGACCTCTTTGTCATTCTATTCATTGCTCTTAGTTCTATATTCTGGGGCCAAAAAGTCTAGTCCTTGTCTAATACCTGGAGCCAGGAAGAACCTAGCAATCATTTAGTCTGATTTCTGTTTTAGAGATAAATAAACTGATCCTCAGAAATATGTCCAAGTAGATGAGCTAGGAACTGAACATAGAGCCTCTCATGGGGAATTCAATAATGTTGTTTCTCCTCCAATGCAAAGGGGACTCTCCCTTCCTGGTCCTGTGGCTAGGTTAGACATAAACCACCCACAAATGATATTAGGATCTAGCTGTAAAGCCATCCTCATTCTTCCCAGGGGCCTTTTGGCACAGATAATGGATCTAGTTTAGGTCTGGAGTTGGAGCCCAGCTGGTTTCTGATTGAGGAGGAAGCTCCATCATGCCCATATTAGAATATTGCATCTGGAGCAGGAGGGTGAAGGGCATCTCATTTTAAATATTTATAGGGGTAAAAATAATAGACACCTAGTACATAGGATCTGCCCTTCTTTGCCTGTGAATGTATTTGCCTTTTCATGGTACAGAAGGTTCAAATCCCTGCCCGACTGCCCCTCACCTTTTAGCAACTAGCTGTTCAGGTTTGCTGGACTGCCGTAAGGTGGTGGTGTTTTTGTTTTTTGGGTTTTGTTCTTTTTGGGGGGGGCAGTTGTTAGTTTTTGGTTTTGTTTTTGTTTTTGGGTTTTTTTTTTTTTTTTTTTTTTGGTCATTTAGAGAAATTAGAATGGTCTCATTAGAGAAGTCCCTTCCCCCAATAAGAACGGAAAGGAAGGTTGGAGATGGGGTGGGGAGATGGTTAAAGAGGAAGTCATTGCAGCCCTGGACTGTCCTCAGATTTTGCACATCTACCATGGCCAGCTCTAGCCTGGGTCTTTTTTTTTTTTTTTTTTTTTTGCAAAATACCCGGAGCCCCTACTCTCCCACAAAAGAAAGAGCTGTAGCTGCAGTGGGTCAATGCTGCCCCCTGGTGGTCCTGTTCATATGGAGCTTAGAATCTGGGAGGGACTGAAAGAGACTCGCCAGCAGCTTGCTGGGAAATAAATAGCTCTCCCCTCCAAATTCTGAGGCTGGTCCATGGTGTTCTGTGGTTCCGCTGGAGATGAGAAATAATTGTCCCTGTTTGGATAGTATCTAATGAGTTATAGTTCAGTAGAGTTTAGAAATGGAAGAGACGACTAGCGCAATCTCCTCATTTAACAGAGGGGGAATATTAAGGGGAGGGTTTGTTCTAGAGTCACTAAGTAGCAGAGCTGGATTTTGGACCCAATCCTCCCGATTCCGAACACAGAGCTCTTTTTGTTTACCCCATTTCCCCACTAGATGATTTTTTTTCAAAGAATTTCCCTCCCAAATAACCCTGTGGAGCAGGTAGGACAGACATTATTTCCAGCTCACACTTGCTAAGCAATACTGCTGCTCCTCATCTCCAAAAAATAGTTCCACACAGTATCATCGAATGCAGGTTAGACTAGCAGGTGTCAAAAGCTAGAATGCAAAGGTTTCCAGTTTTCTCGATTCAAATGGGTCACAACTCTACGGGGTACCAGCTCCACTTTTCATAAACATTTCCCCACAACACAAACGAGGAATCCCAGTTAGATGGAAACCCGCCCTTATTTAAGATTCCCAATTATCTAACTAGGCATAAAGCATAGATGTTTGATCTTGCCCAAATTACTCCCCTCTTTGGACCTTGGTTACCTCATCTGTAAATTGAGTGTTTTGAAATTGAATGATTTGGACCTAATGATTTTTACTGTTTCTTCGGTTCCAGCTCTGCGACAGCTAGCCCTATCTAGCTATTGCCTCACCTAAAAATTAGTAGGTTTGGACCAGCCAACTTCTAAGGTATATTCTAGTTATCAATTCCTGTTCCTAATGTTATTAGAATATTAATATATAGTGTCTTTTCTAGATAAGCTCTGGCAAACCCTCATAAGGCATCATCCCTTGACAGCATCATTAACAAAGACCGGACTGTGGTCTTTAGTCTTGGAATGGACCATTTGGTTTCTTGAGTCCCAAAGCTACTCTTTTCCTAATATTATCTTTTAAAGATGTTAGCATATTGGAAAAAAGGAGTTTCAGTGTAACTGAGGATAAAGTAGGGAATATTAGTAAATAGATTGCAGAGCACTGCATTTAAACTCAGAAGATATGCATTCAAATCTAAGCTCTTCTTTTTTCCTATGTAACCATTTAAAAAGTCATTTGACTTCTCTGAATCCTATTTTCCACATCTGTTAAGTGATTGGAGTTGAATCAGATCATTTATTTTTAAGACCCTAGTTCATCCCTAAATCCTACAATACTGGGACAATATGGAGGAAAGCACATAAACAAAGTCAAAATTTATGTCACCTGGATCTTACCCTTAATAACTATGTGATTTTAAATGTCATCTAATCTTTATCTTGATTTCCTTCTTTGTAAAATAAGGATACTGAAGAGTAATAACATATCATTGGTAGGAAGGTATGCAGGTAGGCAGGTTGTGGTTAAAGTGCTTTGCAAACTTTAAAGCACTAAATAAATGTGAGTTTTTATGGTTGACAATAAACCTTAAAGCATTATAAGATTATGAACTATTATAAATTATAAAAGACTATAAATGAGAGATAGTATTTTAAATGTTCAATGCAGAGTGTTTACAAAGATGCTGTGAAACACTGCCCTCTGGTGATTCTAATGTTAATTTTTTTTTTTTTTTCTGCCTTTTATGTGGCCTTCCTCAACGAGGAAAAGATCAGTGTTCAAAATGCCTTCATCTATTTCAGGAACCTATGCCATTAGTTCTGGCACATACACACACACACACCAAAAAAACTCAGGGATGACTTAAAATTAATGATAATTTCGGGACATTCAGCATGCAAAGAATATGAGCCTTTTTTTCCTCTTTTCTTTAAACCAATAGAATTTAACTCTATCTCCTCTGTCTCTCTCCTTCTCTGTCTTTCCCCCCATCTTTATCTCTCCCTTTTCCTCTCTTCCCTCTGCCTTTTCCCCTTCCTTCTCCCTCTCTCCCTCCTTTCTTTCCTCCCTCTCTCCATCTCTCTGAATCTGTCTCTGTATCTGTCTCTTTTTCTCTCTGTTTCTCTGTGTGTGTGTGTGTGTGTGTGTGTGTGTGTATGCTTGGGCAATCTAGTGAAGCCTATGGGCCCCTTCTCAGAATAATGTCTTTAAATGAATAAAATGTTTAGGTTTACAAAGTTAACTAATAATATTGAAAGTATTATGTATTAAATGTATTAAAATGTATTTTAAAAAAAGGATTTGTGGGTCATACTAAGAACCTTTGTTAAATGAATTAATTTTATCCACACACAGGAAAAATGTTATTCAGTGAGTTCAGTTCTCAGAGGAATAGGATTGTGAAAAGGCATGAAGAGAATATCGACATAGGTCACACTGAGGGAGAAATTATAAAATTGAAGAATGTTTGGACTGCAAATGGATTTAGAACATAGAATGCCAAAGATAGGAGAGATCTTAGAAACTTAAACACTGAATGCTGTGAATAAGGGGCCTTAGAATAAAGAATAGCAGGAAAGGACTTTATAAAGTAGGATTTTGGAGATGGAGGAATCTTGGTAATCTTGTCCAATCCCTTCATTATAGTAACAATTTGTGTTTGAACAGCATTCAATTAGTAAACACGTATTAAATGTTAGGCCCTTTGTTAAGTTCTATGGATGCAAAAAAAAAAAAAAATCAAATGATCCCTGGCCCTAAAAAGTTATATTTGATGGAGATTTACACACATGTATTATTGTCTTTAAAATTTATGAAATGCTTTTCTCAGGAGATATTTATTATAAGATTATCACCATTTAATAGATTTGGAACTTGAAGCTCCAAACAATTGTAATTTTCCTAAGGTCACACAGCAAACTAATGGCAAGACTAGGATTAGAATTCAGGATTACTGATTTTGAGTTTCCTATACCTCCTGAAAGGGAGCACATACCTTTCCTCTTGTGCCTCTTCTCTTGGTTGTATAGGTTATGTATGCATAAGATTAACCATAAGAGGAATACCTCTATTCATTGCTGTTTGCTTCCTACCCTTATCCCCACAGAAATCTGGTGGTAGCCATATAGCTTAGTTTGACAGAGAAGTTAGAATAGCTCTATTTAGGTTTGAAATAGGTACCTAGAGAATAATGAAGCTAAGAAGCATAAAATTTAGGTAACAGAACTATTGAATATGACAGACTTTCCATCTATACTTAGGGAAGAATTCTCTGTGTGTCTGTGTCTGTCTCTATATTTCTATCTCTGTGTCTTGCTCTGTTTTTCTATCTCTGTCTTTGTCTCTTTCTGAATCCATGTTTTTCTCTCATCCCTCTCTGTCTCTGTCTGTGTCTGTGTCTGTGTCTCTGTCTCTGTCTTTCCTCTCTGCCCCACTTCCCTTCTCTCTTTCAAAAATGCCAGCTACCGATAAACATTACTATTATGGGGGGAAAAATATCTAGAAAGAGTCATATGGGCTCTTGGCTAACTCAAGTGAATTGTGTTGAAAAATAAATTTCTTTTTTCAACAGCTTCCAGTTAGAGGTAAACATACCCTCTGCTAGCCTTTCAAAATACTTACACTCTCCCCAAAGCCCCTCCAAACAGTGACCTAAGGCTCATTTCAACTTTCTTCTTGTTATTGCTTTGTATTGCAGAAATTACAGATCTGGTATTGAAATACCATACCAGGGATTTTTCTCTTAGTGGCACTTGTCCATTTTTCCTTACGCAATTCCAGAGACTTCTGTATATTCAGAAAAACTCACAGAAATTTCTCTACATATGTTACTAGAAATATAATCAATATAATCTTTTATTGTCTAAAGACCACTGAATTCTGATGTTGGGAATTGACAAACTTTAGTTACAGTGTACGTCTCATGAAATTCACTATTTAATGAAGAGAAAGCAAAAATATGGATAATTATAGTATTCATTACTTGAGAACTACAAACCAAAATATAATCTAAATTTTGAAGAGGAAGGTCTTTACCATCAAATGAGAAAATTATTGATTTCCTAGTGAAGGATGTATTTGAGCAAGGCTTTAAAGACAAATAGTGAAAGAGAGGCACATTTATTCATTAAATTTATTAATGACTGGCATGTCCCATTTTCTATTATATATCTCCTGTATAACTTTTATACCATATCTTGAATACAAATGATTTTTGGTAAAATACTGGGACTACTGATGTTTTATAATGTAGTCTTATAATGTAGATTTCTGTCTAAAAGTATCATTAAATATCTTTCCAATGTCCTTTGTATTAACTGCAATTTTGGTTCCCCTAAGAGTTTAAAATCAAACAGGGAGAATATCATATATATGCTTTGATACTTTCATTGATACAGGATCTCACTTATGAGGATATTTCCTGCCCAGGTACAGACCTCACCCCATCTCATTTTATGAGATTATGAAATTCTTGTCCATATCTTTGCATAATTCCTCTATGGAAGCTTTATACAAAGAAGTAGAGTATTTCCTCTAGAACTTTTAATATTTTGTGAATGTGAATGCAATATTTGGCAGCCTGTCCTTATTCTTTCCTCTTGTTACATGAATGTCCTTTAAGGACTAACCATATCTTCAGTGATATTAAGACAAATTTTTTCACACACATAATTATTGACAATATGTTGCAGTCTGTTCACATAAAATATATTTGCATTACATGCTTGGTCATGTGTAATTTTGGTTCTTGAGAATCCAGTCTTTATGCTTTGATTCCATATAACTTCACCAGAACAATATTTATAAGGATGGACTTTTGTGACTATTGAAAATCTTAAGCATTTTCCCATAAACAATCTAGGTCCTAGGTCGTGATCTATCTGCAATGTTTGTTTAACATGTTTAACTCTAATTGGATGGACCACCTGCCCAGTCAGTATTTCCTATCCACTTAGTTTTTCTTATATGGATTTCTATGTTGATTTATTATTGTATATGCTAAAGATTCAGAGAATTTCATCTGAAAGACCTTAGAGCATTTCATCTGAAAGACCGTAGAGCATTTCATCTGAAAGACCTTAGAGCATTATGAGACTTGATGTAATCAGCAAAATGTGATTCCCAGACCGGAAAATTGAGAAAACCTCACTGCATAAAGATTGTTCTTCTGTTTGGACACTGCAACAGAATACTTCAATGCAATTAGGAACACCTTTGGTTTCCTTGTGGAATGTCTGACTTAATATTGAAAATCAAACAATTACTGAACAAAATTGTCTCTTTAGTTGCATTTATTCTTATGAAGGAATCTTAAAAGATCTAACATATGCATGAAAGACACTTTAGTAGAGAAGATATCAGAGAAGTCCATTAGGCACCAATTTGTTCTACCAGCTAAAAACTTTATAAACAAAAAAACAATAAAAACAGTGGATTTGTGTATTTTCTATACTTTCAACTGTGTAACAGTGAAGGGGATGTAATCTACTGTAGAAAATTGTCTGCAAAGTTTCATTTCCTTATTGTACTTTAATAAAAGATTCCCTTTATATGTGTGTGATAGACTATTCTTGTAAAGACTTTCAAAGAATTGATAAAATAGATATTAGATTGGTAACGACTGGTGTCTTCTTCATCACCTTTGAGAAGAGGTAATATCATCTGGGTTTATTGAATTCTTTTATTGGATTATTTTAAAATCTTCTCCTTTTTGAAATTTCTTGAAAAACAATCTCTTGGTTCCATTGGCTAGGGCACAAGAAAATATATATTAGGAAATGAAAGTGATGTAAAAATATAATAAACATATATAAAATAAACTCTAAATATCTCTAAAATAGTGTTCTTTTCAGAATAGATTTCTTCTATATGTATAGAGTCATGTCCAAGTATTTTTTCTCCATTTTGTTTTCTTAAGTGCTATTTCCATTTCTTTCTTTAGCAATCCAGTATTGAAGTCCAAAGGTGGTATTTTCAAATTCCAATAATAATGAGAATAAATTGCTAAAGAAATAATGTAATATCTATTAAAAATGTTTATGTTGTG
>JAJPUD010003138.1:52192-103210 GCA_023553655.1 Myrmecobius fasciatus | reverse complement strand
ATTGCTAAAGAAATAATGTAATATCTATTAAAAATGTTTATGTTGTGTTTGCCTCAAGTTTCTCATATGTGTGTATATGTGTATATACATATATACACACATGTACAACATACTGCACATACATACAGGTATGTATGAATATGTACATTGTTTATATACTATACATGCATTTACATATACATAAATGTCTTGTGCATATATATTATATGTATATGTACATACATGCATGTAAATTTACACATATACATATGTAAATACAACAACCTTACTCTTCTATCCATTATATAATCCTATGTATATGTATATGTGTATGAAAATATGTGTGTACATATAAATTACTGAATATGATGATTCTCACTCCAGGCTTTTAACAGACTTGTTTTTACCTCCATTCTATTCACTGTTTTGTGAGAAAATAGGTTTGGGATTAGTTTTTTTTTACCTTTCCCTTGCATAATATTTAAGCCAATGACCTTGTACTCTAAATTGAAATCAATCTTGGCTTCCATGTTTCCACTTGGCAAGGAGATTGTTTCATTGCTGGATTGTTCTCTTGTTCTTTTGACCTCTGGTCCATGGGGGTATGCTATTGATGTTTCTCTTTCTACAGTTTCATCTACAGTTTCTCTGGACCAAAGAATGTGGAAGCATATTATCTCAATGCTCTTAGTTCTGGGATCCTTAACTCATGGAGACATTCACCTGGGACTTTGGACATTGTTTTATATAATGTAATGTAATTACCTTCTCTTTTCTGCAATATATTATTTTACTGTACTATTCAGCACTTGCAAGAAAGTCAGTCAATAAGCATTTATTAAATGCCTACTTTAGATGGTAAAAGAGAAATTAGTGCCAGCCTTAAGTGTTATTCAGTGGGCACTTAAATCAAGGGAAATACAGGGAAACAAAAGAACCTGAAATATCCTTCAAGCCTCTGATAACACTGGCAGCCTTTTATTGGAGCACATTAATAAGTCCATTCATGTTTCAGTGGTGACCACTATCATGTGAAAAAATGGTTGATTAGTTGATCATCCTGAGAAGATTAACCTTGTCACAAACACTAGAAGAACAATGGGGGTGAAAAATTGGCCTACCTATGATAATATAGTTGACTAGATAGCATATTGAGGTAGCTGAGTTAATTTTCTTATTGAATAGGAGGAAGAGATCAGACTAGATTGCTTTTTGAAAACTTAACAATTTTTCATTCATCACAAGATTCTCCTTACTCCATTTACCCATCTCCTTAAAATATGACTATGGCGCATAAAATACCTTGATTTTGAGAGAATGAAAATGGAAGGTGACTCAAAGGATAATGAAAAGGTATATGGCATGTGCAAATAAGCTGCAAAATATTGCCAACAATTACTTGTATACTAAAAGCGGCATTGAAATATATCAGAATGCATGACAAAGAAATGATATAGAATATTCATGTAACAAAAGCAAAGGATAACAGCTCAAGTTCTGCATTTATATCTGCAAAATATTCAGAGAAACAGTGGAAGACCTTTAGTATCCTGGTTAGATTAACAATCAATTAATCAACACACATTTGTTAAATATCTGCTATAAGACAGGTAACAATGCTAGATGCTGCATAAACAAAGTGAAAAAAGCCTCATCCTTAAAGAGCTGCAGGATAGGGGAAATAACATGGACATATGTAAATATATTCACAGTTAATATAAAATATATAAAATGTGATAATAAAAGAGGGAAGATACCTGTAGTAGATTGAGACAAGGTTGAGGAGGGGTTTAAATGTCAGACAGAAGAGCTTACATTTGATTCTAGATGTAACAGAAATATACTGGGTTTTATTGAGTAGGACAATGAAATAATCAGATTTGTGGTTTAGGAAAATTAGAATTGTGTAGAGAATTTACTAGAGTAGTCAAAGACTTGAGATAAGGATCTGGCTCTTCCAATAACATACATGAGAGGTCATGAAGGTCTGAACTAAGGGGGTAGCTGTATGTCTAGAGAGAAAAGGGCAGACATGAGAAATGCTGTGAAGGTGGAAACAGTGAGATTTGATAAGTCATTTTATATATGGTGTGAAGGAAAATGAGTAGTCCAGAATAATGCTGAGGTACAAACCTGAGTTATTAGAAGGATGGTGATATGCTCAGTAGAAAAGGGAAGTTTGAAAGAGGAGGGAGTTGGGGGAGGGGGAATAACAAATTTAATTTTGAAAATACTGAGTTTTGAGATATATATATATATATGTATATATATATATATATATACACATGTACATATATGATACCCAGTTTTAAAAGGCAATGCAGGAGTAAAGTTCAGGAAAGAGACTAGGGAAAAGAAACAAAGATCTGAGTGTCATCAGCATAGAGATGATAATTAATCCAAAGGGAACTGATAATGTTACTGAAAAGGAAAGTGCTGTGAATGAAGACAAGAGGGCTTAGGGTAGGGCTTTGGAGAACACCCACATTTAGGGAATGTGTATGGAAGATGAGCTTATAATGAAGACTTAAAAGCAATAATATGAAGTGGCTAAGAAAGATATTTCATGGAATCCCAGAGAGAGAAAGTATCCAGGATTAAATGATAGTCAATAGTTTTAATTCTCCAGAGAGTTTGAGAAGGATATAGACTGAGAAAAAAACATCAGAATTGGCAAGGAAGAAACATTAGTGACTAAAAAAATAGCAGTTTTAGGTGAATAATGAAATCAGAAGACATATTTCAAATAATTGAGAGGTAACAGCAAAGGACATGGAATGAAGAAGTAGAATACTTTAAAAAAAATAAGAATTTCACTTAAAAGGGGAAGAGATACTCAGGGCAATAGTTTGAGGGAATGGAAGAGTCTAGTGAAAGATTCAAGTATGAGAAAAAGGCATATCTGTAATGGCGACAAGAAATGAATAAGTAGAGAAAGATTTCATGAGAGAGACAGAGAAACAGAGACAGAGAAAGACAAAAGAGAATGATTAAGGGAATAATCTCCTGAAGAAGACACGCGAGGATGGGGTCAAGGGTAGATGTAAAGGTTTTGGCAAAGAGAAAACCCACCTGTTCATTAGAGTTTAAAGGAGGAAAGAAAGAAAAATGCTATGAAGGAGCTATAAGATAAAAGAAGGGGAGAAGAGGAAACTCACAACAACTTGCCTATATTTTCTTCATAACATATGAAGCCAAGTTTTTGATTTTAAGCAGTAGTACTAGAGAAAGGAAAATGGAATAGTTGATTTAAAGGGATAAAAGAATATTTTGAAGAGATACTATGGGGAATAGGATAAAGAATTAATTAAAAGGATCGTCATGTTGAAATTAGGACCCATCTGATCAATGGAGATCAGATTACATAAAGTTATAATATATTCAGCATTATTGGGGAAAAGCTCCATTCAGTAGTATCCCATAAGGATAGAAAAAGAAAGAGGAATGATCCATAATTGGGGTTGACTAGGTATACGTGGCAATGAAATAAGGGAGCAAGGAATTTGAGAGTAGACAATAACAGTTAAACTGGTTCATGAATGTGTTGAGATTTCAAGGAAAGGAAACTGAAGTCAGAAAGTATGATGGCTTGGGAAAATACTGAGGAGTAAAGGAATTAGAAGAGATGAAGAGGATAAAGACTAGGTTTAGGAGGACTAAAGTAGAGGGGAAAATAATATTACAGGAGGTTATAATTGGATTAAAGAATTTTGGAATTATAAACATAGAAGTGGAACACGTGAGGAATCATGAGGTCAAGAATATAACCATCCTTTTATTGACAGAAGTGGAATGAAGGAATAGTTCTCATGGGGAGAAAGTAAAAATTTTTTATTATTATTAAAGTTTTTTTTATTTTCAAGGCATATGCAAAGATAATTTTCAACATTCACCCTTGCAAAACCTTGTGTTTCAATTTTTTTCCCCTCCCTTCCTTCCACCCTCTCCCCTAGACAGCAAGTAATCCAATATATGTTAGACATATGCAGTTCTTCTATAGAGTCTGCCAAGTGGCTTCAGTCCCCAGGTCATCTGAAATAAATATCTCATCACTAAATGGAAATAGTCTTTCTCTAGATACAAATCACAACTAAACTACAAAAAAGAGTTTGAGTTTATATTGGTCAACATATTTTAAAGTCACATTTAAAGACAAGATACAAAATAAATAGTGAGACCATGAAATAAAAGGCAAAAGCTTCCAATCCCCCATCTAGTTGGGTTAAATAGAGTAATGAATTAGACAGGATATGATTCAATTCAGACACATAATGGGAAGCAGCTCTCCCTTCTCTGTGGATGAGGCAAAGGTTAGGACAGGAAGGGAGTGAAGGCATTGTAGCTTAGGGTTTTATGTACTTCTGCAGATGATAATTACTCAGTTTTCAGTTCATAGCATATATCCATCAGTTTGCTATATCTCCTTAGTTATGATTCTCACTAGTCTTAGAATGTGAGACTCCTCCATTCTAGTCTCACATGACCTTTCTTCACAGCCACCCACGATGGTAAATCACAAATTGTTCTTATCCATCCATTTTGCTGGAGGAAATCGTCATATGTTCTAGACATCCCCTTAACTCACCAATAGTAGCAGAAAAAAAGCATATACTCTGACTCATATTTGATTCCGAAAAGCAATCTTTTTTCAAAAATAGTCCATAGAATATTTATTTAATGTAGTCAAAAGATATATATACATATAGTGAATGTAATATATTGTCATATGTTTTTATAGCATAGATAATATAAAAGTCACAGAATGGCATCTTGTCTTTAGACTTTCTATTTAATCTCATTAAAAAAAAAACCCACAACTTAGAACAAAATAACAATCATAACAACAAAATAGATATTTATGTAGAGATTTGTAAATGACAAAGGAATTTATATATATCATCCATATTTTCTTTCTATTTCCTATATACCTGTATGGGTCTTTTTTCTAAAATTTATTCTTTTTATAGCTCTCTTGGAATTAAAGTTTTTAAGGTACATATCTTTGAATTCCTATTTCTAAATAGCTTTTCCATATATAAAGGAAATTTCATTTTTTCTTTTTTGCACTTAGTTGCTAGTATATATGAGACCCTCATATCTTTATTTGGTATTATAAAAACTTTATAATGTAGGTAAAACAGTTATTATTATTTCATTTTATTGATGAGGAAACTGAGTCTCAGAGAGGTCACACAGCTAGTAAGTTTCAGGCACAGCATTCAAACTTAGTTTTCATAGATAATGAGTAGCCATTGGCCAGGGATATTGTAGAGGGGAATCCACTCTTCAGGTACAAGTCAAACAAGATGACATAGGTCCCTTCCAGAGCTATGATTCCCTAAATCCATTAATCTCACTGTTTCTTAATAGTAGAGTTCCAAGGAAATCTTAGCTCCAAATCACTTACTGACATCAAACTTGGTATATCTAAAACTAACTGAGATAATTGTGAAATGCCACCAACATGATAATTTACATATTTGATATACTCATGATGAGAAAAAAAAGAAATTCAATAGTTTGTTAATGAAATTTTAAACTTTCTTATTTCTTGAGAACTTGAACTTTTGAAAATGGCTGGCTCAAAACCACAGGAACTCAGACTTGGAAGGGACCTCAGGCTCCACTAGACCAAATATCCACTATATATCCACTCTACCACTGGGGAAAAGGTTATCCAATTTTCTTTACCTCTTCTGTGTGGGTTTTCTGAACCATTCTAGCCTAAAATCAAGTCTTTCTAAATTCCATCAGCTCTCTATTTGGAAGACCCAGTGTCAAAACAATAGTATTTTTTTTCATTCAGCTTTATTTATCTTCTATATATGTATATGTGTATAAGATTCTTATTCTTTCTTTAATCCTTATATTCCTCTTAGAATTAAAGCTTCTAATCATTTCAAATTTGTTTATACATCCATATCTTTATCAGCTTTTTTGTTTTTCCTTCAAGCTTTTTCCCCCAATATTACTTTATTTTTCCAAATACATATTAAGATAGTTTTCAATATTCATTTTTGAAAAACTTTCTTCCAATTTTTTTTCCTCTCCCTTACCTTTCCCTTTCCCAAGACAGCAAACAATTTGATATAAGTTAAATATGTGCAATTCTGTTAAATATATTTCCATGTTTTATGTTGTGCAAGAAAAATCAAATCAAAAGGAAAAAAAAATCATGAGAAAGAAAAAAAAAAAAAAAAACACCAAGCAAGCAAAACAACAACAACAAATAGGTGAAAATACTATTTAGCTCCTTTTTTTTTTTTTTTTTGTAACTGGTCTTTTAACTGGTCTAGTCATTTTAGAATGTAAGATTTGAGAGAGAATTTAAGAGATAGATTATCTTGTAAAAAAAACTTTTTATTTAAGAAATTGAATTTCAGAGTACTTCACAAAAGTATGAGGTAAGTTTAGGATTCAAACTCAGGTTTTCTTACTCCAAATTTAGCACTCTTTGAACTACAGTAACAAAAGTTATTGTAAAAAAAAAAAAAAAAAAAGCCATTCCTTGCCTATTTGCTAGTGACAAGGGGTAGAAACCTGCTAATTCATAATCTTGATTTTTTCTACCTCCCAACTCCAGGTATGATTTTTTTTTAAATTGATTGAATGGTGAAGTTTGACAGCAGAGATTAATCAATCTTAGCAATTGCCTATTAGTTTCCAACAGCAGTAATTATCTTTGAATTATCTTTTCTTGTTTGGGAGCTGCTGACAGATTAGTGGAAAAATGACTTCAATTTATCATCAGATTGTTACTCCCATGAAACTGCATTCCCCTAAGTGTGCAGTTGTGCTGAAATTGATAATAACTTTGCTAGGAAAGAGTCAGGCAAGAATGTCCTTGCTTAAGAAAAAGAAATAAAGAAAACTCCCATCAAAAAGGAAATGGCTAAACAAATTATAATACAAAAACATAATGGAATATAAATGCCCCCAAAGAAATAATGATATAAAGAATTCAGAGAAGCATGAAAAGAACTAGATAACCAGATAGAGAAAAGGTTCATAAACCAAGAAAATAGTATGAAAAAAAGTCGGACTTTATGTAGCACAATAGATAGGAGTATTAAGAGTCTTAATACTTTCATGTGACTGAACCCACCACATATCCATTTTGAGATTCAGTGTTCTCTATAAAATGAGGGAATTGGACTTGATGGTCTCTAAGATCCTTCTCAGTTCTAAACCTATGATCCTGTATATAAATGGAAAATATTACACAGAGAGAGAGAGACTGAGACAGAGACAGAGACAGACAGAGAGAGAGGAGAGAAAGAGGAGAGAGAGAGAGAGAGAGAGAGAGAGAGAGAGAGAGAGAGAGAGAGAGCGCTATAGAATTATAATGATCAAACTTGGAATCAGAAAAGAGAAATGATCAGAGAAGAGATAATACACACCCTTGTCTTCATCAGAGAGGTGATGTTTTAATATGTCAGACATATGTGTTTTAATATATTGCCAGACACAAGGTATTTCTCAGCTTTGCTGAACTTTTTCTTTAAAAAAAATTTTTTAGGAGTAGCTAGTTGGTCTTCTTTCCTAAGTTTCACTAGGGGTATAAGGAGAAGAGAAGATGTCTTATCATCCTAGCCTCATTAAACTCATTTGTTTAAGTTTACTAAATAGAATTCTTAGGCTGATTCTCAAGGACCAAATCTGACAACCAGGGGGGTATGATAGGAGTTAAAAGAAATTTTTTGGCCACATCTCAAGTAAAAGTTTAAACTGATAAATAAGCAACAAGAGAGTTCTGTTCAAAAGACAGATTTAAATGCCTGCAAGGTTTTTCTAAGAGCTAACAGATTGGGATCTGGAATCACAAAGGAATTGAAATAGCCCTGGGGTTATCAATGAAAAGAAAAAAGTTTTGAACAGCTATAGTTAGTTAAATAGATGAACCAGCAGATGGCAATGGAGAGCAGTTCAGGAAAGCTACTAAGAGATGAAATGGAAGAGAGCAAGAGAAGGTAAATTTTAGTCTAATGACATCACTAAAAGACACCAGTGATTCTCTAAGAGAGCAGGGTTAGAGGAAGGGAAAAGGATTCCTTTAGGGATACTGCCACAGGAGCTTGAGCTATCTTTACTGTAATCTGCCTCCTTCTTGTGTGTTCTCCAGCCACATATTTTCTGGCAACAGATGCTCCCTGCATGGAGCTTTTATCTCACTGATATCATTTTAATCTAGAGGGAGAGCATACCTCTGTGTGTGTGGGGAGGGAAGATAGACTTTTTTCATCACCTATCTCACTATATTTGAATGCTGGGATTCAAAAAAGAAAAAGAAAAGAACATGTAGTTCCTTCCCTTTTTTGCATTAGTGGAAGACCTGAGCATAGAATAAGACATACTTTCAGGCTGCTTTGATGTGTTGATTGGTTTTGCTGAACTGCTTTTTAAAAAATTAATAATAAAGAATTTAAAATATTCTTTGTTACTAGAGATAGCTTTCTAGGAAGGTCAAGATGATATAAAATAGCAATACAAATTTTACAATGTTGAGCAGAACTAGATGAGAAAAATAGCTATATATCTACATGTATGCACATGCATATATATATATATATACATTTATGTATATAGACATAGAGGAATAGCAATTCCAGACAGGATAAGGTAATTGCCAAATTGTCACACAAAGAGTTACAGAAAGATCTTCATTTGGTGATCTCACCAGCTTCCATGAATTTATTTAATTACATTTCTATCCTGACGACTCCCAAATCTATCTTTCCTGTCTCAATCTCTCTGCTAACCTACAAGAATGCATCTCCAACTGCCTCCTCGGCCTCTTGGAATGGATGTCCAGTCAACAGTTTAAATTCTGTATGTTTAAAACAGACTCGTTGTTTTTCTCTATTTACCTCCTTCTCCCTTACCTTCTGTATTGCTCTAGAGAAGAACACCATCCAACCAGATCTCCCTGCTCACAACCTAGGAATCATCCATCCTGTATTCCTCACTATTTTTTATGTCTCATGGCCAATCTATCCCCAAGCCCTGTCCATTTCACCTTTACAATATCTCTCAAATATGCCCCATTCTCTACTATGACATGGCCACTATTCCAGTACACACCAACTACTGGGTCTGCCTACTTCAAATCTCTCCCCACTCTAGTCCATTCAGTCACCAAAGTAATTTTCCTATAGCACAGGTCTGATTCTTGTCATTCCCTCTAATCAATAAACTGCAATGGCACCCTGCTGCTTCCAGGAACAAATATAATTCCCCCAACTTTTTGACTCAGTGACACTGGTCTCTTGGATATGTTCCATACACAAAACACTACATCTCTCAGCTCTGTGCACTTTTTCTATCAGGCCTAGAAAACACTTCTCCACAATTCTAATTATTGACCTCCTTAGCTTCCTTAAAGTACTCAATAAATTTCACCTCCTAACGAAAACCTTCCTTAACCCCTAATAATGCCAGTGGCTTCCCTCTTTTAGATCCCTATTTATATAGCTCGCTTTATATTTATTTTTTTGCTTGTTTGTTTGTGACCTTCTTCATTAGATTGTAAATTCCTTAAGGGCAGGGACTATCTTTTATATACCCAGTACTTGTCACAGAGTAAGTGTTTAATAAATGTTTATAGATTGCTTGAATTATCTGAAGACCAGAAAGAATTGATGGAAGAGAGAATTAAAAAAAAAAAAAAGAAAAGAAATTTACATTAATTTTTTTTATATTTTTGAAAGAAATAGCAAGTTGTGTATAGTAGATTTGCAGTTTCATGAACAATCATCTCTTATTTTTTACCTTACTATGTTGTAGAAATACTTGTTTTATTCCATAAATTAATAAGAAAAGAGAAGAATTAACTTCACTTGGTAGAGCATGAAAACTCTAATTTAGTTAATTGGAAAGAAAATGAAAGAGCATTAGAGGCAGCGTCAGGAATATACATTGAATCATAGATCAAACATTTTCTAACTACTCATAATATGTAAAGCCTCTGAATGGGGCAAAAAGCAGAGACAAGAAATGACAGAGTTCATGAAGTCTCAGTAAAGGCAAATTGGGGATGGAGAAGGGGAAAGCAATATATAACTAAACTATGTTAAGAGGTTTGGCTCACGATAGAAAAGTACCATTTGCATCCAGAGAGAAAGCTATGGAGACTGAACATGGATTAAAGCATAATATTTTCACCCTTTTTTGTTTTCTTGTTGTTGTTTGTTTGCTTGGATTTTTTTCCCCTTTTGAGCTGATCTTTATAACACAGCGTAACAAGTATGGAAATATATTTAAAAGAATTACCTATGTTTAAACTATATGGGATTGCTTGCTGTTTAGAAGAGGGAGGAAAATGGAAGAGAGGGAGAAATATTAAGAACACAGGGTTCTGCAAAGGTGAATGTTGAAAATTATCTTTGAATGTTTTTAGAAAAATAAAATACTATTTTAAAAAATAGGGTCTGATAGAGGCATAGTTTGACATGAACTTGGAAAGCTCTTAATGGGGGCACTTTTGGAATGGCCTCACATAACAGGTTGAGGAATTGTCACTAGGAACTTTAAAATTTTACTTCTATTTCCCCCTAGAGCTAATCTTTCCTTTCTGAATTTTTTTGAGAGACATTAGAATATCTTCAGGTCCCTGAACTGCAAATCAGTTTGCCTTGCATCATTCAAGTAGAACAAGGAAGAGAGAAAGCAGAAGATTAATCCCAATGAGTGTGAATGTATGTATTGGTTATGTCAATGAGTGAGGAAATAAGGATCTGATAACTTTATCTCTACTGATTAAATACTAAGATCGAATCCTGGGGAATACCTAGAAAGCAATTCTCTAGTAAATGTGGTTAAACAAGAATCTAAGGGACAAAGTAAATGTCCCTTAGGATAAAATCCAATAGAGTTTTACACTTAAGGCACTTAACAAACCACAAAGTACTAAAGCAATGTTAGCTATTATTATTGCTGTTTGATTAGCCTTGGTTAGGCCACCAAAGATGGTTGAGAGGCTCTTAGTTAAAAAGAATAAATATGATGTTAATTTATAAGTTTAGAGCCATACCAACCAAGCTTCCAGAGGGATACTTTAGACAAAATAATAGCAACTTTCATTTGGAGGAACAAAAGATCTAAAATACAAAGGAAATAATTTTAAAAGGTAGGATCTCAAACAGTATCATAAAAGTTATCTCTGGTATTGATTTAAAGTTATCTCTAGTTTAAAAGTAGAAAATGGTTCTAAAAAAGTAGAGAATGGTTTAAAAGTAGAAAAACAGATTAGTGGAGCAGACTCGATAAAGAAAAATCAGAAATATAAGAATTCAATAAGCCAATGTTCAATAAACTTTCAAATATACATTAGCCAGGATAGGGGTGGGAGGAATCCACTTTTGACAATTTCTGAGAGAATTGGAAAGCAGTCTGACAGAAATTAGGTTTAAATTTGCATCTTTTAGCATATTCTACAATAAATTCAAAATAGATATGGAACCTAAATGTGAAATATCATGAAAAAAAATAAAGATAGAAGAGAAAGAAAGAATATACATTTCACAGCTGTGGAAAAAGGGGATGGATTTTTGACCAAAGAAAAGAGAAAAGTAACTGCAAAAGATAAAATGATCAGGTTGGGTTTTTTTTGTTTTTTGTTTTTTGTTTTTTTAAATTACATGAAACAGAAACAAAATTAATGCAAATAGAAAAAGAAGGCAAGTGTAGTAGACTGGGGCAGAAATCTTTGTATAAGGTAATTAATTCCAAGTTACTAATAACCTAGTCCTATGGACAATCAAGAGAAATATATAAGATAAAAAATCATTCCCCAATAAATAAGTGCCCAAATTACATAAGCAAAGACTTCTCAAAAGAATAATTGTAATCAATTTAAAATCACATGAAAAGCACTCCAAATTGTTAATTATAGAAATCCTAATCAAATCAAATGTGAACATGTCCCTCTTCAAATTGGCCAAGATGACAGCAATAGAAATAATACATGGTACAGGAGTTGTGGAAAGAAGGCCAAACTAAAGCTTTATTAGAGTTGTGAAAGGATCCGGTATTTTGTAAAGCAATTTGGAATTATCTGTAGCAAGTGACTCAACTGTCTACATGCTCTTTGACCCAAGATTATTCCACTGCTAGTTATACTCCCTAAGAAGGTTAGTTAACAAAAAACAGAGGCTCCATTTATAGAAAAATATTCATAGCAATCCTTTTTGTGGTAGCAAAACTCTAAAAACAATGTGGTTGAATAGCTTCAGTCATGTCTGACTATGACTCCATTTGGATTTAATTTTTGGCAAGCATATCAGAGAGGTTTAGCATTTCCTTCTTCACCTCATTTTACAGATCAGGAACTGAGACAGCAGGTTTAAGTGACTTGACTAGGCTCACACAACTAGTAAGTGTTTGAGGTCAGATTTGAACTCAGGAAGATGAGGCTCCCTGATTCTTAAGTCCAGTGTTTTATCCACTGTGCCACCTAGCTGACCCTGGAAACAATATATTCATTTATTGTAGAATTGTTAAATGAATTTTACTACATGAAATAAGAACAAAATAAATGTGATGAATACAGAGAAACATGAAAAGATAAACTGATCAAAGTGAAGTAAGCAAAACCAGGAAAACAAACTTAAGGATTATGACAGTGTTAATGCAAAGAACAAGAGTAGACAGTGCAATTCCAATTGATTGCTATGGATTTATAATAATGAAGTTTGGAACCAAAGAAAAGATAAGGGAAGCATCTGTCCAGACTTCTTTGTATAGTTGGAGGATTCTGGGTTTGAAACACTGTATACAATACTGAAATGGTGCTTAGTTTTACTAGACTTTTTTTTCCTTCCTTTTTAATATTCATTGTCCTAAGAGATGATTCTGAAGGAAGAGGGAAAGTAGGATAAACTGGGAAATGGGAGTAAAGTGAAAACAAAGGAGAATGAATTTGAAATATCTCACCAGCACTCCATCTGCTGTAGTATTTGGTATGAATGCTTAATCCATTTAAATAGATGTCTGTCAAAGCTTCGTAGCATAAGTAAAATAAATAAATAAATCACTAGTTCTTGAGCTAGAGGATCTGTGTTAAAATTGCTTCTCTGAACCACTTGTGTCATCTTAGTCAAGTAATTTACATGCAATAAGATTCAATTTTCTCATTTGTAAAAGTGTCTTCTTTCTTTTGTTTTACTCTGTTCTCCCCTTTACTCCCCTGCCATTTTTACCTTTGTATCTCTAACTAATACCCATTTAAAAGTTGAATGAATGAACAAATGAATGTTAATCAATCACAGACTCACACTATGTATTCCCCCCTCCATTTTGCTCTCCCAGTTCTACTTTATATGTTGGCAGAAAGATCATTGTTACACATAGTTATGTGCATGTCATTCTCCTGTTACCGAGTCTTCAGTTGCTTACCCAACAAAGATTAAACTGTTTGGCAGATCCAATTCTGGCATATCCAAACTTTCCCAGCATTTTTCCTCCTCATATAATCCTTCATGCACTTGCCCTCCAGTCAAACTAGAAGATCCTCTTTTTCTGAAAAGGAGACATCTCTTATTTCTGGGCTTTTGCAAATTCTATTAGTCAAAATTGCCTTCCTTCCCCCTTTCCCTGATGAACTTCTCCCCTTCTTTTACAGAACATTTTAAGTGGCACCCTGCTTACAGCCTTCCCTGAATCCTCCTCTTCTATAGCCTTCCTCCTCTGACCTCATTTAAACTTTGATTTGTACTTCTCTAACACACTTATCATGGAATGTGGTCTAACAGAGAACTGGACTCAGAGCCAGGAGATCTAAATTCAAATTCTAGCTCCATATTCTACTAGCATCTAGGTGCCTCAGTGGATAGACCAGAGTTCAGACCCAGCCAGGGGAATTTACTAGCTATGTGGCTTTGCCTAAGTCACTGGCCTCCCTTTGCTTCAACTCTCTGGAGAAGAAAATGGCAAAGCACTCTACTATCTTTTCCCAGAAAACCCTATAAATAGAATTGACAGGATGTCTGCCATGGGTTTCCAAAGAGCCAGACATGACTGAACAGCAACTATAACTATGCTACTGGTACAAGCCAAAAAAGGGGAGCAACTAGGTGGTACAGCACTAAGTCTGGAGCTAGGAAGACATCTTCCTAATTTCAAATATAGTCTCAGACATTACTGGTTGTGTTTCCTGAGCAAGTCTTTTTATTATTATTATTATTTTTTGCTTCAGTTTTCTTATGTAAAATGAGCTGGAGAAGGAAATAGGGTCACAAAGAGTTGGACATGACTCTAACAACTAAACAACAGTTCCACTAGCAGTATATACTTGAATAAATAACAATTTTGTCTATAAAATCTGTACAATGGAAATAATAAATCTACTATCATCCACAATGGGCTATTGTGAGAAAACAATTTGATAACTCAAAGATCGAATGTGAATTCCTATTGTTATAGTCTCTATAGTGTTGTCTTTGCCTTTCACTAAATGGTGAGTTCCTAAGGACAGAAACTGTCTTCCCTAAATTTTTCTTTCTTTCAGTGCCCTGGATAGTATTGTGCACATAATATATAACTAATGAATTTTTTTCTTTTTGTTGTTTGGTCAGTCATATTTATTGAAAGTATGGACAGAGCCTTGTACTGAGGAGATAACAATTGGTAGGGCTGAGATAGTGCCTAATCATTCCCTTAAGGAATTTGTGATCTCAAGGGGAAGCAGGAAAAACATACATAAAATCACATAACATAAGGAACCTTCATTTGTGTCCAATATTTTTTAAGGATGTACAGAACTATGTATACAAATCCTGGGGAACAAACAGAGCTGGTTTGGATATTCTCAGCCTTTCCTGAGCTGAAAGAAATTCTTTGTTTTACCAACCTACCTGGATTTCTGTTCACCTCCAAGGGGAAAGAGAAGTTTCCGGGGGGGGGGGGGGGGGGGAGCTTTTTTTTTTTTTTTAATCTGGATTTATGATTTCATCCACATAGGAGACTCCCGGTAAGGCAAGGTCCTCCATCAAAACAGATCAGCATCTGCTGTTCAATTTATTTGTTCAGTCACTTTTCAGTCATGTCTGACTGTTTGTGACCCTCTCTGGGGTTTTCTTGGCAAAGACATAGAGTAGTTTGCCATTTCCTTTTCTAGTTCATTTGCAGATGAGGAAATTGAGGCAGACAAATAGGGGTTAAGTGTCTTGTCCATGGTCATACAGCTAGTGCAATTTAGATTCTTAGAGAATTGCTTCTATGGAATTAAGTGACCTACAGTCACATGCAATAAGTATTTATCAGAGATGGGCCTTGAACCCACTGATTCCAAGATCATCTCTCTTCCTACTTCAGCATGTCTGTCTCTCCAGAGAGAGATTTGTTGTGAAAATTCAGACCTTTAGCTAGAGTACCAGTGTGCAGAACTGGTCAGTAAATCACCAGAAACAAGTTTTTGTGGGAGTAATCTTTCCCAAAACTTCCTGTCTCTAGTTGAGTTAGACATACAGGCTTCTTTATACTCAGAGTAATGAGGCCTGCCCTTTGTGTTTGCAGTGCACATTACAGCTATTCATTAGTTAATCCCCACCACAGTCCAATGCATTGTTTAATCCATTTGGCCTTCCCTACCTCTATTCCTGAGAAAATGAAGTATTGTGTCAGGGCCAAGAGCTTCCAATTCCCAGTGTTTCTCCAAAGTTTCTCTCTTTTATCTTGGGGTGTTTGCTGGCCCCTTCACAGGGGGATGGAAAAAACCATGGGATTTGTAGTGAATGGGGTCTTGGACCAGAAGTCAGAGTCTGTAGTTAATGCACAATTGTATCTGAATGACCTTAGGCAAGTCACTTTGGATTTCCTTAGTTGCTTGACCTGTAAAATGAGGGGATCAATCCAGATGATCTTGGAAACCTGATACAGAATGATTAGGTCAGCCCTTTTACCCTGAGGACCAAGAGGGAAGCTAACCACAAAGGCTAACATTTATATAGCGCTTTAAAGTTTGCAGAGTGACTGTTAAATATCCCTTAGTGCAATTCTTTGGACTCCAAAGGAATTTTGCCACCCCTGGGCTTAGCCTTATCTAGACGAGGCACAATTAAAACATTTGTTGAGTAGATGTTCCAACTCTTTTTGTCTACCTCAATATAGAAACTACTTAGCCTTTGGAATCTGTGGGTCCTTGATGGATGATAGCCTAGTTCTTTGAAAGCAGCTTTATTTTTCCAGGACAGAAAATGAGGAGGATTCCAAGATCGTCATTTGTCTGTCTCCTTGTTCTTTTCCCATATGAGTGAAGTGTCTATGTGTTTATATATTGATCCATAAGTAAAAATAGTAGACATCGACATAGAACCCTAAGATTTGAAAAGATCTTTGCATTCACTAAGTTGATCTTCATAAGGGCCCAATGAGTTAAGGACAATAGTTATTGCTGCCAATTTACAGATGAGGAAATAGGTTTATAAAATTCCCAGAAATTGAGTGGATGCCCATCAGTTGGGAAATAGCTAAATGAATTATGATGTATGAATGTAATGGAATATTATTGGTCTATAGGAAATGATGAGCAGATTGATTTCAGAAAAGCCTGGAAAGACTTACATGAACTAATTTCTAAGTGAAGTAAGTAGAATGAAGAGAATATTATACATAGTAACAAGAAGTAAGGGAAGGAGGAAAAAAGTTTGGAACATAAGTAAAGGTGAATGCTGAAAACTATCTTTGCATGAATTTAGAAAAAATATACTATTAAAGTAATAATAATAATAATAATAATAAAGAAAAAAATTCCCAGAGTAACACAGTTGGTAATTATCCAGAGAAGAATTTGAATCCAGGTCTTCTTGAGCCCATCTAACTCCTTATCCATTACATTATATAGTTGGATTAATTAGAATAAGACTGTCTATATAATTCCTAAACCCAAGCATCAAAAGTCCCTTTCAGACTTGCATCCGTTGTTTCTTTCAACCAAGTGGCTGACTAAATAGGGCACTTTCTTACTTTGAATTTCTGGAGATTTCTCTATATCATGCATTTACCTGTAAGCACCTTAAAGGTTTTCACAACAGAATGCTGGCCAGGTGCCAGCATTGGATCTGGAGAAGATAGAAAGCAATCTGATATAGCTTATACATGTGCAATCACATAAACATACTTCACAACATAATCATGTTGTGAAAGAAAAAACAGAATAAAAGGGAAAAGCCACAAAAACAAAACTTTTCAAAGTGTGCTTCAATCTGCATTCAGACTCCATCTACTCTTTTTCTGGATTTGGATAGCTTTGTCTATCATGAGTTATGGAGTTAAGTGACCTACAGTCACATGCAATAAGTATTTATTAGAGATGGGCCTTGAACCCAGACTGATTGATTGGAATTGTCTTAGATTATTGTGTTGCTAAGAAGAGCTAAGTTTTTCATAGTTAATCATTATATAGTGTTGCTGTTATTATGTACAATGTTCCCCTGGTTCTGCTGACTTCACTCAGCATCAGTTCATTTAACTCTTCCAAGGTTATTCTGAGATCTGCCTGCTCATCTTTTCTTATTAGCACAATAATATTCCATTATATCCACACACAATAACTTGTTCAGTCATTCCCCAATTGACAGGCATTCCCTCTTTTTCCATTCCTTTGCCACCAGAAAAAGAGTACAACTATTAATTTTAAGGGGATAGTTCAGATTCACGGTAAAATGCAAAAATTCCCATTTCATAGTCCTAAAAACTTATTTTCTAAACAGACTTAAGTATAATTATATGTAATATATATATAATATAATAATGAATAGTATATTAAGTCTTGCTGTCAATGTGTGGTGGTGTTTTATATTTAGCAATTCTTTTGTGCTTAAGAAATAAATATATAACCCATATCTGATTGCTATTATACACTGAATGCCTTTCTATTCCTTCTTTGGGGAGATCTTAGCCATGATTCACAACCCATTCTATAAGCCCGAGGGTTTAAGGATCTAAAGAGAATGAGAAAAAGGAGCTTGGCCTTTCTCTTTACAGGTTCGGTTCTACCAGGACTTAACTCAACTTGGACCAAATGCAGAAGTCCTAGATATATGGGCCCCTTAGTGAAATGGGCATGGTGCCCTATCTCAGGTCCAACAGTGATTTTTTTATTGTTAAATATATATGACCCTAAATTGTATGCTTTATTAAATATCTGATAAAAGAAATGGCTGATTCTTTTGAAGAAGAAAATTATTCAAATAAATCCCTCCTCAATGCTTACCTTTTTATGACTTGTGAATCTTAGTTGCCATAATCATAAAATAAAAGAGCAATGAGAAATGAATTCTCTGATACCTTACAGTTTTGACAGTTAATAATTCTGTGACAGAAGGATATAATTTAATTCATGAAGAGGATCCCTGGCTGTCCTCTGAGTCAACAGTGTTTTTTTCATCTACAAATGAGTATGTATAATATTATCTCTTTATAAGCTATAAGCCATCACATCTCCATTCTATCTCATCCACAGAAGATAAACTCCTTGAGGGTAGGGTCTATTTTTTTTTTATTTTGTCTTTATGTTCAAGTACATGAACAATATCTGATATATTTGTTATTGTTGAGTCATTTCATTCACATCCAACTTTTCTTTGATCCCATTTGAGGTTTTCTTGGCAAAGATACTGAAGGGGTTTGCCCTTTCTTTTCCCAATATATTTTACAGAGAAGGAAACTGAGACACATCAGGTTAAGTGACTTACCCAGAGTCATACATCTAGCAAGTGTCTGAAGTCAATCTAGGACTCAGAAAGATGAGTCTTTCTGATTCCAAATGTGGCACTCTATATATTACCTGACCTAGCAGCTGCTTGATACATAGCAGCAATTTAGGAAACGTAACACAGGATTTAATTGAACTCTGAAAATCCTTCCAAAAAACCTATAACCACTTATAAAATCTAGTAGTTTTATAGGGTTTAGATTTGGAAGGGATCTTCAATGTAATAGAATTGAACCTCATCAATTTTCAGAGGAGGATGCCCAGACAGGTTAAGAAACCTGCCCGAGATCACACAGTCTCCCACTTCAACAACTTGTCAGCCTGCTAAGGATTTGCTATTTCCCTGGCTTGGCAGCTTTCTTCCCCATCACATTAAAGCCCATCTGTCATTGAATGTATAAGCCCTAGGAAGATGTCTGTGGTTCAGATTGGTTAAGCAACTTGCCTATATTAACACAGTTAGTAAATGTCAAAGATGGGATTTCAGCCTTCTTTGTCCACTTTCTTACATACTCCCTTCTGACTCTAAATCTGATAAATCATTATTGGATATTGCAAAGGGGATAATTGTGCATCTTTGCCTGTATACTTTTTACTAACCATTAGGAAGAGACAAAATAATAATGTACAAAAAGTGTAGTTCTGAGTCCTTTGTTTCGACACTAGTACCTGTGTGAGTGTGATCTTGATGCTCCAATGGATATCTCTGGATTTAGACAGATTTCTTTCTCCCCAAAGGTCCAAGCCTATTCCCTTGAAGTTGTATCTTTCCCTTTCTTCACCAGAGGGAGCTATGTGCTTATACAAAGAAAAACAAATTAGCTTGCTTACTTGCCTAATCTTTCTTAGAAGAGGTTTCTCAGCTTCTTTTTCTCCTCCCTCCCTCATTTCCATGGACACATGTGTGTGTAGACAGTGGTGATGGTGTTAGTGGAGACAGGATGAAATTGGAGTCCCTAGAGCATAACACAGTTTGTGTCACTTTAAACCTAGTAGTGAGTCTGATACTGTCCACCTGATGTAATTTCACATGAGGACCCAGGGTTTTATAGCATCATAGTATTTGGAATTTTTAAAGGGAACTTAAAATCCAACTATTTCATTTTCTAGATGAGGAACTCAAAACCCAGCAGGGGTTAATGATTGTCTTAAAGCCAGGATTTAAACCCCAAGTTTTCTGTCTCCTAAGTGTTTTTTTTTTCCCACTACTATAACTTTGATGTTCAGTTTCTTTGAGCAGTTCATTCCCAGTGTTTGATAGAAGACACTGAATAAGTTGGCTATGAGAAATATAATTGTTTTACTGTCCCAAGTAGATAATATCAACTTCCTTCACTAGAAGTCACTTCAAATATTTGGGAACACACAGATTTATTCTAATTTCATAGCTAAAGTCAAGAGTATTGCAAATTATTTACAACACTCAGGATCCATTTAAGTTAATTTGATTCGACAGACATTTATTTAGCAGGAACTCTAACCATTCTACTTAGCAAGAGATAAGACTGGGACCTGGATTTCACTGGTCTGGGAAACCAGGTGAGGAAATTCCCTCTACCAATCCAGATTAATACTTGTTCTGCAATAAAGTGTTTTAAAGAATTGCCTGGTGGGACACTAAGAGTTTCCAGGACTTGGCTAGGATCATCTAGCCAGTATGCATTGAGGCAAGACTTGAGCCCAAGTTTTCATGTCATTTAGATCAGCTGATTATCCCACCACACTGGCTATGAGGATAGGGAAATAAAAATGATAATGCATTTTTTTCATAGTCCCTTTTTTTTTTCAAGTTCCTTATAATCTAATAGGGTAAAAAATGAGCATGATACTAAATGGAGTGTGATAGAAATAGCTGACAGACATGTGGACAAATTTTTCTGCAAACCATTTATGTGAATAACTTCACTGTCACTTTTGACCATAATAATAACTAATCAATAAACATTTATTACATGCCAGACACTGTGTTAAGCACTAGTGATAACAGATGACAAGTGAACCAATCTCTACTCTTTCAGCTGTAATTTTCACGATTTCCACTTGGAGAATTATGGATACTATTTTGCAGAGAGGTGACCTACCCACATTACTCTTTCTATAATCCTAATTTAAAAACTAGAAGGTACCTTAGAGATTTCCCCTTCCCCCCATGTCTGGGACTGAGTTTTAATCACTCATGATTCTTCTCTACCAATCCTATTCAGAAGAGTGTCTTGCATATATTAGTATTCAGTAAATGGTTTTTGAAACTAATTGAGAAGCCAAGAACTTTAGATAAAAATGGTAAAGGTTTGATTAAGGTATGTGAGGAAAACAACTGTGATTTTGAAGAAGAACTTGAAGAACCTCCTCAGAGATGTGTGAATAATGCATAAAAGAAAACTATGACATCTGTTTTGTTTTTAGGAGGTGTAGGTAGAAATCCATCCTCTTAGACTTCATCAAGGCACCAAAGCAATTTTAGTTCTCTAAGCCTGTATCAGGAGATCATAGGCTTTGGTAGAATTTCCCTAACTAGAAAAAAACTTTTTTAGGAGGAGTCTGGAAATAGACTATTATAGCAGGTTTATTGCCTTGGGACCAGCCAGTGTGTATTGAGGCTCATTACCAGAAAGCTGATCAGCAGAAGTTCATGATTTTTTTGCCATGCTAATCTGAACTTTTAACTACTAAATTCTAAAGCAAGTGCCACTAAATTGGTGTCCATGAACTTAAAAAAAAATTAAAACTGCATTTCAGAATAATTAGTTTTCTTTGTAATTCTGTCTTATGTTATGCATTTAGAAATATTACTCAAGAGCTGTCAAAGAATTCACCAGACTGCCAGAAGGATCTATAACACAGGAAAGGTTAAAATGCTTGGTATAGAAAGTATGGGGTTTGTTTCAATATAGGAATACTCACACTGGGGAAAACACAGATCCTTGATTTATTGAAGTAAGTGAAACACTATTATTAAAACCAGTCTTAATAATCAGTCTTGATTCAAAAGAATGAATACAAATATATTTTAACATTCTTCTAACCAAACTTAAGTCTCAAAAGTGAAGGATTAGGCAATATTGTTGGGATATCCCATCCCCCCTTGCTGATAAACAAGTTACTGAAAGTATGAAAATAATTCTATAAAAAGAGAACAAGCACAGATAAAAGGTGGTGAGATCTGAGATATCCCTTTAGCTGTATTCAGGGGTGACTGACTGCTGTTACCCAAGTATAGGGAGGGACATGGCAGTTTGATTTTAGAGGTACATAGTAGAGAGAAGAATAAAATGTGAAATCAAGAGACCTAGAAACCTTAGATTGAAATTCAGAATTTTGGCAAAGTTTATAGCCTTTGCAGACCTGCTTTTTCATTGGCAATGGGGAAGAAAGTAAATCAGTGGAGAAATTCATATCATGAACGGGGTTTATTTATTTTTACTTCTGGTTTTTTTTTGGGGGGGGGATGAGACAATTGGGATTCAGTGACTCACACAGCTATTAAGTGTCAAGTATCTGAGGCCACATTTGAACTCAGGTTCTCCTGACTCCAAGACTGTTACTCCATTCTTAGTGCCACCTAGCTGCTCTGCAAACAGTTTTTAAAAATTAACACAAAACCAAAAAATTCACAAAAGGACTAACAGAAACAGAGAAAAAAACCCACATAATTTGTATTCAAAATGAAATGCTTAAATGTCATGGAATTAACATTCATGGACTCAGAGATCTAAAGTTAGGAAAAACGTTTGAGGTCACTGAATTTAATGCTCTCATTTTACAGATGAGAAAAGAGGTCCAGAGAAGTGATATTTATGCAAGGTCACTCAGCTAGCAACTATCTAAGATATTTTTTTCTAACTCAAAGTCTGAGTCCCTATCCATTAATCTACACTGCCTTTTGGACTGCTACTCATTACTCAAAAAAATTAAGTTCCATGAAAGGATCCAGCCATTCTGAAGAGCAATTTGGAACTATGCTCAAAAAGTTATCAAACTACGCATACCCTTTGACCTAGCAGCATTTCTACTGGGCTTATATCCCAAAGAAATCATAAAGGAAGGAAAGGGAGCCACATGTACAAGAATGTTTGCGGCACCCCTTTTTGTAGTGGCTAGAAACTAGAAACTGAATGGATGCCCATCAATTGGAGAATGGCTGAATAAATTATGGTATATGAATATTATGGAATATTATTGTTCTGTAAGAAACGACCAGCAGGATGATTTCTGAGAGGCCTGGAGAGACTTGCATGAACTGATGCTGAGTGAAATGAGCAGAGCCAAGAGATCATTATACATGGCAACAACACTACTATATGATGCTCCATTCTGATGGACATGGCTCTCTTCAACAATGAAATGTTTCAAACCACTTCCAATTGTTCACTGAAGAAAGCCATATACATCCAGAGAGAGGAATGTGAAATGTGGACCATAACATAACATTTTCATGCTCTCGATTGATGTTTGCTTGCATTGTGTTTCCTTTATTTGATTTTTCTTTCCTGTAGATATGATTTTTCTTGCACAACAATAAGTGTGGAAATATGCATACATATATTCGATTTGTCAAGTATTTTAACATAATTAACATGTAGTGGATATCCTGCCATCTAGGGGAGGGATGGGGAGTTGGGGGGAAAAATCTGTAACAGAAAGCTATGTAAGGGTTAATGTTGAAGAATTACCCATACATATGTTTTGCAAATAAAATAAAATTAAAAAAAAATACTAGTGAATATAGGAATAAATGGGAGTTTTCCTTTAAATTGATCGGTGATGTTTATTTAAAACCATCAGCAAACATCATTTGTAATGGAGATAAACTAGAACCATTTCCAATAAGATCAGGGATGAAACAAGGTTGCCCACTATCACCATCACTGTTCAATTTTTTATTAGAAATGTTAACTTTAGCAATAAGAGAAGAAAAAAGAGATTAAAAGAATTAGAGTAGGTAACAAAGAAACCAAATTATCACTCTTTGCAGATGATATAATGGCATATTTAGAGAATCCTAGAGAATCAACTGAAAAACTACTAGAAACAATTCACAACTTTAGCAAAGTAGCAGGATACAAAATAAATTCACATAAATCATCAACATTTCTATATGTTACCAACAAAGTCCAGCAGTAAGAGTTACAAAGAGAATTTCCACTTAAAATAACTGAAGATAATATAAAATATTTGGGAGTCTGCCTGCTAAGACAAAAGTCAGGAACTATATGAACACAATTACATAACACTTTTAACACAAATAAAATCAGATTTAATCAATTGGAAGACTATCAAGTACTCATGGGTAGGCAGAGCTAATATAATGAAAATGACAATTCTACCTAAATAATCTACTTATTCAGTGTTATGCCAATCAAACTCCCAAGAAATTATTTTATAGAGCTAAAAAATAAAAGTAATAACAAAAAAGAAATAACAAAGTTCTGGTAGAACAAAAGGTCAAAAATTTCAAAGGAATTAATGAAAAAAATTTAAATGAAGGTAGCCTAACTATACCAGACTAAACTATTTTATAAAGGAGCCATCATCAAAACCATTTGGTACTGGTTTAGAAATGGAGTAGTTGCTCAGTGGACTAGGTTGGGTCCACAGTACAAAATAAGTTAATGACTATAGTAATATAGTATTTGATAAACCTAAAGACCCCAACTTCTGAGATAAGAACTCACTATTTGACAAAAATTGTTGGGAAAATTGGAAATTAGTATGGAAGAAAGTAGACATTGACCTATACCTAACCCATACAAAGATAAGGTATGGTCCATGATTTAGACATAAAGGGTGATACTACAAGCAAATTAGAAGAACAAAGGAGAGTCTACTTCTCAGATCTGTGGAGAAGGAAAGAATTTGTGGCCAAAGAAGAACTAGAGCAAATTATGGAATACAAAATGGATAATTTTGATTACATTAAGATTAAATTTTTTGTGCAAACAAACCAATGCAGATAAGATTAGAAGGGAAGTAGTAATTTGGGGGGGAAATTACACCCAATGGTTCTGATAAAGGCCCTCATTTCTAAAATATATAGAGAATTGACTCAAATTTATAAGAACTCAAGCCATTCTCCAATTGATAAATGGTCAAAGGACATAAAATTTAGGAATTTTCACATGAAGAAATTAAAACCACTTATAGTCATAGGAAAAAATGCTCTAAATCATTATTGATCAGAGAAATGCAAATTAAGACAACTTCTAAGGTAACACTACATAACTTTCAGATTATCTAAGATGACAAAAAAAGATAATGATGAATGTTGGAGGGGACATAGGAAAACTGGGACACTAATAAATGTTGGTGGAATTGTGAATAGATCCAACCATTCTGGAGAGCAATATGGAACTATGCCCAAAGGGCTATCAAACTGTTGACCCTTTGATTCAGTAATGTCTCTTCTTGGCCTGTATCCCAAAGAGAGCATAAAAAAGGAGAAAGGATCTACATGTGCAAAAATGTTTTTAGCAGCCCTTTTTGTAGTGGCTAGGACCTGGAAACTGAATGGATGTCCATCAGTTGTAAAATGAATAACTTATGCTATATGAACATTATGGAATATTATTGTTCTATAAGAAATGATCAGCAGGATGATTTCAGAAATATCTGAAGAGATTTACATGAACTGATGCTAAGTGAAGTGAGCAGAACCAAGAAAACATTATACACAGCAACAAAATTATAAATGATCATTTATGATGGACTTCGCTTTTTTTCAACAGCGAGGTAATATAGGCAAATTCCAAAGGTCTTGTGATGGAGAAACCCATCTGCACTCAGAGAGAGGACTTTGGGGACTGAGTGTGGATCGCAACATACTATTTTCACTTAAAAAAAAAGTCATCAAGGAAAACTGTCCTGATATCCCAGAACCAGAAGGTAAGATAGTCATTGAAAGAATCCACCAATTATCTCCTGAAAGAGACCTAAAATGAAAACTCCAAAGAATATTATAGCCAAAATCCATAATAATTGGATTTAGGAGAAAATACTATAAGCAGCTAGAAAGAAACAATTCAAATATCAAGGAACCACAAACAGGATTACCCAAGATCTAACAGCTTCCTTGGAATATTATATTAAAGAAGGCAAGGGAGCTTGAACAACCAACAATCAACTATCCAGCAAAATAATCTTTCAGGGAAAAAGATGGACATTAATTGAAATGGGGGATTTTCAATCATTTCTAATGAAAAGACAAGAGTTAAATAGAAAATCTGATCTCCAAATACAAGATTCAAGAGAAGAATAAAAAAGTAAAAAGAAGAAAAAAGCTGTTTTCTAAAGATCAAAATTCTTACATCCCTATATGGGAAGAACATACATATAACTCTTGAGAACTTAATTTTTTTTTTCAGGGCAGTTAGAAGGGATATCATTAGGGAGTGTAAGTATAATCTGACTTTAATGTGATGATATAAAAAAGAAATTAGTCCTGGAATGGTATTTTACTAAGAAAAGAGGAAAGGGGGATAAAATGGGGTAAATTTTGCCACATAAAAGGTACAAAAGACCTAATTAAGTCAAGGGAAAGACAGAAAGGGGATAAACATTCTTTGAACCTTAACCTCATCAGATTCATCTCATATATGGAATACTATATGCACTTAGTGTGATATAGAAATTTCTCACCACATAGGGCAGTAGAAGGGGAGAAGGGAAAGAAAAGGGAGAGGCTAATAGAAGAAAAGACTGAGGTAAAAAAGGAAAGGGATAAGAAAGGAGGGACTGAAAAGGGAAAGACAGATTGAAGGAGGTGATGGTCAGAAGCAATACACTGCTGAGGAGGTAAAGGGTGAAAGAAGAGAAAAAAATCATAACTTGGGAAAAATAGGATGGCAGGAAATAGAGAATTAGTAATCTTAACTGTAAAGGTGAATGAGATGAACTTTCTCATTAAACAAAAGCAGATGGCAGATGGGATTAAAAGCTGGCTGGAATCCTTACAAGATGATGTTTACAAGAAACATATTTGAAGCAACGAGATACATACAGAGCAAAGGTAAAAGTTATAGCAGAATCTATTATGCTTCAGATAAAGTAGAAACAGCAAGGGTAGCTATGTTGATCTCAGATCAAGCAAAAGCAAAAATAGATATGATTTAAATATATAAGGAATGAAACTACATTTTCTAAAAGGTACTATAAATAATGAAGAAATATTAATACAACAAACAAAACTATACTAGTGAGGGATCTCAACTTCTCTCTTTCAGAACTAGATAAATCTAACCACAAAATAAACAAGAAAGAAGTTAAGGAGGTGAATAGAATTTTAGAAAAAATAGATATGATATATTATTGGAGAAAATTGAATGAGGATAGAAAGGAATATATCTTTTCTTCAGTGGTACATGACACCTACACAAAAATTTACCATGTATTAAGGCACAAAAACCACACAATCAAATGCAGAAAGGGATAAATACTAAATACATACTTTTCAGATCATGGTACAATAAAAATTATGTGTAATAAAGGACCATGAAAAAATAGCTCAAAAAGTAATCAGAAGCTAATTAATCTAATACTGAAGAATGAGTCAAACAAAAATGACAGAAACAATAATTTCATCAAAGAGAATGATGGTAATGAGATAATCTAACACAATTTATAGGATGCAGTCAAAATAGTTCTTAGAGGAAATTTTATATCACTAGATGCTTACATGACTAAAATAGAGAAAGAGAAGATGAATGAATTGGATATACAACTAAAAAAACTAGAAAAAGAACAAATAAAAAATCTGCAATTAAATACCATTTAGAAATTCTAGAAATCAAAGGAGATTAATACAATTGAAAATAAGAAAACCATTGAGTTAATAAACTAAACTAAGCATAGGTTTTATGAAAAATCAAACAAAATAGATAAATCTTTGGTTAATTTGATTAGAAAAAGGAAAGAAAAAAACCAAATTACCAGTATCAAAAACAAAAAGTGTGAACTTATCACCAATGAAGAGGAAATTAAAGCAATAATTAGTACCCATCCCAATTGTGTGGCTGATAATTTAAATCTGTTAATTTAAGTGAATACTTAACAAATATATAAATTATTCAGATTAACAGATAAATAAATTATTTAAATAGTCCCATTTTAAAAAAAGAAATTGAACACATCATTAATGAACACCCAAAGAAAAAATCTTCAGAGTCACATGGATTTATAAGTTAATTCTATCAAACATTTAAAGAACAATTAATTCCAATACTATGCAAACTATTCAGAAAAATAACAGAAAAAGGATTTTTATCAAATTCCTTTAACAAAAACCCAGGACCAAAATGGAGAAAAAATTATACCGCTTTCCTAGTTAACATTGATGCAAAAATTTAAAAAAATATATATATTAGCAAAAAGATTAGAGTAATTTATCTTCAGGATAATATATTATGACCAAGTAACATTTATACCAAGAATCAGGGTTTGTTCTCAGACAGCTATTAGCATGATTGACCATATCAATAACTAAATTAACAGAAATCATATGATTATCTCAATTGATACAGAAAAGGCATTTGACAAAACATAGCACCCAATCCTATTAAAAACACTAAAGAGCATGGGAATAAATCTTAAGTATCATATATCTAAAACCATTAGCAAGCATACATACATTATTTGTAATGGGGACAAACTAGAAGCATTCCCATTGAGGATCAAGGGTGAAACAAAATTATCCATTATCACCACTACTATTCAATATTATATTAGAAATATTAACTTTAGCAATGAAAAAAATTAAATGAATTAGAGTAGGTAATGAGAAAACAAAATTATCACTCTTTGCAGATGATATGATGGTATATTTAGAGAATTAACTAAAAAACTCCTAGAAACAATAACTTTAGCAAAATTGAAGGATATAAAATAAACCTACATAAATCATCAGCATTTCTATATGTTATCAACAAAATACAGCAGCAAGAGATAGAAAGAAAAATTCCATTTAAAATAACTATAGATAATATAAAATATTTGGAACTCTATTTGCCAAGACAAAGTCAGAAACTATATGAACATAATTACAAAACACTTCTTTTTTTTAACAAATAAATTTAAATCTAAACAAACTTCATCTGGAAGAACAAAAGTTCAAGAATTTCAAGGGAATTATTGGAAAATAAAATAAATGAAGCTAACCTAGCTGTACCCAAATTAAAATTATATTACACAATGGCAGTCATCAAAACCATTTGGCACTGACTAGGAATCAATAAAATAGGTTAGATTCACAAGATACAAAAGTCAATGACTATAGTAATTTAGTGTTTGATAAACCCAAAGATTTCAGCTTCTAAAATAAGAATGCACTATTTGATAAAAATTGCTAGGAAAACTAGAAAACTGCATGGCAGAAATTAGGCATTAACCAACATCTAACACTCAAGATGAGATCAAAATAATTTCATTATTTAAACATAAATAATGATACTATAAAAAACTTTATGAGAACAAGGGATAGTCTGCCTCTCAGATCTGTGGAAAAGGAAGGGATTTGTGGCCAAAAAACAACTAGAGAATATTATGAAATGCAAAATGAATAATTTTAATTACATTGTTTAAAGGTTTTTGTACAAACAAAATCAATGCAGTCAAGATTAGAAGGAAAACAGAAAGCTGAGGAAATTTTTTTTACATCCAGTATTTCTGATAAAGATTTAATTTCTAAAAATATAGAGAGAATTGGCTCAAATTTATAAGAATACAAGTAATTCCCCAATTGATAAATGATCAAAGAATATGAACAGATAATAAAATTAAAGACATTTCTAGTCATATGAGAAATGCTCTAAATCACTTTTGTTTAGAGAAATGAAAATTAAGACAATTCTGAGGTACCACTTCACACCTCTCTCATTGGCTAAGATGACAGAAAAAGATAATGATAAGTGTTGGAGGGGATTGGGAAAACTAAAATACTAATGCATTGCTGGTGGAGTTGTGAAATTATCCAAACATTCCAAAGAGCAATTTGGAATTATGCCCAAAGGGCTATCAAACTCTTTGAATGTCTCTCCTAGGTCTGTATCCTGAAGAGATCATAAAAGAGGGAAAAGGATCCACATGTCCAAAAATGTTTGTAGCAGCCCTTTCTTGTAGGAGCAAAAAAGTAGAAATTGAGTGGATGTCTATCAGATGGGGAATCACTGATTAAGTTATGGTATTTGAATGTAATGTAATATTATTGTTCTATAAGAAATGATGAGCAGGTTGAATTCAGAAAAGCCTGGAAAATCTTGCAATAACTGATGCTAAGTGAAGTGAATAGAACCAAGAAAATATTGTACACAGCAACAAGATTAACTAATTGTCATTGTTGTTTGACCTTCATTTTGGGAGAGGACCATGACATTAGGGAGGTAATGCCATGACAAGCAAATGAATTGGACTTAAGTGAGGGAGGCCTGTGCAAGATTACCTGCTTCACTTTCCCTCCAAAGCCATCTGGGTCCTGTTAGCAGATATAGATCAGAATGCCTGGAGATGGCTCTGGATGAAATAGAAGACCTTGGCCTTTTTAAGCTAAAGTCTTCAACAGGTCTCAGTTGGATTGAAATGACATCCATTCCATGATAAAAGCTAGGTAATATTGAGGCAAATAATCTCCTCTTTCACCTAGTCCAAAAAGAAATCTCAATGAATGAATGAATGAATGAATGAATCTGGGAGGGAAAATGGATTTTATTTATTTAGATTTTTTTTTTTTTTTTGGAATGTGTTGATCAACTGTGAAGTTCTTTACTCTTTTCAAGAATGAGGTAATTTAAAGCAATTTCAATAGACTTGTGATGGAAAAAGTAATCTGCATCCAAAGAAAAAACTTTGAAGACTGAATGTGAATCAAAGCATAATACTTTCCCTTTTTTGTTTGCTTGTTTTTTTCCCTCATTTTTTTCTTTCACTTTTTGATCTAATGTTTCTTGTGCAACATGATGAATATGGAAATATGTTTAGAAGAACTGCATGTGTTTAACCTATATTGGATTGCTTCCTGTCTATGGGAGGGAGTGGGAGAGGAGGGAGAAAAATTTGGAATACAAAGTTTTACAGAGGTGAATGTTAAACACTATTTTTGCATGTATTTGGAAAAATAAAAGGCTATTTAAAATAAATTTTTAAAAAAGTTCTTGTCTTCAGCAGATTTTTGTTCACTTTTTTTTTTTTTTTCTCCATATGGCCAATTTGCTTTTGAAGGAGTTCTTTTCTTCAGTGCATTTTGTGCCACTTTCACCATTTGGCCTATTCTGTTTTTTAAGACATTTACTATCTTCAGTATTTTGTGCTTCTTTTACCAAGCTATTGCCTCTTTTTAAAATAATTTTCTTGCTCTCATTTCTGTCCTGAATATTTCTTCTATCTCTTTTATTTGCCTTTAAAAAAAAGGAGCCTCCCAGAAATTCTTTTTGGGTCTGTAACCAATTCATGTTTTCTTTGAGGGTTTGAATATAGTTATTTTGACTTTGTTTTCTTCTTCTGAATTTATGTTTTGATTTTTCCTGTCATGATAACTTTTAATAGGCAGGTTCTTTTTTCTTCTATTGCTGTTGTTTTCTCATCTTTCCACCTTATTTCTTGACTTATTACCTAATGTCAAAGTTCGGTTCTGCTCCTTCGGTGGATGGGACACTTCCCCAAGCATCAGGGTTTTTGTGCACCTATTTCCAGAACTAGTTTTGGTGATATGTAGGTGGTTTTTTAGGTGGTCTGTCCTAAAGAGAAGTGGTTATTGCTTTCCTGGCCTGTGCTCTTGTCTGTCAGTGATTACAAGAATTCTTCTCTATCCCAGAACTGTGGCCAGAGCCTTGGAACCCCTACAGTCACAAGTACTAAAGAGCTAGTGCTCCTCTGAGCTCTGCAATGCATATGGGCATTGTGACAGAGGGCAACTAGATAGTGCAATGGATATCATACTGGACCTGGATTGAGGAAGACTTGAGTTCAAGTTCAGTCTCAAACACTTATTAGTTGTGTGACCCTGGGAATGTCATTTAACTCTATTTGTCTCAGTTTCCTCATCTGTCAAATGAGGATAACAAAGAAATGGCACAAACCACAATAATATTTTTGCCAAGAAAACTCCAAAGGGGTCATGAAAAGTAGAACATGACTGAAATGGCTCAACAATAACAATGTGACAGAATCCAAACCCAGAGCTAGCAAAGATCCTCTGTAAGCCCCTTTTGATTATTGTCTGGCATCATTACCATCTGGGCATCAAGAACTACAGAAACTACAGCTGAACTGCCTCCAAGGTCTGCTGCTGCCACCCCAGCAAAGATTGTGCTATGCAATCTGGATTGGGCTGCAAGTCTGATCAGCACTCCTTTGAGACAGCATTTCCTGTGGAAATCCAAATTTGTCTTTGTTTGGAACACTGCTTCACCCTGATCTTTTCTTGTTCCTGTTGCTCCAGAATTTGGATAGAGGTTTGATTTTAAAGTTGTTTGGAGTGGAATTCAGGAGAGCTTAGATGAGTTTCTACATTTATTTTGATATCTTTTCATCATTTCTTGTACATAAAAATATTTCATAATACTAATGAACAAATATTGTTTTGCTTAAAAGACATTTATATGGTTTTTTTAGGTTTTTGCTAACTGCTATGAATTTTTTTGTATATAAATGGAACTTTATTTCTTTTTTCCTGACTGTGCCCTACTTGAGAGGTCGGTAGTAAAGGGATCTGTGGGTCAAAGAATATGGATGATTCAGTTATCGTTTTTAGCATAATTCCAAATATCTTTTAAGAATAATTAGGAAAATCCCCAATTCCAAAAAGAATATATTTGTGCACTTGTTCTTCTTAAACTTCATCCATGAACATTCCCATCTTTTGTGACTTTTGTTAATTTGCTGAATATGAAGTGAAATTGCAGAATGCTTTTGATCTTCATTTTAATTTTTTTTCAATTTATGGAATAAAATAAACATTTCCACAATATAGTATAATAAAAATAGATTTCACAGGAAACTACAAAACTATTATGCACAACATGCTTTTCCTTTTAAATATATAATAAAATTATCATGTAAATATTTTTCTTTTTCCCCTCTAGAAATGGCTGCCATTAGATACATACATTCACATGCACATTCACACACATATGTATGTGTATATGTATACATACATATATATAATTCTATACTTGCTTATTTTATTATTAGTGATTTGAGGGAAACTTTTATATAAAGTTTGTTTTTCTAATGTTAGTTGATCCTTGTATATTTGGCATTAAATCTAAATTTACTATAGTGAATATATTTTAAAATATATTGCTATAGTCTATTTCCTAGGATTTTGCTTAAAATTTTGAATCATTATTCATTAATTAAATTAGTATATAGTCTCTTCATCTTACATTTCCTTATCTTTAGATTTTAGAATACATTTATATCAAAAGTAATTTAATAGTATGTTTTTTATAGTTTTGAAAAATGACTTTGCATATTATTTTAAAAATATTTCATTAAAGTATCATACACTAAATTTATCTAGGTAACAGTTCCCCTTCCACTTTTGGAGTTCTTTTATATCCACTTCATTTTTTTTTTTTTTTCTGAGATAGGATTGTTTAAGAGCTTTGCTTCCTATTCAGCATTTTTCCCCTTGCTATTGACAGCCAATTTCATTCTATGTAAAAGGAGAGATTTGGAATAGATTACTTTCATTCCTTCCAGTTCTAGGACTACAATCTTATAGTTATTTTAAATTCTCAAATCCACTGCAATACAATTATTTATAATAGGTTCTGATAATTCTTTTTAAAATTTCTTTTTTATTTGTTGTGTTTTTCTTCTTCAGTTTTTCTTCTGATAATTTAGTTTTTCTCTTTCATCAGTTTGATCAAATTAGCTAAAAAGTTGTTGTTTTTGTTATTTTCAAAGAAATACTTTTGTTGCTAACCAACTCTATATTATTTTTTTCTATAAATTGAAAAAAATTAAAAATTAAAATCAAAAGCATTCTGCAATTCCACTCCATACTCAGCAAATTAACAAGTTAAAAAAAAAAAAAAAACTTTTAAAAAAGCTTCCATTTTTCTTCTTTCTTTCATAATTTCCAAGATTTCCTTTTCTGGGCTCATTTTAGTTTATTTGTTGGCTTTGTAGATATTTTTTAAAAAATTATTTAGTACCTTGATCTTATTCTTTTCTATTTTTGCTAATGTGTGTTTTATGATACATAATTTTGATTTTTAAGGCTATTTTGAGTATAGGCCAGATATGTTATATTTCAAGCTTATAATTTTTTTTCTAAAATGTTATAATAGTTATTTTTCCTAATATTTATTCTTTGACCCACTCATTTCGGTTGGCATCATTAAGTCTCCAGTCAGATTTATACTTTTATTTGAGTTCTTTTTATTAATTACTATTTTTGTTATATTATCGTATATAACAGATGTGCTAAATGCTACTTTTTTCTATTTATATATTTCTCTTTACCCTTGAACATGGTCCATTTTTATAATAGCATCACATGGCACTAATAAACGAGTATATTCTCTGATGTTTTCATTAAGTTTACACAAAGATGTCTCGTTAGTTTCTTTTCTCCCTCAATAGCTTGTTCAGTTCAATATTTTTCTTAATTTGTTTCATTTTTAGGGCTAAGAAATTTGTCTAGCTCTGAGTGAAGAACACTAACATCTACCATAATTATTGTGCTATCAATTTTCAACTTATTTAAAGTTTTCTTTATGAATTTAGATAACATATGATATATATGTGTATATATATGCAAACATACCTACAAAATATGGATATAATGTTTATATTTAGTTTATACACATGTATATATTTCATGTACATGTATATGTGTTTAGAAATATGTATATAGGGGCAGCTAGGTGGCACCAGCCCTGAAGTCAGGAAGACCTGAGTTCAAATTGACCTCAGACACTTAACACTTCCTAGCTGTGTGACCTTGGGCAAGTCACTTAACCCCAATTGTCTCAGAAAAAAAGCAAAAAAAAAAAAAGAAAGAAAGAAAGAAATATGTATATATCTATATTTACATATCTATATTGATCTAATTTACTGGTTTGTTGCCTTTAGTTACTTTTAGCATGATGCAGTTAGTTCTTTCTACTTTCAGAGAAAGATAACAATATTTAAATAGTAAAATAATAACACCAAAGAGGACTTGAAAAAGTAATCAAAATCTTGTATTCAAAAATTGCATTTTTCTGTGAAGCAAGGATTCAATTAATAACACGGTTTGAAATTAGTACACTTTCTCCTTGTAACACCCTGGTTTTCTCAGTAAATCCCTATCCTTGGTGACAGTGAGAAAGATTAGAATGCACAGGAGGAAACTTGGACAATCAGACTCAAAAATTAATTACAGCCACTGACGCTCTTTTATGTTGAGGCAAAATCTCTATAAAAAATGAAATGTTTATCTTGTCATATCCTGTGATGGTTAGACAAAATCTGGACTGTTATATTCAGTTCATGGTACCATATTTTAGAAAGTGTATTGGAAACCCCGAGTGTGTCTAAAGGAGAATGAGTAGGGTAGTGAATGGACTAGACAATATGCAGGAAAGGATCTGTAAAATAGGCAGCATATTGTAATGGAAAGTCCTGGACTTGGCATTAAGAGAGATCTGAGTTCTAAATCTGTTCCTAAAACTTGCAAACTATGTTAATATGGTTAAGTTATATGACTTCTCAAAACCTTAATTTCCTTATCTGTCAAAAAAAAACCCAAAACAAAAAACAAACAAACAAAAAAAACCACCTAATATTTGGAGTGCTTATTTCACATGGTTTTTGTGAGAATTAAAGGAGATAAGTATACGTAATTTTTTTTTAAAATTTCCATTATTATTTTGTAGTTATCATTGACAGAACTGGGGATATTTGATTGAAAGAAGTGAAAATTTGGAAGACATGAGCACTGTCTTTTATATTAACTTCAGAATTGGTATATGAATAAGAGATTACATTTTCCTTCTTTATCAACAGAGAACAAAATTAAGAATGATTAAGGGAAGTTGTAGAAAGATTTCAATTCTATAGAAAGAAAATGTTAGAGATATCCCAGAGTGGAATGGGTTCCATTATAGCTTTGAAATGGAGAGGATTTCCTATTTTTAAATGACCAAGAATCTCTTTTACAACTTACCCAGTAAGTGGTCATCCTGCTTTTGCTTGAAGATGAAGTGGTTTTTCCCATCATTACACCCATGATTACATGGGAAATACATTCAGTGGTCATTGAACAACCACTCATCTGGTATATTATAGAGAGGATTTCTATTCAGTTTGTGGATTGAGTATGATGGCTCCTGAAGTCCCTTTCAACCTAGAAATTGGGGTTTCTTCTGGTAAGTGTTGCAGTACTGGAGCTGACCAGACTTATCAACAGATTCACAAAAGACTTAACTCAGAAAAGAAAGCTCCCTTCTTGGGAGCACAGGAGGGAATAGTTTGAGAAGAGCACTACAAAGCATGTGGTCAAAGGTCATATAAATCCTAAAACCCAGAAATTTTCCCAAAGCTTCTTTTCTTCTGAGTTGTCCTTCTTGTATAAGGGCACTTACACTGGAGTAAAAGCAGTTTATTCTGTCAAAAGGTCCCCAGAGCCTCTGCCATGAGTGGATTGTAGAATGCAGGTGATGTCACAAGCAACTGGTTGCTATGACAAGCAAATACAATCTGGGGAATCAATCACCAGGCAGCTCTGGCTGGGAACAAGGTTACAGGGAAGCTGCATTCTGGCTAGTCATATCAGTTTCAAGCCAACACTTTACAGACTTCATGTCTGGAGTTGATCTTTTCAATTTCACCAGCCTCTAAAAGTTATACACTTTTAAAAAGTTATTGGGGAAACTTGACCAAAAAGGAAAATGACAAATGTTGGAGAAGCTGTGGGAAAACATGCCCATTAGTTCCTGGTGGAGCTGTGGATGGGTTAAGCCATTCTAGAAAGCAACTTGGAACTATGTTTCCAAAGTTACTAACCTCTGCATACATTTTGCCTCAGTGATATTTGATCTAGACCACAAGGAGATCAAAGAAAAAGGATCAGGTCTATATGATATATATATATATATATTATATATATGTATGTATATTATACACACACACACACACACACACACACACATATAATGTCTTTTTGTGGCAACAAAAACCTGAAAACCAAGAGGGTGCCCATCTGTTGGGGATTGATTGAACAAAAATTATGATATTTGAATGTAATAGGATACTATTGTTCTGTAAGAAATTAAGAAAAAGACCATTTCAGAGAAACCTAGGGATATGAATTAACCAATGCAGAGTGAAATAAGTGGAACCAGGAGAATACAAGGACTATAAAAACAAAAATTTAAAAACTCTTAAGATATTTAAGAACTGAGCTCAATACAGTAATTTTTTTTTTGTGGTCAGATTCCTTTTTTTTATTTATTAATAGTTTTTATTTGCAAAACATATGTATGGGTAATTCCTAAACATTAACCCTTACAAAGGTTTCTGTTACAAATTTTTCCCCCCTCTCAATACAGTAATTAACCATGACTCCAAAGGATAGATGGTGAAGAATCTCTTGACAGAGATGATGGACTAGATATGAAGAATGGAATATGTGTACATTTATACACATGCATATATATGTATATACATACACATGTGTGTATGTATATGCACATTTTATGTGGCTAATCTGAAAATTTGTTTTGCTTGACTATGCATATTTATTACAAATAATCTTGTTTTATTTTCAGTAGGAATGGTGATAGAGTTGGAAAGAAGAAAAATAAGTACTTTTTAATTTAAAGTATAATTTTTAATAAAAGTTATTATGCAACTGTATACAGATAATAGTGGTGCAGAGTATGAAGTGCTGGCCCTGGAGTCAGGAAGTCTCATTTTCCTGGGTCCAAATCTGACTTCCAATACTATCTGTATGACCCTGGCCAACCCTCTTAACCTTGTTTGCCTTGGTTTCCACATCTGTAAAATAAGCTGAAAAAGCAAATGGCAAACCATTTTAGCATCATTGTTAAGAAAACTCCAAATGCAGTTACAATGACTTGGAAACAACTAACTACACAGATAACAGGATAATAGATTTAGAACTGGAAGGAATTAATCAAGTTGAACACCTTCATTTACATTTGGGGCACTGAGAAGTTGTGAGTCAGTCAATATTACAAATTTGTAATTTGTATCTAAGTCTTCTTGACTTCAAGTTCAGCATACTATTTATGTGAGATTTCATGTCTTGTGTCAGGCTTTGTTATTAGTAAGTTGTATGAATTTAAGGCATTTCTTTCTTGGCCTCAATTTGTAAAAATGTTAAGCTAAAATCAAAGCATTTTTTTTTCTTTTAAGGAACCATACAGAGATCATCTAGCCTACTGTTATCTCATTTTACATATGAGGAAACCAAGACTTAGAGAGGCTAAATGGCATGTTCAAAAATAACAACTTTATATATAAGTAGAACAAGAACCTAAATTTCTTAATTCCCAGCACAAGGGTCTTTCCAATACACCATTTAGTATTACAGGTAGAAATTATCTTAGAACATAGAATGACAGAGTTAGAAGAAGTCTTCAAGATCATGGCACAGTAGAAAGAGTTCTAGATTTTGAGTCAGGAAACCTGGGTTCAGATGCCACTTCAGACACTTACTTTGTATGGCTGAACAAGTTTGTTTATTCTTGGAAGTTTGGTGCCTTTTATATGTAATTTGAGAGTCATAAAGCTTTCATTACTAACCGCCTAGTGTTACTAGGATAGTATGACTTACCAGATCTTAAAGCACCATGAGAATTAAAAGTATTATCTAAATGAATCCCCTGATTTTAGAGATGAGTACACTGAGGTCCAAGGAAAGAGAGATATATCTAATTCATCTGGGAACAAAAAAATCCCCTGAGGAGTCAGAGCCTAGTTTTAGAAGTAAAGTACTTGAAAGACCATTTTTATTTTAGAGCTAAGAAAATCTAGTCCTATGAATGCGTGACTTGCCTGTGATCTTATAAAGTAGGAAACTGTTAGAAGCATCATTTATAACCCAGGTCCCCTAATTCCTCCAATAGTATTCTTTCTAACCCAGTAAGTCATCTATCACTGCAAATGCAAATGCAGAAAAGGAAACTTTTTGAAATAGCTCTCTTCATTTTACTTCCAGGCTAACTTTCCCCTCGGGTCATTGGCTTATCAGCTGCCTTACCCATCTAAGAATGTTCCTCCTGTCCACAGCTCTCCTGCTATATGTAGCTTTCCAGAGCTTAGCATAGTGCCTGGCACACAGTAAGTGCCTAATGTTTCTTTATCTGCTTATCTATCTATCCAGGTAGCTAGCTCTCATCTCTATTCACAGGCATATCCTCAAAAGATTTTATATAATGCTAGTACCTACACCATATTGTGCTACTATTACTCATTCCATTGAACTTGAATGCTATCTTTTAAGTATACAAATGAGCTTCCAATTCATGATTTGGTCCCACCCACTTTTGAGGCACATTTCCACTCCCTGACTCCAAAGACCAAGCCTAAGATTAGGATGGTTACTCCTGCTTCTCTTTCACTGTCTCCCTAACTGCTGTGGGAAAGCTGACTTATATTGTCCTGGATTTCTATATTTCCAGCAATTGGAGAAGGGAAAATAATAGAGAGGGAGGGACTTAGGGAAGGAGGACTGAGGGAGCAGGGAAGGGTGGGAGAGGGAGCTTGGGGGGAGGGCTGACCAGCCTGAGGCCCTTTCGTTTGTGCAAACTTCCAGCCACAGGGGGTATTTAACTTTCTGCCCTGCTTGCTGTAATTCTCTCAGCATTGGATATACAGTTCAGATCAGGTTGCTATTGCTGTGATGACAGGCATTCAGCAGGCACTGTAATTGCAGAGTTAAAACAGCTCATTTTCTTACTGGCAAGCTGTAGTTAGAGAGGTGCTAGGAGGCAGCCTGACTGTCTACAGAGCAACTGATCAAAGCTTAAAAAGGCATCTGGCTTGTCTCTGTTTTCTTTCACCACCCCTGGCCTCCCCCCTCACTTGAAAAAAAATGGTTAAAAAGTAATTTATGAAAATGAATACCTGTCCCTTTCCTGAGGCTAAAAGGCGGCCACATATTAGAGATATTAAATGCAAGCTTTTTTTTTTTTTTTTTTACACTCTAGATTTTTTTCTAATGAGAAAATTGGGGTGAGAGAATGCTCACTTAGATGTCCTTTTCCATTAGCTACTTGCAGCAGGATTTTCTATAATATCGGGGAGGACTTTTCTTACTTGAAGGATTTCCTGAGATTAAACTCTCCCCCATTTCCACTCTCACTAACAGTTAGGCTAAGTTTTCATTGCCCCACATGTTGTCTGTTCTCTTTTCCTTGAACCCTTGATAATGTAAGGAAATTGATCCGGAATATCTCTTTCAGGCTCATTGTGTGTTTCTTTAACATATGAAACATGAATGTTCAGTTGCAAACAAGTATATAAAAATATTTTTTAACTTAAAAACTAACAAGAATTTTACTTTTAAAATTGCTAAATAAACTTAGTCTATTATGTTATTTGTACTTATTATATTGCTATGTCAAATAAAATTTTTAATGTTTTATGTGTTTTTTTTAAACATTAAAAAAAAAGTTTTGAATCTGGAGTCAAAGAGCCTGGGTTCAAATGCTCCTTTTCACTTACTACTCTTATTTCTTAAGGTATTACTTGCACCACCTTAGATAAGCAATTTAGTCTTCCTAGGCCTATGTTTATAAAATGATGAGCCTGGATTAGAGTATCTCCCAACTCTCAAAGTGATCAGGCACTAGAGAGAAGTATGCAAGGCACTGAATTTGGTGACAGCTCTAAAAAGAAAACTTAAAAGCAAACACAACAGCATAGAGAAAGGAAAAGAAAATGTCATTTAAAATATCTTTTAAAAAAGTAAAATATCTTGCAACTTGCACAAGATAAATGGGGAGAATGAAGCACCAATAATACACAAATAAGTCAGAGGGAACAGTTGCCAACTTTCCCTCCTGGTTTCTTGCCTTCTTTTTTTCTTCTTTAGCCACATCTGAGTTTTGATTAGACTGCCTCCTGAGGACAGGGACTATGAGGAATTATGTCTATGCTCTCTTATATTCCACACAGAATCTAGAACAGGGCAGGACCACAGTGCGTAGTTAATAAATGCTCATTGATTTTTTAATGAAACTTGTGTCAGAGGTTCTGGAATCTTATGGAGAACATAAGGAGGATATTTTAATGAATTACCAGTGAAAAATGACTCAAAAGAAACAGTAAGAAGAAACATGTGAGCAGGATAATAACGGATGCCTGAAAAAGAAGGTAGACCAGCCCTACAGTGAAGGCAAAGACTAAATGAGGATGGCTAGGGGATTCCATTAGAATCTACTCTCTTTCAAGAGGTCTAGAATAAGGACCACAGCATCTTGAATGGCATTCATATGAAAGATAAATGGGAGGACACAAGTAAGAGTCACACTGGATGAGAAGGAATGGAAGTGCTAGAAAAAGTACCTATATTCATGATATCAAAGATCCTTTGAAGTGAGTTCAGACCTTATCAATGTGGTCTTTTGGGAAGGATTTTGGTATGTACAGGAAGTATCAGTTACAATAAGAAGTAAGAGGAAGAGGAAGAGAAAGAAGCAAGGAAGAAAGAAAAGAGAAGAAGGAAGAAGGAAGAAGGAAAAAAAAAAGAGAGAAACCGCTCATATTTATACAGCACTTTGTTTCCCAAAGCACATTACATATATTATCAAATTTGATTCTCAAAACAACCCTAAGGTTAAGCCTTAGGGATGGAGACTTTAAAAAAACAAACAAAAACTGTCCTTTTTTTTCCTCCCAATGCAGATTGGCATCTTTTTTTTCCCTGAGGCAATTGGGGTTAAGTGACTTGCCCAGGGTCACACAGCTAGGGAATGTTAAGTGTCTGAGACCAGATTTGAACTCAGGTCCTCCTGATTTCAGGCTGGTGCTCTATCCACTGGGCTACCTAGCTGCCCCCAGATTGGCATCTTTTTTTGCCACTTAGGGTTTTAAAGAGTTAACTAGAGCATTGAGACATTAAATGACTTACCCAGAGTCAGGATATTTGTCAGGAGAGGGTTTTAGATTCAGATCTTTAAAGGTCCAAGAGCAGATAAATCTAGCTCTCTTTACTATACTGTGGTTCTCCTCAAGATAGAGAGTTAAAGTGCAATTTATCCCCATGTTGTAGATGAGGAAATTGAGGTGCAGAAAAATTAATTTTTTTTAAAAAATGTTTCTAAAACAAAGTGGCAGAACCAGGGCTGTAATTCTGATTCTTTAATTCTATACCCAGTATTCTTACTGACACCTATATTACTTGATATTATGACTAGGAATCACATGGCTACCTGAGGGAGCTTCCAAAAAAAAGGGCTCCTCACTTACATAGAAGTTAAAATTATCTCTCATGGATGAGGAGATGAGTAAATTGTGTTATTCTTCAACACTTCTGATGTTTTCTCAGAGCCCAATTCCCATACTAAGTCTCCTTTCCATGATTTAAAGGGACTGATAACAGAAACAGAATCTGTTTCAGATCCTGAGCTATACCATTCTTCTTTGTTTCTTGGAAGGAAATACTTAGATTAGTATTTGCCAAACTGTGGAACCTAGTGTCTTTCTCAATATAAAGAAAAAAAAAAGTTTCCAAGAAAGAATTTCCATGCCAGTGATATTTTCCTCTCTAAAATATTAGCAATGAAAATATGGGTTGAAAATATATATTAGAATACAAACTCTTTGTGTATGTGTTTGTGGTTTAAAAGACATATTTAATATATAAATGTTTCATTTATATTTTTGTTATTCAGAATTAGCATTCTGAAGTTCTCTCAATGTATTTCAAGCAAAAGGTGGTAGGCCAGAAGAGTAGAAAGGGTATTCATTCTTGTGTCAGTAGGTCTGGGTTTAAATCTAGCTCATTCCCTTATTAATTATGTGATTTGGGGCTAGTCCCATCTCTTCTTTAGGACTCACTGGTTTCATCTGTCAAAAAAGATAGCTGGATTCATTAGAAGATCTCTTTGAATTCTTCTACCTTAACTGTTATGGTCATAAAAGAGCTTCAGAAACTGTTTGTGAGATTCCCTACAAATTATCAGAGAGTTCAAAAATTTGAGTTGTGGGATAATTTGCTAATTTCTAATAACAAAAAGATATAAATGAAACATTTATAAAATAAATGTCTTTTAACACCTTTCCCCTCACACACACACACACTCACACACCACTTAAGTCTTTTCTATGGTTAAAGAAGTAAATGTAAAAGGGAAGGGTTTTTTTTTTTAAAAAAAGGAGAGTAGAGTAAAAAGAATGTTCGCCATAGCATGTCTTATATCTGAGTTCAAGTTCTGATGCTCACTTCTGTGAGGTTCAGTTTCAGCCTAAGGGAAATGGGGGCAATAATATATACATTTTATAGGTTACAATGTGGTTAAAGGAAAATCCCTTTACAAATCTTGAAGTGATATGTCAATATAGGAAATAATTGGCTTTTACAACACTTGTGAAGGAATTCAATAAGTAATCTTTTGTCTTGAAATCCACATTTCCCCACTCATCTTTTGATATACTTTAAATTATTTGAGGGATTCATGATCTCTATATGGGTGCTCTGCCCACCAAGGAAAATCATAAACCATCTACTCCTGCTGAGATAATTAACAGAAGGAAGTCATTATAATTAAGATGGCTCAAGAAAAGATTTCTGTAGAAGAGATTCTAGTTGGGACTTAAAGGAAATCAATGAAATCAGTAGGCATAAATGATGAAGGAGAATACTCTAAGCATGGAGAATAGCCAGAGGAAATGTCCAAATCCTAGAAATGACATGTCTTCTTCATGGAATAACCAAAAGACCAGTGTCAAGTGTTGAAGAATATATTGGCAAGGAGTAAGGTATAAGAAGACTAGAAATTTAGCAAGGATAGGTTAAGAAGAATTTTGAACATCAAACAGGACTTTGCTTTTGATACTGGAGGCAAAAGGGAGCCACTGGACTATATTGAGTAAAGGAGTGATGTAGTCAGAACTGCACTTTAGAAAAACCAATTTAGTGGTTGAGTGGAGGATCAACTGGAGTGTAAAGAAACTTGGGACAAGCAGACATCAGCAAACTATTGCAGTAATTGAGGCATAAAGTAATGAAGAACTGAACTACAATTCTGGCAGTGTTAGTGGAGAGAAGGGGCAGGATGCAAGAAAAGCTTGCAAAGGTGAATTGGCAGGCCTTGGCAATAACTTAGAGATAAGAGATGAGTGATACTGAAGAGTAATGAAAGTTATTTAGGATTCCAGCCTAAGAAACTGGGAGAATGATGTTTCCCTTCACTGTAATAGGGAAGTAAGGAGAAATGTTGTAGGGAGAAAGATGAGTTTTATTTTAAATATGTTGAGTTTAAAATGCTCCACTGAACATTCAGTTTAAAATGTTGGAAAGAAAATTAGAGATGTGAGATGAAGTCAGCAGAGAGGTTATCAAAAGATAGATAGATTTGAGAATCAGCAGAGGGATGATAATTAAATACAAAGAAACTGATGAGATCATCAACAAAAGATCCCAATGAGACCCCTAGAATTAGAAGATGTAATCTGGATGAAAATCCAGCAAAAGATGCTGAGAAGAATTGGTCAGATATGTTGAAGGAGAACCAGGAGATAAGTGTTTCAAAAACTTAGAGAGAGGAGAGTGTCATGGGGAACAGATTGATTGACTATGTTAAAGTCTTCAGAGGGATCAAAAAAATGAGGATTGATAAAAGGCCATTGAACTTGGTTATTCAGAGACCTTTGGTAACTTTGGAGAAATCAGTTTTGCTTGAATGATGAAGTTGAAAACCAGATTGTAAGGAATTAAGAAGAGAGTGATTGGAGAGAAAATTAAGGAATTTCATAAATGGCCTTCTCAAGAAAACTGACCTCAAAGGGCAATGGGTTACAGGAAAATAGTAATAATGGAAGAACCAAATGAGAGCATTTTAAAGATGGAAACATGGGTAAGTTTATAGGTAGTAGGAAATCATATAGTAGATAGAAAGAGATTGAAAATAGGTTATTGTTATTGTTCATCTTTCATTCTCGAATTTGCCAATGACATCATGAGGGCACTCACTTTCAAATGAATTGGATTCAAATGAGCCAGAACTGTGCAAAGTTAACAGCTTTACTCTCTCCTTTAGAGTCATCAAAATCTTGTCAAAAGACAAGAAGTAAAATGACTGGTGATGGCTCAGGATTCAGTGGATGACCTTAGTCTTTCCAAATCAGGGTCTTTCCCAGGTTTATCTAAAACTAAATCCTTTCAATGACTCAGGGTTTGGTAAGAATTGAGACAAAAGATGACCCAATTTACCTTCACAAAGATATCTTTCTGGGAGGGGAAGACTCTCTGAGTTTTTGCCCAGAACAAAAAAATTACGATTTACAATGAGCCACAGAGGTTTGCACTGAGAGGCTAATATTAGCCATTTTTTGAAAGCCAAAATGATTTGGATTTAAAGGGTAGCCAAGTAACTACACTTGAAACACAATGGACTTTTTTTAAGCTTGTCTTTTTTTAGAGCTATATTTCAAAAAAATCATAATTGAAAACTACACAGGACAAAAGATAAGTTGTCCCAGCTTTTTAAGAAAGAAAGAAACAAACATACAAACAATGAAGATAAAAAAAAGGGGACAATTTGTTGGAGGAGACAGATTGAAATGGGATTACTTGTTTGGTTGAGTGGTTAGTAAAGACTAAGTCTTCTTGTAGCTGGGGGTGAAAGAAGAAATAGTGGCAGAAGGCATAAAAAGTCTATGAAATGAAGAAAAGGGGTTCATTTAATAATGTTATCCATTCTCATGACATAACTAACCTGTCTCCTTTTCTGATCATATGTCTTTCTTCTGTGTTTTTCTATATAAGGCAAATTAACTTTGAAAATATGCTGTATTCTGTTTACAATCATCATGTACCTCTGCATTATCCTTTGGGTCTCTTGCCTGTGGGAATAAGCCAAAGTCCTGGTTTACTGTTACATAGTTATATAAGAATATACAAATGATTTGAGTATATTGTATGTAACATACTTTGTAACTGATTTAGTTATATAGTTCCAATGAGAGAATTTTAGAGCTTAGAAATGTACTTTGGTGACACTAAGTAGTTTGGGATCTTTAAAAATGGAGTTTTCTAGGTACAGTCTGGCTTACTGTACATCTATTAAATTCTGCTAGGCTTGGCTCAGTGTTAGCTGCCAGTCAAATATATACATATTGATAAGGTAACCTAATTGGTCTGTGCAAGCATTTATTTGTAAGAATCTCAGTGATATATGTGCCTATCCATAATGTTTAATAAATTAATAATTAATTAAAATGTTGTATTATTGTCTTCCCTTTCTGATTCTTCTTATGCAATTATATAATCTCTTTTCTTCCTCACTATGACCAATTTTCTTTTCTTTTCTTTTTTTTTTTTTTTTTTTTTTTTTTTTGTGGTGAGGCAATTGGATTAAGTGACTTGGCCCAAGGTCACACTGCTAGTGAGTGTTAAATGGTTGAGGCCACATTTGAACAGTTCCCCTGACTCCAGGACTGGTGCTCTATTCACTGTGCCACCTAGCTGCCTCCCTCATTTGATTCTAAACAAAAATGCTATCATCATCTTTATCATCATCATGATTAACAAACATGAGATAGCATATACTTCAAAGTGCCATATAAGTAGTAGATATTATTTAATATCTGCTATATTCCAGGTAGTAATAAGCACTAGGGATTCGAAGATCAAAAGAAAGCAGAAAATATATACAAAAATAAATAATTTGACAACTAGTATTTATGTAATTCTACAGGATTTGCAAAGCATTTACATAGTTTATTTCATTTGATCTACATAATTTCATTAGATAGCGTCTATTATTTCAATCTTATAGATGAGGAAACTGAGGCTTGAAGAGACTAAATGACTTATGCAGGGTCATACAGGTATTAAGTGTCTAAGGTAGTATAATTGCAAGGTTAAAGAGTAGGGAGAGGCACTGGTATCTGGAGGAGTCAGGAAAGTTCTTTGTTCACAGAAAAGAAAATAAGTCTTTGAAAAACCAATCTGCCACTGCAGAAATAATGAAGACCTGTGGACTTCAAAGAGATTTGGATTTTAATTACCAATAGAAATTCATCTTTATTTATTCCTAACTTGACTTTTTAGTAATTTATGTAACATTTATATCTTAGAATTGAGAATGGGAAGATCTCTAACAAGATATGAGAACAAAAGACAAAAAAAAGGCCAAAAAAAAAAAAAAGAGAGATGAAAGTTTCTTACCGTTTAATAATTTGTCACATAAGGGAGATCAATTTCTGATACCAATCAAATTATGGTTTTCTTTTTTCCCTCTGAGCAGTTCTTTGAGTGGGGTTAATTTCCTTAAAGAATGAGATTCCTTATGCCAATGTTCCATTCTTTAAACTGTGAAGTTGTACTTAGCAATGGACCATGAGACCAAGGTGAAAAGGCTTCCTTGTCTCACATAGTATTCTCTGTGACAGGAGATGATTCAGCAGAATAAATATATCATCCATTTCCCCCTACAGGACTCAGCATAGTGCTAGATATATACAAAATCTCATACAGTCAATCCTCCTTGGTTGATTTGTTAAAAGAACTCAGATTCCAAGACCTCAGAATGTTAGAGCTCAGATGAGCCATATAGAGCAATCATCTCATTTTACTGATTAGGACACTGAGGCTCAGAGGGAAGAAATTACTTTCCCAGGATCCCATATCAAGTTGGGGATAAATCAGAGGGTCTCTTGCTTTCTAATTCAACATTGTTTTCACTACATTATGCTTAGCAAGGGCACTACAGGTTTAACACATGCAAACAAAATTTTCTTTTGTTATGGAACTATTCAAACATAAATACTGGCACTCTAGATATAATGCCCCTTGAACTCCCTTCTGAATGCTATCTTTTCCTGAGTGGAAATTGCTGGGGTCTCAAAGTTTATCATTCAGATAGAGTCTCTGCCAAAGTCCCTTTGTCATATTCTCCAGGTGGAGATAATCCATGGTAAGAACAGTAGGACCTGACATGACCTCAATCTTACTGGCTAACTAGATTGTAGATAACTGCCTCTATACTGCGCTTTAATTTTAATTCCCCCTGTTCTATCCACAAACTGCTTGATATTTAAACCTAAACACATTTGAAACATACTCACTGATTCACATTTTTTCAGCTTTCAAGTCTCATCCCTTCTCAACTATTTTCTCTGTGTGACTCATACCACTAACTGCTCCAATTATATACTGACTCTAGGTCCACATTCTATTCTCTATTCTCTGTGCCCTGAACCCCCAAACCACCAACTTCACCATATCTCCTTCACAGATTACCAGTATCAGAATATCTTTACTGATCTTTGATATTCTATGGATTGTTGAATTACTTTGGATAGGTATAAGCAATAAGACTTCAATCTGTAACTGGAATAAATGCCCAACTTCTTACTGTTTTTATCTTTATTTTTAGCACTTTGATGGCAAATTAACAACATCATCCCTCAGGTTCTGATTGAGACACCATATAAAAGTAGAGAATTAGCTGAGCCTCCCAAACCTTTTCCCACTTTGCATCCTTTTCACACTTAAAACTTACATATCTTAGATACCCAGTACTTTTATGTTGTCTCTATTACAATATTATAATGCATAATATTAATTATATTATGCATAGTTACACATGACATATAATTATTATATAATTTTAAGGTCTCTATTGTAATACTACATCAGGACCAGAATGATTTAGCCTATCTAAAAGCCAGGTCTAGATTGACACTACTAGTTCTAAGCAATTCAAATGTGTTTTCCATATTCAATTGATTTTAATTTATTTATGCTAGTCATGCCTGTGAACCCTATCTATTTCTGATTAATATACATATTAGGGACAGGTAGGTGATATAGTATGTAGAGCAACAGGTCTGGAGTAAGGAAAACCTAAGGTCAAATCCAGTCTCTGACAGTTTCTAGTTGTGTGACTTTGTTATAGTTTCCTCATCTGTAAAATGAGAATAATAATAGTACCTGCTTTCCAGGGTCGTTTTGAGTATCAAATGCAGCTATAATTGCAAAGTGCCTGGAACAAGACAGCACTGTATAAATGCTATTATTATTATTCTAAAAGTTTGGATGAACTTATTTTTCTTTAATAATCTAGATGACCTTTCTTTTACTTTTTATAGTTGAAGAAATAGAAGCAGTGGTTCAATTGAGTTGACACTATCAGTAAATGTGAAACATGCCAATACTTCAAGGATCCATGATTTCAACAAAGTGGGTACTCCTAGGATTTTGGTTGGCAATATGGTGATAAGGATTTTATTCAGCATAATTCATTCATTACATGAGCTCAAAATAACAATAAATGCACCAATTATACAGTAAGTAAAAATGCAACAATTAAAGAATATGGTAAACTTGTATAGACAATGTTGAGTCTCCTTAAAAAAAAAAAAGTCAAAGCTACTTGACATTCCTTAGTTTGTCCATGTCCTATATGCTGGTACAAACAAGCTGAGAAATAGACTCATAATATCAGCTATGATAGTCTCTACCTGTCCCTTTATGATAATTAAATTGTCTGAGTCCTTAGACTCATAACAGGTGAAAAATAGTGAATTTGTACAATAACCAGGAAAAGAAAGGTTATGCAAATATATGGGGAGGAAATAAAAGAAATAAGTATTTAGCAGTGCCTCATATATGCTGTCACTATACTAAGCAGTTTTTCTTTTCTATTTTTTTTTCTGAGGCAATTGGGGTTAAGTGACTTGCCCAGGGTCACACAGCTAGGAAGTGTTAAGTGTCTGAGGCCAGATTTGAACTCAGATCCTCCTGACTTCAAGGCTGGTGCTTTATCCACTGTGCCACCTACTGCCCCTAAGCAGTTTTTCTTGAAAATACTTTTTCACCAAACAGAACCAAGAATACATTGTACACAGTAACAGCAAGATTGTGCAATGATCAAAGATGAAAGAAAAGCTTGAGATTCTTCTCTGTGGTTCAGGCATTCAAGGCAATCCCAATAAACTTTGTATGTTAAATGACATCTGCCTATAGAGAAAGAACTATGAAGACTGAACGTAAATCAACACATGCTATGTTCACTTTTTTTTTTACTTTTTCTTCTGTTTTTTTTCCTCTTGTGGTTTTTCCCTTTTATTTTGATTTTTCTCTCCACACAAGGAAATGTGTTTAAAAAAATGAATGTACAATATAACCAAAAAATAAAAAATAAAACAATAGAAAAGCAAAGTTTTTTTTTCATTTGATCCTCACAATTCTGAAAGAAAGGTATTATTATTATCTCCATTTAAAAGTTGAAAAAAACTGAAGCAAACAGACGCTAAATGATTTTCTCAGGATCGAACAACTGGTAAGTGTATGACTAGATTGGAGTTCAAATTTTTCTAACTGCAGGCCCAGAGTTCTATCAACTGTACTTTCACTTTAGTATAGGTGGGAAGACGAAACCCTGGAAATACATACAAAAGAAGCTTGGAAGAGAAGAAGCTTCTGGGCCCAAGTATAAATGGAATATGTTAGCCTTTGGTCTTCTCCCAGTGGAGTTTTCACATAATAGTGATACAACCAAACCTGCTTATAACTCAACAAAGAAGCCCAAAGCCATCCAGCCCCAGGGATCTTGGTTCAGGAAAATAAATGTCACTATGGAAGAGAGACTGGTCAAACAGTGAAGAGATCTGATATAAGCTACTGAAAAAAGAAGAAAGATCAGCCCAGCCCTGAAGCAGAAGCAGAAGCAGATAAGTCAAAAACAAGGAAGTAAAAATAAGTAAATAATATAGAAAAGGCCATAAACATAACAAACGAATATTATACCCAATGGAATGTAGACCAAAACTCGAGAAAATCAAAGCAAGGCTAAAAATTCAATAGGAAGCTTAGATTATAATGGAACAAAATTTAAAAGTCTTTGAAATGATTCAAGATAGAAATAAACTGTAAAAAGAAGAAATTAATCAATTCAAGAGATAAATCTACAGGACAACAACTTAATAAACAATTTAAAATAGAAAATGGCCAAATTTATATTTTATATGTATATATGTTAAAAATCATCAAACAGTCTTTATTTAACCATTTTTCTTTTGGTCACAGACAAGCAGCAAGAGCTTGAAACTTTTGTGAGAGAGAGAGAGAGAGAGAGAGAGAGAGAGAGAGAGAGAGAGAGAGAGAGGGAGGGAGAGAGAGATCAGATAATGAAGGCAATCCTGGAGAAGGGAAG
>JAJPUD010003138.1:35030-52092 GCA_023553655.1 Myrmecobius fasciatus | reverse complement strand
AAAAAAAAAAAACCCATTCTCCCCAATTTCTTGGGAAAAAGACAAACATATATCTACACAATGTTTATTCAAACTAAAGATGAAGTTTTAAGATACTAGAAGATATATCTTCAGATACTCTTTATTTAACCATCTCTCTCAATTATAAACATGAATGTATCACCTTTCTGGGCACTAGCACTGTTAGATACCAGGCCATGGTCACATCAGCCCGGCTTGCTTCATCTTGATCTCCAGCTGTACCTCTTTCTTTCTTATACTAGCAGCTGCTCCTTTCACATTTTCACCTTCTTCACTGCATGATCTTGTATCTTATTCCGAAATCTGCTGAGCTCATGTATAAATTTTAGAAGGATATACTTCCAAAATTAAATGTCATCCACTCTCTGTACTCTTCTCTTTATAATTTTCACACTTGAAACTTCTTCAAGCCATTTATAGTCATATAAAAAATGATCTAAATCACTATGGTTAGAAAAATACAAATTAAAACAACTGAGGTACTTTCTCACATCTATCAGATTAGCTAGTATTACAGGAAAAAAATGACACAAGCTAGAGGGGATGTGGGAAAATTGGAACACTAATGTATTGTTGGTTGAGTTAGGAACTGATCTAACCATTCTAGAAAGCAATATGTAACTACGCTCAAAAGGACCTACCCTTTGACCCAACAATATTACTATAAGATCTATACTGTAAAGGTATCAAAGAAAAAAAGGAAAAGATCTATTCTCACAAAAATATTTATAGCAGTTCTTTTTTAGTGGTAAAATATTTCCATTAATTGGAGAATGCCTGAACAAGTAGTGATATATGACTGTGATAGGATGCTATTATGCTATAAGAAATAATGAGCAGAATGGTTTCAGAAAAACCTGAGATTTATATGAACTGATGAAATGTAAAGTAAGAACATTATATACAGTAACAGTAATATTGTGCAATGATCAATTGTGAATCGCTTAACTATTCTAATCAGTTCAGGAATGCAAGACAATTATAATAAACTTATAATGAAAAAGTTATCCACTTTCAGAGAGAGAAATGATGGAGTCTCAATGCAGATTAAAGCATTTTTTTACTCTCTTCTGTATTTGCATTCTTATTTATTTTTGCAACATAACTAATATGGAAATATGTTTCACATGATTTCACATGTGTAAAATCATCACATTTCTTATTTCCTCAGTGGGTGAAGGAGGGATGTAAGAGATGGAGAGAACCCAGAACTGAATTTTTTTTTAATTGGTGTTAAAATTAATTAGATAATACATTAAGAAAAATAAGCTTTTTAAAGACCTTATCTTTCATCTATTGAATGTGAACAGCAAAGAGTGCATTACATCTGGAGTTAGAAAAATTTGAGTTCACATTCAGCCTTAGATACTTAATAGCTGGGTAATACTGGATAAGTCATTTAACCTCTACCTCAGTTTCCCTATGAGTATCATATTAGCATCTCCTTCCCAAGGTGGTTGTGAGAAGATAATGAAATAATATTTGTAAAGTGCTTTGCAAACCTTAAAGTGCTATATGAATGCAAGCTATCATCATCATCATCATTATGGCAGATATTGACTCATCTATACCTTTTCAACCTATGCAAGTGGTGCTCATATTTTCACTTATATTTTGCTTGGAATCATTTCACAGATTTCATGGATACAAATGGAGCATATGGAGTATCTATTCACTATATTCTCTTGCTACACTATTAGTCCATCTTATTTTTTTGGTCATATACTTTTTTGATGACATCTTTTATGGATTTCTCCTGCATGACTCATCTTTAGATACCTGTCAAAGTCTTCTCATTTCTAACAAGCATCTCTCCATTGCCTTTTGAGTGAACATCAACTTTAACATATTATTTAAAAGCCAATCAGCATTATTACTGTTGTTCTTGTTATTAACAAAACTGCAATATTTTAATCCCTTAGCTCCCTGGTTGCTCTCGTGCTGTAGAATTTCAGCCAAATATTCACAATTCCACATTGAAAGCTGACTATTTAATTCCCTACCCATATATTTTCTTAGAAGTGAACACAGTAAAGCATTCCAGGACATCTAAGTTATAATTCAAGTTCGCAAAACTGGACAGTTTGCATTTTATTACCCACATAGATAGTCCAATCAGCAAATACCTGCCTAGTCCTGAATGTAGGGTTTTTTTGTCTTCCCTCTCCACCATTGGTTTGTTTTTTAGCTTAACACTATAGGAACATAATATTTTTAGAATTTAAAAAAATATATTTAATTTTTTTTTTGTTTTTTAGAAATTTATTCCTATTAAAATGTAAGCTTCTTGAGGTTAGGCATTGTTTGATTTTGCCTTTGTGTCATCATCTACTTCAGTGCTTGCATATGTTAACACTTTTTCCCACCTAATCAAAACAAAATAGAACTCTAAAGATAAATGCATGATTGCTAATATTGATTTAATTTTCCTCCTTAATCCCTTGGGGACTTTTGTCCTTAGGATTAGTGTACTAGGTTGATCAGTCACCTAAACTTTGTCCCTTCTATCCTAAAGGATTGTTGGAAGAAGAATAGCTGAGAAATTAGGTAAGAGAAAAGCTTTAGGAAACCACAGAAAAGCTGTCACCATGGGAGAGTATGAGAGGTCTCTAGACATTTCAGAGCAGAATTGTTACTGAGTACAGAGGAGGTCCAGTGAATTACTTTTTAATTTCTTCTTCTATTTCTTTTCCTTCCATTCTCCCAAAAGAAGAGGGCTTATATTCTATGTCTTTTTTAGTATATAAGAAAATCTTGCCTTTGTTCTTATTTTGTTCACCTTTATGTGTTTAAATCTTTAGTTTGTCTCTGAAGCTGGCAAATATAACGAAAAGCTGTTAAACATTCACAGTACTATGTGCATTACTATTCTAATACTGTGTGTGTGTAGGGAGGCATACATATATGGTGGTGGGGTGGGGGAGTAGGAGATAGCAGGGGGAAGGTAATTGGAAGGCCTAGGAGAAGAGAGAAAAGAGAAAGAGATTTAAATTTAAAATTTTCTTTCAGTCAAAGAAAAATCCCTGCCTGGAGAATAGACCTAGCAAAGAAAGTTATTGTTTCATTTTTATGATTTTTCAGGGCAAAGAGAATACTTCAAGAAAACCACAACAGTATTCTACTTGGCAAATAAGTAAGAAATAGTTTTAATGGCTAACTAACCTGGTGAACTGGCATTGATATGGACATCTGCCATTTCCCCTATCTTTCAAAGGTTTGGCTTGAGAGATAACCACTGTAAAAGTAGTTGGAGAGTAAGTTATATCTAGGAAGGAGGAGTACTAGTCTCCCCAAATAGGGATGAGGTGGGAAAAGGAGATTTTAGTAGATGTGACACTATACAACCACATCCTTCTCCAACTTTTGTATTATGTTTGAGATCTAGGAGCAAATTCTAATATGGCATAGAGTAGAGGAATATTGAAAGAAGGTATAGTTGTATTACACACAAGTCCCAGGATTGGCTATCATTTGGAGGGCAAGACAAGACTCATCTTTTGACACTTTTGTCCATCCCATAATCATTGGGTAAGGTTACTTCCTCCTAGGGGCTCTATCTTCTACTTTGGAGACCAGTAAACAATACCAATTTACCTTTCCTGTTTTGTTTTATTTATTTGCTTTCTTTACTTTCTTATGACATCCCAACTAAACTTGATCACTTTATATCTTCCATTCTTAGTACTTTAACTCAATCTATTTCCCATCTTACCCCAACCCTATGCTTGTGACACCCCCTACTTGATGCATCTCCATCTGTTGACTTTCCTATCTTCCTTCACAGGAAGTTTCTCTGCACTCCCTACCTCACCCATACTCCACAGGAGATTCTCTCTTCCTCCTCCAATATTTTCCAGTGCTATGCCTAAATTGGTTCCATGTCATTATCTCATTCTTCCTATCACTATTATTTGTGTACTTGTACCCTTCTGCCCCCATTGGACTGTAAGTTCTTTAGAAGCAAGAGCTATACCATATCCACATTACCCAGCACCTGTCTGCAGTAAGCACTTAATTCATGTGCCCTTCACTGAGTTGAACTAGATTGCTCTAGTTTAATTTTGTTTTATTTTCAGGAAAACATGCCCTTTAAATTTTTTGTTGTTGGAAGCTAGAGAGTAGCATACTCAGCCATCAAGCTTTGGAAGGTGTTTTGCAGACTGGAAGGTGGAGAATCTGGCAGAATATAGTCCAAAAGTCAAGAAAAATATATGGAAAAATGGGCTGTGTTAGATACATAAACACATCTACAACTTAATTTCCTCATCTTTTAGCTGCCAATAATCCAGTTAGACAGCTCCTGCTTAAATCATGTCTTGTTAATATTCTGAATTTCTAGACATGTTAATATATCTCTTCTTCTAATTACTGTTTTTCTTTCTTTCTTCCTCCTTTCTATCTCTCTCTCTCTTTCTCTCTTTCCCTTCCTTCCTTCCTTCTTTCTTTTCTTTCTTTCTCCTTTTCTCTTCCTTCCTTCCTTCCTTTATCCATCCTTCCTTCCTTTCTTGTTTTCCAGAGATAAGTCTAATTCAGGCCTCCTGACACCAAATCCAGTATTCTTTCCATATGCCTTACTCAAAGTTGAAGTGATTGCTTTGTGATTAAGACCTTGAATTAGTGAAACTGTGGCCAACTTTAGAATCCACCTGGTGGGAGGTAGTTTGCATATTGATCTGATGTATTAATATGATGCACATGACAGTTTGATAAATAGGATTATATGATATCATCTTTCCTGATATATGTATGGTATGTGTAGAAAAAAAAATTGATCACCAGCAGATGTAACTTTCCCACCTGGGAATGTTTTTCTTGGATTCTAAACCAGCCCCTTAGGAATCCAAGTTCAGATTCCAAACTGAGATAGGAAGAACCCAGCATAAAATATACTTTGTTCTCATCCAACTGGATGCAACCAATTCCATGAAAAAGAAAAAAGAGATGGTTCCCTCTATAAATTTCCCCTCAGGGATTGAACCATTATACCCTTGCCTTCTATGGTAAACTATCATACCAGGTGTTTAATAAAATATGGCTTGATTAAATTAAATTCTTGGAATTATAACTTTAGTGTTGGGATCTTTCAATCACATAAAATAACAAAATAGGTGTGCAGAAAGGCCTAAGTTTCTATCAAACTCATATTGATAGGGAGTATCTTGTGACAGCGTGTCCTTCCCATTATACTAACTCTTCCTAACAATTTGATTCAATTCAATTGAATTGAATAGAATAAAATTGAATTAAATCAGTGAAATAGGAAGTTGGAAGGGGAATGAAGGATAAAGACATTTGTTACCATAAAATAGTTCCTAGAAATAAGAAACTTCCTCATAAATGCTACTGAATTTTCAAGAATGTGATAGCTTAAGGCTTCCATCAGGACACAGATCAAGGTTCTTGCTTTATCCATTACAATATATTTATAACTCTTTAGATTTAAAGGTCATTTGGTGGAATGGAATGAGCATTAGGTTTATATCAGGAGATGCAGGCTAAAATCCTGCACCCTTATTTTATGATCAATCTTAAGTCAATACCTTCCCTTTCTAGGTCTTTGTTTTCACAGATGGTTGTCCAAAAAATCATGCAATGTGTTGGGTTTATCTAGTCTTTCTTGTGATGAGTTATTTCTGATCTAGACATATCCCCATCATTCTACCTGTTGTCCCTGCCCTGTCCATTTTCTAGAACTGCTCATATTTAAAACCTATCCTGCAGGAATTTTCCAGCTTTCTGGCTAATTAACATCTATCTGCCTATGAGATAAAAAATGGGAAACCAATATGAGGTTCCTGTGTAAGATCTCCTCTCTCTTAAACTCTTGGCATTCCTTCACATTTGTGAATGTATATAATACGGGGTAGGATATGGGGGAATGAGAATAAAAAATATAACTAACCTGACCACCATTTTGAATTGGCTACTTTTCTATGGGTCATCAATCCTTTTCCCACCATGATATATCCTGGGCTGAAGTTCATCTCAAACTGACCTAACTCTCCCTCCCTACTCCCCACTAGCAGTCAGCCTCAGCCCCTCATTCCCCTGATTGCACATATTTCCATTTTCTCTGGGAATTCAATTGTTTTCTTGTCTTTCTGGTGACCTACTGACTCTGGTGCCCTATTATTACCTGGTTACTATATCATTGCTTATTTATCACCCTCATCCTCAAGGATGTTTCATATCAATTACCTTTCCTTCTATGTATCAAAAAAACAAGTAAGTGGTTATTATTTTGCTATCATTCTTTCTTTTTTCCCTGAGGCATTCGAGGTTAAGTGATTTGCCCAGGATCACATAGCTAGGAGATGTTAAGTGTCTGAGGTCAAATTTGAACTCAGGTCCTCCTGACTTCAGGGCTGGTGCTCTAACCACTACACTACCTAGCTGCTCCTTGTTTTGCTATCATTTACTTAATTTTATCATTGTATGAAAACTGACAAAAAAGAGATGCAACAGATCAGTACACCAAATCTATGAAATGATGATGAAAGACTATAATTATCTTTAAGGTCCTTTTTATTCTGTGATTTTGCTCTCTCAAGGTCAAGGAAAGTCAGTGCAATTCTACAATGGGTTCTACTCCAAGTTTTACCAGTATTACCTTGAATGACCAAGAGGAAACCATTTCTCTTTACTGGGCCTCAGTCTATTGTATCTATAAAAGGAGAATTTTTTTAAACTTTTAGGTGCATTCTTAGGCATCTGGAGGCTCTGAAGATTTGTACTATATGTGATCATGAATTTTTCATTCTTTTTTTTTTTTTCTGAGGCAATTGGGGTTAAGTGACTTGCCCAGGGTCACACAGCTGTTACGTGTCTGAGACCAGATTTGAACTCAGGTCCTCCTAACTTCAGGGCTGGTGCTCTATCCACTACGCCACCTAGCTGCCCCAAATTTTTCATTCTTTCAAGTCATATTTTCAAATGTTGACATCATTACTTTACAAGATTGAATTTTCTCCTCTTTTCTCTTTATAGGGACTCTGTGACCTTGCAATAAATGATTATACTATATAGAGGAATTCAAATGACATGAAAGGAAACACATTTCATAGATGATTGCCATTGGGATAAATTCAGGATAGTTATTCATTCTCTAATCAGAATGAACAAGTAATAACTGAGAAATAAAGAGGCAGCTAGGTGGTACATTAGAAGTATTTCACTTGAAGTCAGGAAGACTTATCTTCCTGAGTTTAAATCTGATTCAGATACTTATTAGCTGTGTGACCCTGGGCAAATTATTTAATTCTGCTTGCCTCAGTTTGCTCATGTATAAAAGAACCAGGGAAGAAAATCGCAAAAAATCTCAAAAGCTTTGTGTAAAAAACCCCAAATGGGGACACGAAGAGTTGGATAGGACTAAAGAATAATAATAAAAAAAAAAAAAACCCTGGATTTTTAACTTACCATGAAGCTCCATTTACCATGTCCATAGCACAGGAAAAAAAATCAAAGCCAAGGCTTTCTAGACTTTCTTCTTCCCTCCTAGACCTTCTTGTTCCTTTCCTTACCTCTCATCTTTCTCCTTTTCCTCTTCTTTTATTTCCCCCTCTCTTTTCTCTTCTTTTCCATACTCTTCTTCCTCCCCCTCCTCTTGCTGTTCTCCCTCTTCCTGTTTTTGTCCCCATTCCTCTTCCCTTTCCTTCTATATTCATATGTAAAACAATATTACGTGCAGAAATTTGACTATGATCTTTCTAATTGCTATACCAGGTGGTAATTCTATAAACTTATCATGGAAAATCAAGCCCCATATTTTTCTAAATTGGGAAATTTGCTTTTTTTGCTCATTGTTTTTTTTCCTCCAACCCAAGGCCTCGTCGGAACATTCTACTTTTGTATATCTGCAGATTCCCCTGTGCCATGTTTCCTTGGCTGGGGACTGTCACTTTTCCAGGAACCAGCTTGTAACTGAACATACCAAATCTCCCATTTTGGATCCAAATACTTGTCTTTATGGAGAACTCATAACATTGCCCAAAACACATCCCTAGCTTCCCAACATCCAGGTTTTTCCCTTCTCAGATTGAGTTTATGCTGGCAAGTAAAGAGGTGAGATCATGAGGTGGAAAATTAAAGCAAGTATGTCCAATCCATGGCACAATTTGGATTCCAGATTTCAAGGTGGGGTGAGGGGGTGGACAGGACAGATAGAGGGATATAATGAAAAAAAGCACTAGATTTAGTTTCAAGAAAGAAGAAAAGTCAAATTCTGCTTCTGAAACATAACTCTTCACTTAAAAAAGGAAAAATGATATTGTGGAAAGAGTTCTTGGTTTAAAACAGTTGTTTTTGATTCATATCAAACCTGTGTCACCTTAGGCAAGTCATTCAGCCTGTCTCTTCCTCAGTTTATTCATCTGTAAAAATAAAGAAATTGTTTTAAACTATCTCCAAGCTTTCTTTCAACTCTATATATGTAATCTACTTTTCTATTCTTTGTGACCTAAGGCATGTCATTAATTCTCTTTGAGTCTCATTTCCTCCTTTCTAAAACAGGAATAATGATACTTGTGATACGTAACCTAATTATGTTATGAGGATTAAATAAAATAAGGGAGTCAAAGTACTTTGCAAACCAAGCCAACCCTATAATCTAAATGCAAAGTTACTTGCTTCAATTCATGATGAGCAGTATGAGTTTTGCCTCCACTAATGTAGATGGCAGATCTTTCATTTCCTAGGAGACTAAACAAGACTTCTTTTGAAATAAGAAAGAAGGAAAAGAAGAAGAAGAAAAAGAAGAAAGAAGAAGAAAAGAGGAGAAGGAGGAGGATATCATCCAATGACTAATTAGTAGTGTATCTCTGCATTTTGCTCAGGTGATGCCTGGATGACACACAGTCCATTACTAAGCCTTTCCATCCTCGAAGAGCTCACTTGTGCTTCCACTTTTTGCTCAGTCAATAAATAAGCAATAAAGTAAGCATTTATTAACCTACTGTGGGTCAGGGACTTTGATAAGTACTAAAAATACAAAGAAAGACAGATAAAAGACAGTTCCTATGCTCAAGGACCTCACAGTCTAAGATATTTTTTCTGGTTTAACTTTTAATTCTGTGTTTTAAGGAGCATCAGAAAATGACTCTGGTAGATGCCATGCTTTCCAGCCCTTATAAATAGTAGAGACAATTTTATAATGCTTAAAAATAGCCTGATTAGGCATTTTCCCAAGGCATGTAGAAGTTCCTGGACTGGTTTTAACCAGAAAAAATTGAGAAGGAGTGAGGGGAAAGATGGAAGTTGTTATCAGAAAGGGGGATTTTAGAATTCTCAGCCAAATCAGACTCTTATGAGTTATGGTGAAGTCAAAGATTGCTTAATCCTTCACTTTTCTGAGTTGGATTTGTATGCACTTTAGTAGAGAGAAAAGAGAAATAATTTTTGAATGAGAGATCTCAGCTAACATCCCACTTCTACCACTTGTTATTACCTGGATGAGCAAGTTACATAATCTTCCTCAGTTTCAGTTTCCTCACTTATCAAAATGAAGGGGTTAGATTAAATGGTCTCTGAGGTTCTTTATATTTCTCAATCTGTGATCCTATGAGAAGGTACTGGTTATGTGAGGGCAATAGTCTTTTCATGAGAAAAATAAATGGTCAAGACAGCATATGCTATTACACAAACTCTTGTTATAGAGGTGACTCTAAGTTCTTAAAAATTCTTAGAGCAGGGACAGCTAGGTGGCACAGTGGTTAGAGCACCAGCCCTGAAGTCAGGAAGACCTGAGTTCAAATCTGGTCTCAGACACTTAACATTCCCTAGCTGTGTGACTCTGGGCAAGTCACTTAAACCCAATTGCCTCAGCAAAAAAAAAAAAAAAAAAGTAAAAATTCTTAGAGCAAAGTCATCTTGAATTAGAAAAGCTTGGGTTTGAACTTAACTCAGTTGATCATGCTCAAGACACACTCTCTTAGGCTCAGACTTTTATCTGGTTTTTATCTAGTAATGATCATAATAATAATGTGTTCAGGGGAAGCAATATCAGCACCAAATGACATGTTTAGGGTAGCAATTTTTAGTTAGCACCATGATTGAGATTGATGAAATTGATGTAAGAGTTTCAGTCATGTGAAGAATTCACAATAACCATTTTCTTTGGCAAAAGATAGGTATATTTAGGAGAAGAGGTTACAGACAAAATGACAAGATAAAGGAAGAGATGCTCTATGAAATAGATTTGGGAGAACTTATAGCTAGCAAGGAAAGGAATTTTAACATTTAACAATGGAAAAGACAAGTCTAATTGTGGAACTCACAGTTAATCAGGAGAAAGGGAATACTCCATAAGGTGAGAACATGCCTTTGAGTGACAGGCTAAATCCTTGCTTAGTAACTAAGAACATCAATAATACTTGTCTCAGGATGGCTATAAAAAGCTGATAAGATCAACCAATTCAAAAACATTTGTTAAGTGCTTCCTACATATTAAGAGACTTAATAGTAATTAAGCCTCTACTATTTATAAGGGCTGGAAAGCATGGCATCTACCAGAGTCATTTTCTGATGCCTCCTTAAAACACAGAATTAAAAGTTAAACCAGAAGAAGTATCTTACACTGTGAGGTCCTTGAGCATAGACAGTCTGTCTTTTATCTATATGTGGAGATAGAAATAAAAAAGTAAGATAGCCCATTGTCCTCAAGGAAAATACAACATGCTCACAAGGAAGTATAAGCTTATATACAAAATGAATATGGACTGATGGTGAATGAAAAGTAGAAGTAAAGTACTTAAACTTAAAAGAATTGCAGATTTGTTATTATTAAATATAATTGGTTTTCTTATTTATAAAATGAGTAGGTTGGATAAGATCTGTGAAGTCACTTTCTAGCTCTAAATCTCCTGATCCTATTATTTTATTTCTGCTATTGAGGGGGGAAAAGTGACTGGGACTGAAACAAACTGAATTAGCCAAAATGGTCTGGGGCAGCTAGGTTGTACAGTGGCTGGAGCACTAGGCTTGAAGTCAGAAACACCTCCTAAATTCAAATCTGGTTTCAGATGCTTTTTAGCTCTGTGAACATGGGTAAGTCTCTTAATCTCTATCTGCCTCAGTTTTCTCCTCTATAAGACTGGGATACTAATAACACCTTTATCCCAGGGTTGCTGTGAGGAAAACAAGAAGCAATATTTGCAAAACTTAAGGTTTCTAGAAATGTTAGCTATTATTATGTAGCTAATGTATGATAGCTGCTCTGCTTTTTGTTGTTGTTGTTGTTTTTTGGGGGGGTTTTTTTTGGTTGGTTTTTTTTTTTTTTTTTGAGGCATTGTCATTTATAGGTTGCCAAGTTCAGTGATATTTTTATCACAATAGAGTTACAGATAGGGATAAAATTGTGATCATGCAGCTTCTCCTGAATCAGACTTATTCTACTAAATTGATTTTCCTAAAAGGTTTAGAAAACTGAGAGCAACTCATGAGTAATTGAGAAACCCATCTAATAAGAGATTTCTTTTCAGCTTCCCTGAAAGAGGCAGTTTCACAAGGGGTCATAGTGTAAGGAGATCTTGTAAACAGATTAAGTATTGGTTAGAAAGGGAAAGAGGAGCCAGTCTTTACATTCCCATAGTGCTATGTTAAACTACAGCCTCAGGCAACACTTAGCCCTAAAGGTCAAGTAAGACTTTGTCTACACTTCCCTACAATTACTTAGATAAAGAACTGAAGTATTGAGACTTACCTTCTCTTCCCCTCACCCTACAAAATACAAATTTCTAAGTACTTCAGGGATGAAACAGCCAAAAGAAAATGATAGACTTGGAGTTTATGACTAGGAAACAGCACTGGATTTGGAATCTGGGGTCCCTGGTTTGAATCAGTTTCCAAATTTTACTAGCTATGTGATCTTGGACAAGTCCCTTTCCTTATCCCCATCCCAGTTTCCTCTCTCTGAAATGTGGGACTTTGACTAGATCAGATTTCTGAAACATTTTGGTCTCAGAATTCTTTTTAACCAAAAAATTATTGTGAATTCCAAAGAATTATTGTTTATATGTTATATCTATCAGTATTTATCATGCTAGAAATTTTAGAATGAATGTTTAAAATATTAATTCATTTGAAATGAACAACAAACCCAATACATGTGAACATGAATAAATATTTTCCAAAACAATAAAAAAATTAGTGAGAAGAGTGGCAATTTTTTTTTCAAATATTTTTAATGTTTGACTTAATAGAAGACAGCTGGATTGCCATATCTGCTTCTGCTTTCAATCTATTGCATATGTTGTTTTGGTTAAAGAATATGAAGAAAATCTAGCCTCACACATATATGTGGTTGGAAAAAGGAGAAATATTTTAACAGGCAAATTATATCTTAGTGTTACTATGAAAAGTTTTGACCTTAAGAACCCCTCAAAAGGGTCTCCTGGACACCCAGGTTCTGAAGACCATACTTTGAGAAGAACTGAACCAGCTCATCCCTAAAATCCAGCTCTAAATCATATTATTTATGTAATCTTAGGAACATTTCAATTTTTCTGGGTCTCAGTTTTTCCATCTGTTAAAATGGAGTCTCCTTCAAAGCTATCATTCCAAAGTAACTAAAAACCTATAGAGCTGTTTTTACTAAATAAGGGCTTGTCCACTCAAGCACCAGCCCAAATTAAGCCAACCATTCTGCAAAGAACAATAGAATCCACACTTCATGAAATTGAAAGTGCCAAGGGATCAATAGCACTTTCCTTTCAGAGACCTCTTATTTCCTTCCACTTTTTTTTTTGTTTTGTTTTCTCAAAACAAAAGTTGCCATTACTACTAAAAGTCAATATTGACGGAGCTATTTTGAGAGGCTCCATTAATGAAGGTCTTTCACATAAGTGCTCAATTGTATGTCCAGAGGGCGATTCCACTTAACCACCTTTATACTAAGCTACCCAAGCTGAACTCCTGGGAGAGAGAAATAGGTGAAATTGACACTGCCGACTCTCTTGCAATTGTTATGGTCTAAGTCTATGAGCACATGTGAACTTTTTTTTTTTTTAATATATTCATTTGGTTTAAAGACTTCATGATCTTATTGGATCCAGAATTTCTCCATAAAACTTAGAGGTTTAACTAGCATAGAAAAGGCTCCTATTTGTTCCACGGTGCTAAATAGATTTGAAGTGCTAAGTAGCATTAGTATTTCAAGAATATAGAAACACATGATCTTGTACATGTAGCAAGAAATAGTTTTATTGAACTATATATGTGATTTCATAGGAGATTCCTAGTAATGAAACCCCTTCTACTAATTCAAACTTATACCTGCTCTATAAAAGTCTTAAGAAAATTGTATAAGAAAGTTGTTAGTTATTTGATTCAATTGTGTCTGATTTTATGACCCCATATGGAGTTTTCTTGTCAAAGATATTGGAGTGGTTTGCCATTTTTGTCACACAGCTAGTGAATGTCTCAGTCCGAATTTGAGTCTGAAGATCTTCCTAACTTCAAGACCAATGCTCCATTCATTTGGCCATCCAGGTGCTTCATGAGAAGGTTATCAAGAAATATTAGTCTAAATAGGAAGTTACTACCAGGTCACTTCTTCCCCCTGATAGCTCTACTGTAGATCAGGGAGGAGAATGTCTGGCTTGTGGGCATTTGCTGAGGAAACTGCAGGTGATGATGAGCTGAAAGCTAGATACAACCTCCTCACACTGCTTTAGCTCTTTAAGTTCCTATTGCCCAGGAATGATGTTATAAATGTTATAAATATCCTAATGACCCTTGGCCCTTGGCAGAAAAAGTTTCCCTATACCTGGCCTACCCCAAGCCTCTTCCCTTCTCCTATTAAGATCTCCCATAAGCAGCTTCACATTATGCATGGATCTCTGCTCTATTCACTCACTCCCCATTCAACTGACCCGAGACTGCATTTTATGCAAAAATGGCTAGTTATAGCTTCAAAAAAAAAAAAAAACAAAAAAACCCCAAAAAACAAAAATCAAAAACTCCCAAAAAACAAACAAAAAAAACCCTGAAGTTTTCTGGGGGCACTGGTGGGCAAGTCATTTTCTCTCTCTAGTATTCTGTTTCTTTCAGGGGATTGCACTAGATGGACCTGCCAGATTTGTTTCAGCTCCAACATGCTCTATTAAAAGATCTTCCTAGATCTTCTATGAATATTATAAGGTTTCTTCCAACTCTGATATTTCATGTATATAATTTAATAGGAATCATTTTTACTGCAAAAGCTGTTACTTATTGTTTGGATTGAATTGTTCTCCTTTTGAGTAGTATCTTTTAAGTAATGTTCAATGAACCATCAAGCTAAGGAGCCACTTGGAATGATATCACATAGGGATCATAGCTAAGATGATTTTATTTAATTTCCTACTAAATTTGCTCATTTAAGGAAAGGAATATTGGCCATGGAGTTCTAAAGAGATTTTCTAATCCATTAACTCAATCCCTTATGCTGGGGACTTTAATTTTCTGCTAAAAAAGATCCTTTGTAATTGGTAAGCCTGCCCATGCCTTTAAAATTTCCTCAAAGGAGCAAAGATGAAATAACATCAGAATAGATCCCATGATCTTATGAACTTATATACAAGTATTAGGTTTGAAGATACACCATCTGGCATATTGATACATTGAGCCATTTTTCTTGAAGTATCTCCTTCTTGAAAGTTATTTGTGTTCTTTAACTGAGTTTTTATATTCAGTGTCTCTAGCATTCCCTCTTTGGGGATTTATGTTTAGCAAAAAATATTTCCTAGTGTTTGTATAATTAAAGAACATATTTTGGTGGGCAAGAGTGGGAACTGATCCCTTTTGCCTGGCCCTGCTGATTTGCCAATTTGGACAAATCAGGTATGCTCTCTGGACCTCTCTATTTTCATCTATAAGTTGAAGGAATTGCTTGAGGTGGTTACAGCTCATTATGTGCTCAAAGTCCATAATACTATCAACTAATCAAGAAGTACTAATTACGCAACTTTTATATATCAAACAGTATAGTAGGTGCTGGTTATTCAAATACAATGAATGAAACAATCTTTGCTCTAAAATGAAAAAAGAAGAAAACAAGGATGTATAATGATGATAAAAAAATAAGTTTTTACATAGAATTTTTTTAACATAGAATTTTAAGATTTAGAAAGTACTTTACAAATTACATCTTATTTAATCTTTTCAACAATCTTATGGGTACTAATATTATCCTCATTTTTCAGATGAGGAAACTTGAGTTAAGAAAGGTTTTAATTTTCCCAGATAGTATTAGAGACTGAATTTAAACTCAGATTTTTTTGAATCAAAGGTTCATCATACTCTATTTACCATATCACTTATCTGCCTTTGTCATTCTTTGTATTTGTGTATACTTATTCATCTGCTTATTTATATGTATATGTGTATGTATACATAAGTGCATATATACTTATTCAGCTGTATATTTACATGGATGTATGCATTATATATAGATGCCACATATCTATATATAATGCATACATCCATGTAAATATACAGCTGAATAAGTATATATGTATATCAGGAATAAAAATGAAGTATTTAAATGCAAAGTATATTCAGAAGGAAGGCATCATCAGTTGAGGGAATCAGGAAGGTCTTCATTTAGAAGGAGGCTCTTGAGCTATATGGGGAAGAGAGGAATTGCTTGAGAAGGGAAGAAATTGAAGGAAGTCAGTAAAGCAGGCAGTGATGGAAGTAATGGAGGATAGCTAGTTCAAGGCACAAAAATGGGAGGTGGAGTATCCTGCATGAGTAATACATCCCATGATATTTTGATCTCATCTATAAGCATTGAATGTGAGGAGATAACATCAAACATGTTGATTCCTTCAGCTACTTTTCTTGAAAATGTATCAAGATATTATTCATTGGCACTTTCTTTACCTAGGTTTCCATATCCAATATCTCTGGAACTCCTCCCTTGGAGGCTCAGTTGATGAATGTTTTGTCACTAAACCAAGTCAACTGAAATGATATTAGAACACATGAAAGCATTTGCCAAGAACTAAGAATTGGAATCAGATTAAGGCAGACTTTCTGAGTGTAAAGGCAGATTTCCTATAATTAGAAGCAATTTACTAGAAAGTTTACTGTATTGTTCCAAAACACACATTGTTGCAAATGGCTAAATGTTCCTTTATTTTTCTTTCCTTTCTGGTGAAATGTTAAAAATCTGTGTCCAAGTAATTTTAGTTTTTTATTTTCTGAGATGGTTATTTGAGGATCTCATCTCTGTTACAGAAGCTAAATGGAAAGAGAGGAGCCAACTGAATACATCATTTTGGATGTTTGTGGGGAAAAGAAAGAATCAGAGCAAATTTAGGATTAAATTAAAAAATTTTTGATTCATGACTGCTTTCTAAATACATCTTTTTGGTAGATAATCCACAGCTCAGATCAAGCAGAATTTTGAGGGTGAGATATCAAGGTCAAACTCATTGAATATATTATCTAATCTATTGGTCTTATTCTATTCAACATTTTTATCAATGACAGGGCTGAAAGCATAGATGATATTTTTGTTAAACTGGTAGATAACAAGAGCAGACAGGTGTATTTAACATAGTATAAGTCAGCCTACATTAGAGGAGGGCATTTCCACATTTGGGAATTCTATTTAACAATGAAATCCATAGATCCAGTCCTTATCCCCTTACTTATGATAAAGTCACAATGAAAATTTATAAGAATAGGAAAAGTTTGATAAGATGAATTTCTATGAGAAGGAATGCAGTTAAACAGTCTTTCTTTTTTTCATTTCTTTCTTTCTCTTCCTCCCTTCCTCCCTTTTCTTCCCTCCCTCCACTCCTTCTTCCTCCCTTCCTCCCTCCCTTCCTCCCTCCCTTTCTCCCTTCCTCCCTTCCTTTCTCCCTTCCTCCCTTCCTTCCTTCCTCCCTCCCTCGCTCCCTCCCTTCCTTCCTTCCTTCCTTCCTTCCTTCCTTCCTTCCTTTCTTTCTTTCTTTCTTTCTTTTTTTTTCTTTCTTTCTTCCTTTCTTCCTTTCTTCCTTCCTTCCTTCCTTTCTTTCTTTCTTTCTTTCTTTCTTTCTTTCTTTCTTTCTTTCTT
>JAJPUD010003138.1:19841-35020 GCA_023553655.1 Myrmecobius fasciatus | reverse complement strand
CTTTCTTTCTTTCTTTCTTTCTTTCTTTCTTTCTTTCTTTCTTTCTTTCTTTCTTTCTTTCTTTCTTTCTTTCTTTCTTTCTATTTTCCTATTATTCCACTGACAGTATATCTTCAGAGGCAAAAATCACATGTAACAGAAAAACATTTATTAAATTTTATCATATGCTAAACACTATGTTAAACCTTTAGAATACAGACAATTGATATAATCTCAGTGTTTAAGAACTCCTGCTCTAATTGAGGAAGACAATACTTAAAACTAAATTGCCTAACTTCAAGATCATTCCACTGGGTAATATTGCCCGTCCCAGGAAAGAGTCAACAGATTGATACTTCTTTTTCAATTCTGTGATTGGTGATACTTAGCTAGCAGTTCTCAGAGGGTGAGGCACTTCTGATAATGAATGAGACACAGGTATGCTAATTAGATAGTCAACTTCCTAGTGATAGAAGTCCCAACTTCTTAGAGCTAGAGGTTTTTAATTCCTTGCATTATATCTTATGCATTTAAAATTTATTTTGAGAAGAAACCTTCAGGCTTCACCAGATTGTCAAATCATCCTTGTCTCACATGCACATGTTAAGAACTCCTTGTGTAGAATGATAAATTGTATGCTATCAGAGATAAAGTAATAAAGTCTGTAATATCTTTAGATATTTAGAACTATATAATGCTATAATCACTGACTCAGAAGAGTTCTGCCTTACATCAGAAGGGATGGGTAACTCATTTTAACTCCATTCATGATGGGCATTAAAGATGAAAATTATTCCCCATGAACAAGAAATTTTCATTAAATATGAGTCACAAGCTTATGCTGATTAAGTCTCTGCCATTTTTATATTTGAGTTAAAAATAAACAAGCAAATTAATTTTTAAAAGAATCAAACAAGTAAGGTAAAAATACTTGGGAATTTTAGTTGATTATAAACTTAATGGGAGTCAAAAGTGTGATCCCATGACTGAAAGCTCAGTCCTAAGAAAGCATAGTGTCCAGAATGAAAAAAGAAAGAATCTTGCTTGCTCAGACCAAGCTAGAATATTATATTCAGTTTTTGTGTAGCACATTCTTTAGAGATAGTTATTCAACTCCCAAAATTCTTCAGAAGGCAGCATGCATGTCTACTGACAACTCTAAGCTAAACCCTAAAAGAATGAAATTTAAAAAAAAAAAAGCTGCATCTCACTAATTAGCTGTCCTTCAGTGGTTATCAATTAATATTAATGCACTCAATTAGCTTTTGAAAAATATTATTTACTAAATTGATAACAGTATTAACAGTCAGCACAAAGCTTTATTGCCAAAATGAAACCACAGAAGTGGTTCCAAATTTAGCATATAAATATGCTAAAGATATAATTCATCTTCAATAAAGGAAAATCATTTTCTCCCCTACATTGAAAGATATTCCATAGGTGTAGTGTAGAGTTTTGCTAGGCTTTATGTAGGGTTTTGAAGCTACCCTTTTGAAAATGGTTGTTTGTTCTTAGCTCCTGATTTGGACAGTACTCATAGCAGCTCCTGATGTTTTGGTAAAGTTGTTAGGATTTGATGAGAAGTTCAAATTCTCTCAACCTTCATAAGAGTATCATAATATAATTTCTAGGTCAAGGGTGGGAAGAAAGACATAGAGTATTGTCTTCATGTCTGTACATCTCCAGATGTACAAGCCCTCTTTAGGGCTTGACTTAATGATGCTGGCATATGAACTAGTTTGCTAATTTATAGGAGACTTAAAGGACTAATCTAATTTTTTTTAGTCAATTCCTATCTCAACTAGTTGAAATATCTTTGATTATTGATTTAACCAATATAGCTAGGCTCAGCTTATATTTAAATTTTATTAATTTCATAGAGAAATCAGAATTGCCTTCACCTTTATATCAGAAGGACATTAACAAGCTGTATCTTGAAAAAGGGTGGGAGGAATCAAGATGCAGAGTCAATAATTTTTGCTTAGCTCTCTCATAATATTTGCCCATAATCTAGAAAATGTGTCACACCAAATTCTAGTCATGAGAATCCAAAAAATCATAGTGATACCTTTTTCCAGCTAAGCATTGATTAGGAAGACAGATAATGCTTCAGACACTGAGGTGGAGGCTGGCCAGAAAAGCAAAATGCCTGGTATAAATTTGGGAGCAGGAACACGTATCATCTCACAGCTCTTTCCCACATTACCCAATTCTGGGTCACAGAACCAGGGCAAAGAGGAGAGGTTGTGAGTGATTGCAGTGTCCATCACTGAATATAAACAAATTTAAAAAACTGAAAATATAGAAGAAATTATGAAATATCTGACCTTGGGGAAAAAAAGAAAGAAAAAAAGATAATTTAAGAATCATTGACCTACTATATCCCAAAGAGATTTTAAAGGAGGGAAAGGGACCCACATGTGCAAAAATGTTTGTGGCAGCCCTTTTTGTAGTGGCCAGAAACTGGAAAATGAAAGGATGCCCATCAATTGGAGAATGGCTGAATAAATTATGGTATGTGAATGTTATAGAATATTATTGTTCTGTAAGAAACGACCAACAGGAGGATTTCGGAGAGGCCTGGAGAGACTTGCATGAACTGATGCTGAGTGAAATCAGCAGAACCAGGAGAACATTATACACAGCAACAAGACTATACGATGATCAATTTTGATGGACATGGTTCTCTTCAACAATGATGTGATTCAAACCAGTTCCTATTGTTCAGCGGTGAAGATAGTCATATACATCCAGAGAGAGGCCTGAGGGAACTGTGTGAACCACAACATAGCATTTTAATGCTTTCTGTGAATATTTCCATGCATTTTGTTTTCCTTCTTAGGTTGTTTTTTCTTCTTCTCTTTCTAGATCTGATGTTTCTTGTGCAGTAAGATAACTGTATAGATATGTATACATGTATTGTATTTGTCATATAATTTATCCTACTTAGCATGTATTAGATTACCTGTCATCTAGGCGTGGGGGGTGGGGGGAAGGAAAGGAAAAGCTTGGGAAAAAAAAGTTTTTGCAAAGGTCAATGTAGAAAAATTACTCATATGTTTTGTAAATAAAAAGCTTTATAATAAAAAAAAAGAAAAAGAAATTAAAAAAAAGAATAATTGACCTACTTGAACTAGTATATGTCAAAAGCATGAATAGCAGCAACCATCATTTTCCAAGAAATTATAAAGGAAAACTGTCTGGATGTCTTAATAGTAGTGGGACAAGTCAAAACTGAAAAACAAAAAACATTAGTCAGCTCCTCAAAGAAACCTCATAATAGAAACTCCCAGAAATATTTTGGCCAAAATCTAGAATTCTTATGTCAAGGAAAAAATACTACAAGCAGCCAAAAAGAAAGAATTCAAATACCATAAAGTCATATTCAGAATCACACAAAATTTGTTAGCCACTATTTTGGGGAAGCTAAATGGTGCAGTGTATAGAACCGAACTGTACCCCTGGAAACAGAAGGAATAGAGGACTTTAGAATATGATATTCTGGAAGGCAAAGGATCTAGGATTATAATAAAGAATAACTCACTCAGCAAAACTGTGTATGTATGACCTTACAGGGAAAAATATGGATATTTTATAAAATAGATGACTTCAAATATTCATAATGAAAAGAATAAAACTGACTAAAAATGAAATTTAAATAAGGACTTGAAAAGGTAAATGTGAGTGATAAATCATTAGGGACTAAAAAGGATGAATGCATATAACCCCTTAAACATTTCAATCACCAGAGGTCTTAGAGGGAATCTAATTAGACATAAAACCTAAGTATGACTCTGTTTGGATGATCTCAAAAAAAGAATGAAAGGAAAAGAGGAAAGCATTGGAAAAGAGGAGGAGGGAAGAGGAAGAATGGGAAAAATTATCTTGCATAAATGAGACATGGAAGAAAGTGTCTATACAAGGGAAGGAGTGGTGTGTGCATGCATGAGTGAGTGTATGTATGTGTGTGAGTGTCTGTATGCACACCCATGCATGTGCAGTCAAAACTTGAAACTCATCTAAAGTGGTCCAAAAAAGTACACACAGTTGGTTACAGAAATTTATTTTATCCAACACAGATACATGAGGAAAAAGAGAAATAAGGGGGAAGAAGAAAAAGAAAGGAGGGAGGCAGGACAAAAATAAGACAAATGTTTAAAGAGGAAACAGGACTAAAAAGAAAATAAGTATAATAGAATAGGATAGAGAAAAATACAGTTACCTATGAAAGGAACATTTTTATTCACAAAATAAAAGAGAATATAAAGATAAATTAGAAACCAGAATCTAACAATATGTTGTTCACAAAGAAGCACATTTAAAACTGAAAGACACATGCAGAGTTAAAATAAGGAACGAACAGAATCTGTTATGATTCAGCCTAAGTAAAGAAGTCATAGATAGCAATCATAGTCTCAGACAAAAACAAAACAAAACATACACAATTAATAGAAATAAGCAAGGAATTGATATCTTATTAAATGATACCATAAACAGTGAATTAACATAAATGCTGAACAAATATAGACTAAAGAATATAACATCCAAGATTTTAAGGTAAAAGTTAAATGAGTACAGAAAGAAGTACACAGTACAATTATCATAATAGAAGACCTCAAATTACTTCTTATATCCACCTAAATTTAATCATAAAACAATAAAGAAAGAAATGAATAAAATTTCAGAAAAGTAGATATAATACATCCCTAGAGAATATTGAATAGGAATACAAATGATATACCTATTTCTCAGCTGTGCATTCTACCTTTACAAATATTAACCATGCAATAGGGAATAAAAATCTCACAAATAAATACAGAAAAATAGACATTAAATACTTCTATTTCTGAGTATAATACAATAAAATAGCATTAATATGAAGGTCTTTGAAGCAGAGGCTAAAAATTAATTGGAAACTAATTAGTTTAACCCTAAAGAATGGGTGGATGAAGGAATAAATAATAGAAATAATTAATAATTTCATTAAAGATAATGGCAACAATGACACAACATACCAAAATTTATGAGATACAATTAAAAATATATGCTTTATTGATATTTTTTACATTGCTGTAATCCCACCCCCCCCCCCAAATAGCACACCAATTTAAAAAAAAAACAAAGTTAAAAAAAAAAAAAAATGACAACTGTCATATTTGACAATAAAGGTCTTATTTTGTACATAGGGTATTTAACATCCCTGGAGGAGGTATGTTTTACAGGCAGTATTCTGCATTGCACTGATCAGACTTCCAGTGTCTGCTGAGGTGGTTGTTCTTTATATTAACATAGACATTAAGCAAAGTTTTCTTTTCCTTCTGCTAACTTCATTCTGTATCAGTTCGAGAAAGTCATTCCAAGTTGGTCGTGCAATTTCTTATAGCAATATAATATTTCATTACATTTACATAAGAAAATTTATTAGCCATTCCCCAATTTGTGGGCACCCAGCTTGATTTGATTTTGCTCTCACAAAAACTACAGCTATACCATTATTTATGCATTTGGGATGATTTCTTTTTGTTTTTGACCTCCTTGGCCTCTATCAAAGTAGTGAATACTGGGTCAAAAATTATGCAGAGTATAGTGACTTTTTCAATCACGGCTCCAAACTGTTTTCCAAAATGACTCTTTGGACCAATTTGCAGCTACACTACCATAACTTAGAATGCTTTTCCCCACATAATCCTTCATCTTTGTCAAATGTTGAGATATGAAGTTACAGAAATGTTTTAATCTAAATATTCTCATTATTAGAAATCTGAAGCTTTCTTTCAAATGGTTCCTGGTAGCTTATATTTATTCTTTCGGGAACACCTTGTTCGTATCTCTTGGGCACACAGCTACTGGATTATTCCTTTCATTTTTTGTGCATCCGACATTTATCAAGAACCATCTCATGCTAAATTTTTTCACATTAAGATTCTGATATGTGGGGCAGCTAGGTGGCGCAGTGGACAGAGCACCAGCCCTGAAGTCAGGAGGACCCGGGCTCAAATCTGGTCCCAGACACCCAACACTCCCCAGCTGTGTGACCCTGGGCAAGCCACCCAACCCCATTTGCCTCAGCAAAAAGCAAAAAAAAAAAAAAAAAAAGATTCTGATATGTAACTTTTATACTTCTTCAGATTTCAGGAGCACATACTATAGAGACAGAAGTTGAAAAAGGTCACAAATAGTACAAGGAAGAAAAATAGCAAGTACTAGAAAAAACATGGTTCTACATGGAACTAAGAATTATTCCTTGACACATAGCAGGTTGGTTTTATTTTCAAGAAACAATGATACATAGGGAATTAGTGGAAGCCTCTCCAGCCCCACATATGCTCTATTCCCTAGGTATTTGGCAACATATTCCTGACATTCACTGCAGCCCTTACTAGTATAATACAGAATGAGTGATTTTGTCAGTGTGAGTGCTCCTTCCACTGGCAAATTTCAAAACTCATCCATAACGTAATGGATGGTCCCATAAGTTGCGACAAGGCAAAAAAAAAGAAATATTCATTACTTGACGGCCAGCCTCCTGGCAATGAGCTTTTTTGAACTTGACCAGGCTGATGCTTAGACAACAGATCAAGAGTATGCTATCTAGCTCATAGAAGAAGACTTCAAAACTTGGTAGAACCTGCCAGAGGCTGTGTTCTGGACAGTATAACCATTAAAAACTCAGGACCACCTCCAGTGAATGAGGAGGCATTACATTAGAACTTAAGTAGATGATAAATCCAGACATACACACAACTTGTTAACGTGAAAACAAACATGCCTTAAGAGTCTGGTAGTATTAGATAAACTTATGTTTCTATGAGATACAATTAAAAAAAGAGTAGATCAACAAATTGCCCATTCAATTAAAAAAATGAGAAAACCAACAAATTAAGCATACCCCAGTAAATGCCAAAATAAAAATCCTAAGAAGCAAAGGAGAGATTAACAAAATTGAAAATTAAAAAAATACCACTGTAATAACAAAGTGTTTTAAAAATAAAAAAAACATAAATATTTGGTTAATATTTAATCAAAAAGAAAGAAAAAAGGAAAAGAAAGGTCAATTAAAACCAATGAAGACAAAATACATGCAGTTATTAGAGGCTATTTATTATTTATTAGGCTCCAATTTTTGTTTGCTATTTTTTTTTCCAATGGAAATGGCTATTGTATTTTGTCAAAACAATTAACAACTTCAGCAAACTTGGAAGATTACTTTTACTCATACATTAACTCATTTTATTATTTAACTCATTATTAAATTAACTCATACAAATCATTAGCATTTCTGTATATTATAAAACAAAATGAAAAACAACCCCCCTGCAGAAAAAGATAGAGAAATTTCATTTAAAATAACTTGACAGAATAAAATAATTTAGAATCCATCTGCCAAAACACACACAAGAACTATATGAAAACAATTAGAAAAGTTATTTCCTTTTCCATGTCCACAGGGTTAGTGAAGACCAGCTGTAACTTCCTCTCAGACATTAATTTTAGCTTGAAATGAACCTAAAATTGACTCTTCTAGATATTTCCAAATCTCCAAGTCAGGTTGAATGAAACTGGTACAAACATATTGTAGATTCTTTCTCCCTTCTAGCTCTCCTCCCTTCCCCCCACCCCCCTTCCATTTTATCACCTAAAGTTAAACTAAAGTTACAGCTTTTGTTATGGACACTTATGTGATATCAGCCTATCCCAATTTTAGGTTACAACCTTGGAGAACTAAAGAATAAACTAGTTGAATGAATTGACTTGGTGGCAGATGTTTCCTCCTCAGGAGATTGTTGCTTTGAGTAATCTTTCCTAATTAGTCCATAGTTATAATTTGTGATATCACAAAGTTGTCATTTCAATGTCATCATGCTCTCAAATTCCTCCCTTTCCTTTCACAGTACCTAAATAGTGGGAATCATGGTGGAATCAAAAGGGGGAAATATATAGAAGGAATCTGGTGTAATGGAAAGAGGTTTAGAATTGAAGTTGGGAGCTATGGTTTCACATCATGGTTCTGCTTCTTCCCAGTCAAATGACTTTGGGGAAGTTCCAGCATCTAGAAAATGAAGGAATTCAACTAGATGTGAGCTAAGGATTACCAGTTCTGATTACTAAAAGTTATAGATCTATAAACAGATATGCTCCTCCCTTCCAAGAAGAAGAAACACAACCAAATCTAATATAAGTAAGACAAGATTACTGCTCTGAATAAGGGAGGCACTGGTCTTTACTTTGGTCAGATCTTCATCTTAGGTATCATGTTTAATTTTAGATGATACATTTCAGAAAGGCCATTGATTGGTAAGAATATACAAAGAAAGACAATCGTAATGGTGAGTGGAATGAAATCACGTGAGGAAGGTACTAGTTGAAATAAGAATATTTAGCCTAAAAAAATCCCAACACTTGAACTTTATATGCAGGGAATGGATATGTTATGAAGATATACAAGACCTTTGAATTTTTGAAAGGCTTTTGTGGAAGAGAAATTAGCCTTTTTCTTGACTTTAGAAGATGGAACTAGGAGTGATGAATAAAAGTTGCATCAAGATACATTTAGGTTTAAGCTAAAGCTTTGAGAAATAAAAAGAGCAATGGATTCTCTGTTGAGACAGTCAAGAAAGTTATAAATATCTTCTGCTCAAGGTTATCTCTTGTGCTAGAAGACTATGTGACTGCTCTCTTCAATGTTCTAAGGGCAAGCCTAAAACCTTATGGATTTGTAGTAGTTTTGTTCAAGAGCTCCAACTGGTGTACTCCCCATTGATTATCAGCCAGAGTTAAAAAGCTTTTAGAAAGATAATTTACTAAACAAATTGGGTTATAGGTTTCCCTCTCATCCTTTACATAATAATAGTTTTAAAAGGAGGGATTTAGAAAGTATTTTGAAGGAAAGAAGAAACAGGGTTCTTTTTCTGGATATATAGGATAAAATCAATGTATTCTCAAAAGAAGGTAGAATTATTAAACTTTTTTTTCTGTTTTCTCTGCCAAGGAGAATGTATTTGATCAATAAAAGACTAATCATAAATGACTAAAGAAGAAATAATGCTAAAGACAAGTAGATAATGGGAGAATATCTCTTTGCCAAGTTTTTGTCACTAGGCATGAACTACCAAATGAATCACATTCTTGATTTCTGAAGGTGTTGATGAATGTAATTATTGAACCATTGTTGATAATCTTTGAAATATCATAGACAATAGAAGCACAAAATAAGAAAGGCATTATTTGTCCTGATTTTCAGAGAAGAGAAAAATAGAATTCTTCTATAATTCTTCCAAGTTTTTCACATGGAAGATAAATTGTTATACTTGCTTTGTTTGAATCTAAAAGGCAGAACTAAGATTAAAGGATGAAAAGTTGTAAAGAAATCTATTTAAAAAGAGAATGAACTCCTTTGTGAAGCAGTGGGATTTTCTTCTTTGGAGATTTTCAAATTGAAGACAGATAAACAATTACCAGCAAAAATGTTAAGCAGATTCAAGTATTGACTGGATCTTGACTCACCTTTCAACTATAATATCTCATGGCCTCTGATTTTTATGAATTTTGTCAGAAAATCTGTATTTGACTTTTGCTTCTGCCACTTTATTATTTCTAAGTTTGTAGTTTAGTTGTTCAGTCATATATAATTATCGGTGACTCCATGAACCATAGGATACCAAGCCCTTTTATCCTCCACTATATCTTGAAGTCTGTCCAAGTTCATGTGCATTGCTTCCATGATACTATCCATCCATCTTACTCTTGGACATTTCTTTTGCCCTTTGCCTTCAATCTTTCTCAACATAGAGGTCTTTTCGGTGCTCCAAATCACTATTGATCAGAGAAATGCAAATCAAGGCAACCCTGAGATACCACTTCACACCTGTCAGATTGTCTAAAATGACAGGAAAAGTTAATGATGAATGTTGGAGGGGTTGTGGGAGGGCTGGGACACTGGTGCATTGTTGGTGGAGCTGTGAACAGATACAGCCATTCTGGAGAACAATTTGGAGCTATGCTCAAAAAGTTATCAAACTGTGCATACCCTTTGACCCAGCAGCATTTCTATTGGGCTTATATCCCAAAGAAATCATAAAGGAAGGAAAAGGCCCCACATGTGCAAGAATGTTTGTGGCAGCCCTTTTTGTAGTGGCTAGAAACTGGAAATTGAATAGATGCCCTTCAATTGGAGAATGGCTGAATAAATTATGGTATATGAACATTATGGAATATTATTGTTCTGTAAGAAATGACCAGCAAGATGATTTCAGAGAGGCCTGGAGAGACTTACATGAACTGATGCTGAGTGAAATGAGCAGAACCAGGAGATCATTATACATGGCAACAACAGTACTATATGACGATTCATTCTGATGGACATGGCTCTCTTCAACAATGAAATGTTTCAAACCACCTCCAATTGTTCACTGAAGAAAGCCATATACACCCAGAGAGAGGGATGCGAAATGTGGACCACAACATAACATTCTCATACTCCTTGATTGATGTTTGCTTACATTGTGTTTCCTTTATCTGATATATCGTTTGTGTAGATAAGATTTTTCTTGCACACCAATGATAAGTTTGGAAATATGTATACATATATTCGATTTGCCAATATTTTAACATAATTAACATGTAGTGGATATCCTGCCATCTAGGGGAGGGGTAGGGAGTTGGGGGGAAAAATTTGTAACGGAAAGCTATGTAAGGGTTATTGTTGAAGAATTACCCACACATATGTTATGCAAATAAAATAAAATTAAAAAAAAAACATAGAGGTCTTTTCTAATGAATAACATCTTCTCATTATGTGCCCCAAATATTTGAGCTCCAGCTTCTGTATTCGATCTTCCAGTGGAGTGTCTGAATTAATTTTTTTAAGTTTTTATTGATTTGACCTCCTTTGTGTCCATAGAGCTCTAAAAAGTTTTTCTCTAGCAACACAGTGTCAATTCTGCAGTGATCAATTATCCTTATAGTTTAATTTCTATTGCAATACATTGCTACTAGAAAAAAAACATAGTTTTAGGTATATGGATCATTGTTAACAAGGTGATATTTGTCAAACAAGCTTTTTAGTATACTATACAAATTTATCATAGCTTTCCTTTCAAGGATCAAGAGTCTTTTAATTTCTTGTATACAGATATTATGGTTACAGTGATCTTTGAGACTAATAATATAAAACTGCCAGTATTTCCATTTCTTCTCCCTCTATTTGCCTGGAAGTGATGGAACAGTTGCCAAGATCTTAGATTTTTTTTTAATGTTAAGTTTCAAGCTAGCCTTTACACTTTCCCCTTTCTTCCCTATAAGAGGCTTCTTAATTATTTTTCACTTACTGCCATCAGAGTGGTATCATCTGCATATCTGAGTTTACTACTATTTTTCCCAGCAGTCTTTAAATTTCAAGAAGTCATTAGATCCCTTCTGGACAGCAGTGGCCTTATTTGTAATAATACTTCCTCATTAAAAACATTTTAATGTTTAGAAGGATTACTGAAGTATGTAATATGAAATATTATTATTCTTATTTTACAGAAAGTAAACTGAGTCTCTGAGAGGTTAAGGCACTTGCCTATAAACTCAGACAATTAAATGTCTGAGTAGGAGTTTTGAACCTGGCCTTTTGACTTTTATTATAATCTTCTTTCTATGAGTCTGATCTCTTTCAGTTCTGAAATTCACTGATTTGAATGCATTTAATCATTTTTCAACTTTCAATATAATCATATTGTACATATCTCATATTCTTTCCTATACCACCAATTGCTTCAAGACAGAATACTTAATGGAGTAAGAAGTGCACAAATTCACTGTCAGAGAATCAGCATTCAAATTTCAGCTCCAACTTCTTAAGCCACGTTATCCTCATCTAATATGTATGAATTAAACTAGGTGATCTTTAAAGTTCTTTAAGTTTTCTAGCTTTGTTATTTTTTCCTCTTAATGTAACTTTAGTGCCTTAGCATAGAACTCTGTTCACAATAGATGCTGAATTGATATTTGTTGGATTGAATTGAAAAGCCTACAACCCAGCTCTGTCCAGGTCTCTGCCCTGCTCAATAAGATCCCATGGATTTCCTCTAGTGCTTAAAATTCTCCACTACCTGACTCCAACTTAACTGTCCAGGGTAACCACATATTATTCCCTATCATAATGCATTCAACTAGCTTTTTTTTTTCCCTGCTTCTCACACATTACTTTTCATTACCCACTTCCTTTCTTTTGCATACTCCTTTCCCATTGTACTTCCTCCTCTCAGCCTTTTAGAATTCCTAGCTTCTTTCAAAGCTAAGTTGGAATACCATCATGAAGCTGGACCTCTCAACTACTGGATTTCTCAATCTTCCCACCTCCATCTACCCATCCCTAAGTTACCTTGTATTTAATTTGTGTGTATCTTAAAAGTACACATGAGAAGGAAAAAAATTCTGGCTTCCTAATCAAGAAGATTTGGGTTCAATTCTTCCTTTGATATGTAATAGTTGTGTGACCCTGTCACTTGAACTCTCAGTACTTCAGTCAAAGCTCTCAGAGTAAGTTGGAGTGCTGGTGTTGATCTTCATTAGGAGAGGAGGTCCTATCTGTGACTTTATAAATTGATTAAACCACACTTATCATCAAAATATGTGTCCATTTGTTTTCTCCAAAAGAATATAAGCTCTTAATATGTAGTATTTATTATATGTTTACTTGAAATGGAAATATATTGTTCTGTATTGAATTCTCTCTTATGTTCTGCTATGTATATTGAAAGGATTTTCTTTCTTTTCTCATTTTTTACTCAAAGAAAATAAATAAAATGTTTACAAAAATAAAAAAAAGAATATAAACTCCTTGAGGTAGGATGTATTTTTGTTTTTGTCTTTATACTTCTAAAATCTTGGATAGATTATCTTGGTCATTTATGCCCAACCTGGAAGTCCCACTTTCCCTTTTCATCTCTGATTTACAATAGAGCAGAAATGGATAGCAGAATATTTTTCTAATACCTTCTGTAGAAGACTCTGGGGTCAGGATTTGACATGAGATAAGAACCTTAATCTCTATGTTATGCTGTATCTCTGGCCTTAAACAAATCATCTAGCATTTCAGGATCCCACTGTAAAGCACATGGCATTCGTTCAATTCTTTCTCTTCTGTACCTTCAACTCTGAATTTTGAATTCATCCCCCATGGAACTCCAGGGGTATAGGAGAAAAGTGTGCAGGAGAGACCCTCTCATTTATACCCCTCCACAGTTTCTAGACTTTTAATTCTTCCTATACACCATAAACCCTCTGAGAATCTATCTCAGAAAATTTATGGCAGCCTGTTCTCTGACCTGTGAACTAATGAGAATAAGAAATGAGAAAATAGGGAGGGAAAAGATTTTTTTTTATCCTTCCTTTAAAGGTTTAAAAAAATAGATAAAAACTAAACTTCTGAAAAAAGTAGATCCAGAATTCAATCTTGTTTTCTTCTAAGCTCTACTTTTTTTTTTTTTTTTCAGATTAATAGGATTAGGGGCAGCTAATAGGCACAGCTAATAGGCAACTAATTAGGCACAGCAGATAGAGCACTGACCCTGGAGTCAGGAAGATCTGAGTTCAAATATGACTTTAGATACTTAACACTAGCTGTGTGACCCTGGGCAATCCAATTGCCTCCTCCCCCCAAAAACAATTTAATAGGCTCAAATTGACCTGGGACAAGATTGTGTAACAGGCAAAGTTATATCCAAGACTTCTTTTCTTTCCCCTTTAATACCTTTCTTTTCCCTTTGAAGTTCCCTACCACTCACCAAGGGGTCCAGTGTCTTCATCCTATCTCCATCATCCTGCCTAAATATGAATGTCTATAGATAATTGCTAGCTGGAAAGTATCTGACAGTTTAATTCATATCATGATGTAAATAATTGATAATAATAATTTCATTTTAATAAAAGATAAACCTTTTACATAAAGAAATTAACTTTAGGCTCCAGGAGGCCGTCCAATAAGGTAAGTGTGAGGTAGCAAATATTTTGAACTACTCAGAAGTATACTGTTAAATGTTTAATAAGTGATTCTTTTAGTATATGCTGAGCAAACTTTCAAATTTAATCTTTATCATTAAAATTTTTTTTATCATTCTTTTAAGCCAACATAACAATAAATCAAGTCCTGATCTGTAGCATTTGCCAAGTTTCAAGGTGTAAATGTTTACCCTAAAAATTTATAGCTGGTAAGAGTTGGTTAATGAACTTCAAACCACAGACCATAAGTAAAAACAGACCTCATGATATGAGACAGATATGACCAATATTGTCCCTTCACATGAACAATATTTTCAGAATTTTAAGTCTGGTTCAAACTTGCCTCTTTCACTTACTGCTGGTATGGCACTGAGCAAATCTTTTAAGCTATATTGTGCCTCAATTTCTTCAACTGTAAAATGAGAGAATTGAAATAGTTGAATACTGAGATTTCTTTCACTTTGAAATTTATGATAGTAGAAAACTAAGCAAGCACTGAGGGTTGTGTTTAAAACTGATTATTTGATCTTATTCGTATAATACTTTACTGTTGTTTCAAAGCATTTATATGTATATACACACCCAACTGGGAAAAAAATTGCTATTCTTGACTCACATCAGTTGGGCTTAATCTAAGGGCAACTGAATCCTAAAAGAGAAGAATTGGACTTTTCTTGAACTCTGGTTGATTGTTCCCCATGTAGAGTTTCAGGCGAAAATATCTCATATCTAGTGTCTCCCCAAAAGTGGGGTAAATAGGAATATTTACTTCTAAAAGTATTACTAAATGTACAAAATAGATATCAGATAAAGGGCAGTTACTTATTTTATACCACTGGGGGGGAAAATCCTTGAAATGTTATTCAAAAGCAAACAAACACTTAAAATGTGAAACAATAACCTATCACCAATTACACTGTCTTTTAAGATAAGGTTAAATTTGAAAAACTGATTACCAGATACTTCACATACAGTTTAGTTCTATATTGCCAGAAGAGCTCAATTTCCAGATCTTTTGGCCACCAAATATTGGCTTTTTAGCCCTTTCAACAGCAGAATTCTGCTGACTATAGTCTTCTCTGGGAAGCCATTGTGGAAACAACTGTCTGCTGAGAAATTAGTTTCTGTCTCAGGAATTCTTTCTTTTCTTTTCTTTCTTTCTTTCTTTTTCTTTCTTTCTTTCTTTCTTTCTTTCTTTCTTTCTTTCTTTCTTT
>JAJPUD010003138.1:1547-19831 GCA_023553655.1 Myrmecobius fasciatus | reverse complement strand
TTTCTTTCTTTCTTTCTTTCTTTCTTTCTTTCTTTCTTTCTTTCTTTCTTTCTTTCTTTCTTTCTTTCTTTCTTTCTTTCTTTCTTTCTTTCTTTCTTTCTTTTTGTTGTTGTTGTTTCTGTTTTTTGGAGGCTATTGGGGTTAAGTGACTTGCCCAGTATCACACATCTAGTGTCTAAGACCACATTTGAACTCAGATCCTCTTGACTCCAGGGCTAATGATCTACCCATTGATAAAGCTGTCCTTGTGATTCGGGAACTTTCAAATGTAAAAGCTTCCAAAATTCACCATTTTTCTTAGGATTATTATTTAGTCACCTATACTTAGGGAAAGAAACCAGGAAACCATTAATTTAAGTCCTATCTCTGTCAGACAATGACAATCTGACCCAAAACAAGTCATTTAATTTCTTAATGCTGTGTTGGCAATTCTTTAGGAATATAAATTGGAGAGAAGCTGTCAGATTACCTTGGGGCTTGGAGATTCCTTACTCTGGGAACTTCCTAAACCACAGATGCAGATTCTATTCATTTTCCTAATAGGCTCTTTCCTCATCAGCACTCTTCACTTATATAGATTTAGAAAAGGAAAAAAAAAAGGAAAACAAAATACACACACACACACACACACACACACACACACACACAAAGGTATACAAAACCAGTTTAATAACAAAGAACATAGAGATCAGTCCTCTGACATTTGACATTGAGGGGCAGCTCCTAAACTGAAGGAGGTGCTATCAAGGTTGCTTAGATTGTGAAAAGTAGGCACTTTGGGTTTTTAGAGACACCTCTCTGTTCTCTGAGAAGCACTTTTATCTCTGACTTTCCCCTAAGAGATAGCAGTTTCTAGAATCAGTAAGTCTTGACCTCACACTGACTAACAAGATGGCTCTGCATGTAGTACATGGCTTGAATTTCAAGTGGAGATTGCTTCTCATAAGTTGTCACATCCCCTAGGGCTGTTTTTAGAAGGTGCTAGCAGATAAGCAGCTCAGCAGGCCAGCTCAATTTTGTGTAATATGGAAAAGACAAATGGGGGTGGGCAGCTAAGGAGGTCTGGCTTTGGTACCTTAGACTCATACTGTGTAATTGAAGAAAGAGTTAGTTTTGCAAAAATCAAAAGGAACAAAAAAGAGAAGAAAGAAATCTTTTTCATTATTTGATGCTAGAAATATCTTTAGAAGGCCATGGTGAGGAAAGAAAGGACTTCAGGTAGCATAGAAATAAGACCCTTGACCACTGTTTCAAGAGAAATGGTTTAGTTTTGTTGAGACCTTAATTTAGGCAAATCATTATGTAAGTCTGGGCCCTAGGTTGAAAAAAGTTGTTTATTCTGAATGCTGAATCACAGACTCTCAAAGTTGGAAGGGAAGGGACATCCAACATTATCCACTTTTACCCAAATAAAAATATCTCTTATACAACAGATCCTATTACCTTCCTTTTTTTCAGCAGAAACGCTTCCAATAGCCATGTTCATTTTCCTTTTTTTCTTTAAAAAACGTTGTTATTGATATTTTCTGTTTTTTACATAGTATCTTATGTTTCTTACTATAGTATCCCATGAATCCATCTCCACCCTCATTCCCTACCCCCCTAATATAACCAATAAAGAAAAAGAGAAATAAAAAGTCAGTACAGCATACCCTTTCCTAAAAAAGGATTTCCGTCACTCTCTTCATTAATTATTTTCTCTTCCTGTTTATCCTACACCCTCTTTCTCTGATTCATGACCCCTGTAGTCAGCTGATCTCTTTTCTTTATGTTCTTCAGCAAACAAAGCTTCCAAGGTATCTATTTTAGGATCTCTTTTCTAAATGTTTTGTGGAACAGCCTTTGTAGGACTTAGCCTTTTTCACTGTGCTTCACTTTCAGAGTAACACAATTATTGAAGATGTCAGAGCTCCATGATAGAGCTCCTCTCCTGACACATCCTGGATCATGTAGCCCACCACTGAATCTATATCCTCTATTTTTGAACTTTTTATTCTACATTTGCTTGAAAATCTTCTTTCTGTATGGATCTTCCAACGCTTCAAATGCTTATTTTCTATAGGGATTCCAATGCCTTCCCTCCCTGGCCATACAAACTTTTAAATCACCAAATTTTCCAGATTTCATTTCGTATAAGGTTCTCATCTCCCTTCATTGACCAGTTTTCCACTCATAAAAGCATTAATCAATGGAAACTCCTCCCACTTCTTTTTTTCCTTTCCCCTATTTAACTATTCCTGCCATCTTCCTCACCCACATTTCTTTAGGCACTTCTCTTTCTGAGGTCACAGAAATCACTTTCCCCTCATTGCTAGCCTTTGATATGACCCCAGTGCATCAATCATTCTTCTCTATCCTTCAGCTTTCTTGCTACCTTTAAGTATTTTTCTATGTTGTAATGTAGTCACACACACACACACAAATACACACATCCACACAGGTTTATCTGTAGGCAGAGTATTACCAGGTTTTGTCCATAATACTGGCTCCTTGAAAACATTTTGAAAGAAATTTGTTACTGGTCTCTTTATTGCCATTCTTTTGCTGTTACTGACTTTGTCTAATGCGTTTACTCACTCCTACCACATTTTTGTTGTTTGGAGTATTCAAAAGGCAAATAATCTCTTCAGTTCTGATTTTCTTTATAAGCATTTTTTTTGAACTTTTATCATTGAACTTCCTTCTGCCTTGAAAGGTTAAGCTCAGATGCACAGGAAAGATCTCTCTGTATCCTGAGCCTCTTTGCCCTTTAGAAAGCAACATTCCATTCTTTCCTTTTTCTAGTGTGTACTGAATGATCTTCCATTATTTGACTGTCCCTTTTTATTTAAAAATCTTTCTCCTCATGGCTTGCAAGACTTGTTTCTGAATTGAATTATTAAATTTGCCCTCTAGGTGTTTAGGAGTTTGCAGCCTAGGATTTTTTTTTTTTTCTGGAGTCATCATTGAATTATTTCCAATAAAACTCCATTTTTTTTTTAGATCTAGATATCCTGCACAGTTCTCTTCCATTTTTCTTCTTTATGCTGACATTTTTGTTTTACTGTATTCTGCAAATCCTATGATCCTTAGATTGTCTCTGTTCATCTTATCAAGTTTAATATGTTTTAGTTACATAGTAAGTATGCTTTCTTTTAACATTATTTTGTTGTTTCTCTTATAGGTTGCTCATTAGTCCTGTGTGTGTATACATATACATTTCCAAACTATTCTTTCTTCTGTTTCTTTGGTGAAATTTGTCAGATTTGATATTTTGTTCATTATTTTTGCTTTGCAGGACATAAATTATGCTTTCATAATATTCATTTTTCTTTAAAACTACTTATAAATGGAATGTTGTGTTTCCATATATTCCTCAAATTCCACAAGGTCCCTTGCCTCATTTATTACTCATTCGCCAGATTTGGAGGTCATATTTATATTGTTTCTGTTTTTCCTGTTAATTTGTGTATTTATGTCAAGGTCTTTGAGTTTTTTCCTTTTTGAAATCTTTATTTGTAGTCTTTCTGTGCCCCATTTTTCTTTATCACTCACCTTCTGACTCCCTCTGTCCCCTCTGGTTATGATTTCCTTAGGGTTAGATCCCAAAGTTTCTTATCCTCTTCTCACACTGAACAATGCATATTTCACCAGTGTGAGTCTTTGTGACTATCATGCTGCTCCTCTTGGCAAGCAGATAAATAATTTATTTGGTTTCTGTCTTCTTTTGGCCTTCTCATTATGATAATTACTTTTCATTGGTTAAGCTTTAGTGGGTGATTTTAAGACTATATACCAACATCTTTTCTGTTATCTTTTCTTCATTGTATGATAGCTTACTTAAATTAGATAAAATTGAAGAAACTATGATTGCATATATGAGTTGTTTATTTTTTCCTTGAAATTCTGTGTTAACTTTAAGTTTTGATCTACTGAGTCTGCATGTACATAAACATCTAATTCAGAAAGACTCCTATGTCACTGACTCATCATTTCATATTAGACTATGTGAATTACATTTTGTGCAATATTTGATTATGACCAAGTCCAACTTTTTTCTTGATTGAAATATTCATGATATACGTATTAGTAGTTTATAAAACTTTGTTTCCTTTCTTGTCATATTTCAAATATATTTTCTCCTGTCCTTCCATATACTTACTTTCATATTGATGGCACCAGGCATTTTTGTGTCTATCACATGCACAGAAACATGATAAAATATAGAGAGATAATCAAAGACAGAGACAAGAAGACAAAAGAGAAACAGGAAAACTTGATTTGGAAGATTTTGCTAAATTATTCATGGCATCTCACTAATTTTGTATCCTTTTCAACAGATGTTGATAAATAATTAATTATATGTATCATGGTCATTTGGTCTTTGCTCATCAAGATAATTGTGAATATCTCATAAAATTATGTTTCTTGCTGCCTGTGGATGCAAGATGAAGTCAGCTTATTTCTCCCAAAAATCTGTGAGACATTCTTCTGGCTAATATTTATAAATGTTCTAAAGTACTTGAATTCTTTGCATTTTTTGAAACTCTTCAAGCAATCAAGTTATATATGTATGTATGTGTATATGTATGTGTGTGTGTGTGTGTGTGTGTGTGTGTGTGTGTATAACTACTATATGCCATGGACTATGATAAGGCACTGATTATGCATGCACAAAGAAAAAAGAATCTCTATTTTCAAAGAGCTTATATTCCTTGCTCTCATTATAGAAGTAAAAAAAAGAATGACATAGGATTGAAGATGATGTTGGTTTGTTTGCTTTAAATTTCTTTCATAGATCATAATTTGTTTTTTAAAAGGCATAGTGAATAGAGTGCTAGTTTTATAGATAAGAAGAAAGACCTGAGTTCAAATCATACCTCAAACATTTATTTACTAGTTATGTGATCCTGGACAAGATACTTAACTTCATTTACTTAATTGTTAAAATAAACAGGTTGACTTAATCATTCTCTAAGATTGAATGATAAGTAGAGAATTTATTAAGTGCCTATTAATGTGTCAAGAATTATGCTAAAGTACATTCAGATTCTAAACCCCATGTTCTTATTAGCTAGTTCAGGAAATTGGCATTGTCTCTAAATTCCTATTGCATTTTACAAGATCTCGGTTATAGTGTCATGCAGATTTTGAATGAAGAAAATTGTGTTTGTCGCATCATTTGCTGCTTCCCATTTAATCAATTTTCTATTTGAATCTGTGATTAAGAAATTGTTGACATTTTGTGAATTCATTCTACATAAAATCAATTGGATGCTAGAGTAGGTGAACCTCACTAAATAAAACCAGCATGCCTGGTGTTTTTCCCTTGGTTGAGGATAACACATTAAATTTGATTTCTTTTTTATTAGTCTAGGATGGTTCCTTTTAAGTAATTCTGGTCTGGGAGCATCTGCCTATCCCATGTGCTACCAGTTGGCATGGGGTATCATGTCCTGGAGTGGGCTGAAAAGTACATGCTGACTTGTCTTATAAATATGAATTTTTCAACTCAAGTCTTATGATTTCCTGATCTAATTTTGCACTGTTGTATGGGTTTATTTATTGCTGTGTGAGTTTCAGCATGATGATGTCAGGCATTACTACAAATAATTTGGAAATCAGGATAAGGGTCCCTTTTTTCAGCTCACTAAATTTAATTATGTTTTGAAAGCAAGTAATTAAAAGACATAAAGATACAAAAGAAATCCAAAGTCCATGTGAAAATTGTTAGAGTATGAGAACAATGGGTGGCAATAGAATTATGGTCCAGATCAAAATACCCTCTCTGATCTAATCACTTCTCACATGGCTACCAGCTTCCAAATGGGCTGGAAATAATTAGTGAGAAGAAACTGAGCACTCCAGGCCATGGCCAAGGGGGACCTCAAGACTGGCATTATTCCCTTACTGAATTTATTTGTTTTTCATTAGCATTTTATAGATTTGGTCTATGTTTACAGAAGCTGGGAAAAGAAAGACATAAGAACAAAGAAAATTAATAACCATTGTGTGCTCTGTTTTTTAACAAACTCATTCAAGTTTTCAGGCCATTATGACACTTTCTCACTTCAGAAAATGGGGTAATCAAATGTAAAGTGAACAAATTATGAGAAGTTTTGAAGTGGTGATGATGTTGATGGTGGTATATATGTGTATGTTTTTGTTTGTGCTTGTGTATGTATCTCAATAAATAGACAGACATAGATAGATAAAAAGATAGATAGATAGAGGTGTGTGAAAGAAGGAGGTGAATACACAGAAGAACCCTGGATTTAAATCACAAGGTGTAAATTCTTTTATTGCTATTGCTGGGATTTCAAACACAATATTGAATAATATAAGAGAAAATCGTATACAGTAATAGGATATTTTGAGCAACTAAGTCATTCTGAATATTCTAAATACCCAAATTATTAACAAAGGATAAGTGAAGGAAGATGCTATATGCATCTAAAGAAAGAACTGATGAGTAGCATGTATGAAATGGTTTTATATATACACACACACATATATATATATACATGCAAATACGTATATAGACATATGCATGCCATGACTTGCAAATGAATTGAATGTTTTTAAGTGTTTTTACTTATGCATAGGTAATTTTTCAACATTGACCCTTGCAAAGCTTTCTGCTACAAATTTTTCCCTCCAATCCCCCACTCCCTCCCATAGATAGCAGGAAGTCTAATACATGTTTATTATGTTAAAATATTTGACAGATCGAATATGTGTATACATATTTATGCAGTTATCTTGCTGTACAGGAAAGGAAAAAAAAACCTGAGAAGAAAAACATAATGCAAACAAGCATCAATAGAGAGTGTGAAAATGCTATGTTGTGGTCCAGACTCAGATCCCACAGGCATCTCCCTGGATGTATATGGCTTTGTTCATCTCTGAGCAGCTGGAACTGGTTTGAAACATTTCAGTGTTGGAGAGAACCTTGTCCATCAGAATAGATCATCATATAGTCTTATTGTTGCTGTGTACAATGATCTCCTGGTTCTGCTCATTTCACTTAGCATCAGTTCATGCAAGTCTCTCCAAGCCTCTCTGAAATTATCCTGTTGGTCGTTTCTTACAGAATAATAATATTCCATGATATTCATATACCATAATTTATTCAGCCATTCTCCAATTGATGGTCATCCATTTAGTTTCCAGTTCCTTGCCACTACAAAAAGGGTTGCCACAAACATTTTTGCTCATGTAGGTCCCTTTCCTTCCTTTAAGATCTCTTTGGGATATAAGCCCAATAGAAACACTGCTGGGTGAAAGGGTATGCACAGTTTTTTTTTTCATTTTTTTTATTTTATTTGCATAACATATGTGTGGGTAATTCTTCAACAATAACCCTTACATAGCTTTCCGTTACAAATTTTTCCCCCCAACTCCCCACCCCTCCCCTAGATGGCAAGATATCCACTACATGTTAATTATGTTAAAATATTGGCAAATCGAATATATGTATACATATTTCCAAACTTATCATTGGTGTGCAAGAAAAATCTTATCTACACAAACGATATATCAGATAAAGGAAACACAATGTAAGCAAAAATCAATCAAGGAGTATGAGAATGTTATGTTGTGGTCCACATTTCACATCCCTCTCTCTGGGTGTATATGGCTTTCTTCAGTGAACAATTGGAGGTGGTTTGAAACATTTCATTGTTGAAGAGAGCCATGTCCATCAGAATTAATCGTCATATAGTACTGTTGTTGCCATGTATATTGATTTCCTGGTTCTGCTCATTTCACTCAGCATCAGTTCATGTAAGTCTCTCCAGGCCTCTCTGAAATCATCTTGCTGGTCATTTTCTTACAGAACAATAATATTCCATAATATTCATATACCATAATTTATTCAGCCATTCTCCAATTGAAGGGCATCTATTCAATTTCCAGTTTCTAGCCACTACAAAAAGGGCTGCCACAAACATTCTTGCACATGTGGGGCCTTTTCCTTCCTTTATGATTTCTTTGGGATATAAGCCCAATAGAAATGCTGCTGGGTCAAAGGGTATGCACAGTTTGATAACTTTTTGAGCATAGCTCCAAATTGTTCTCCAGAATGGCTGTATCCGTTCACAGCTCCACCAACAATGTATCAGTGTCCCAGCCCTCCCACAACCCCTCCAACATTCATCATTAACTTTTCCTGTCATTTTAGCCAATCTGACAGGTGTGAAGTGGTACCTCAGGGTTGTCTTGATTTGCATTTCTCTGATCAACAGTGATTTGGAGCACCTTTTCATATGACTATAAATAGTTTTAATTTCATCCTCTGAAAATTGTCTGTTCATATCCTTTGACCATTTATTGATTGGAGAATGGCTTGAATTTTTATAAATATGAGACAATTCTCTATATATTTTAGAGATGAGACCTTTATCAGAACCCTTAAATGTAAAGATGATTTCCCAATTTATTACTTCCCTCCTAATCTTGTCTGCATTGATTTTGTTTGTACAAAAACTTTTTAACTTAATATAGTCAAAGTTATCTATCTGGTTTTCAATTGAGAGTTCCAGTTCTTCTTTGGACATAAATTTATTCCATCTCCATAGGTCTGAGAGGTAAACTGTATTACATTCCTCTGATTTACTTATAGTATCACTCTTTATATCCAGATCATGAACCCATTTAGATCTTATCTTGGTATGTGGTGTTAGATGTGGGTCAAGCCCTAATTTCTTCCACACTAGTTTCCAATTTTCCCAGCAGTTTTTGCCGAATAGTGAGTACTTATCCCAAAAGCTGGGGTCTTTGGGTTTATCAAAAAGGGTATGCACAGTTTGATAACTTGTTGAGCGTAGTTCCAAATTGCTCTCCAGAATCGTTGGATCCGTTCACAGTTCCACCAACAATGCATCAGTGTCCCAGTTTTCCCACATTCCCTCTAACATTCGTCATTATTTTTTCCTGTCATCTTAGCCAATCTGACAGGTGTGTAGTGGTATCTCAGAATTGTTTTAATTTGCATTTCTCTGATCAATAGAGATTTGAAGCACCTTTTCATATGACTATAAATAGTTTTAATTTCATCATCTGAAAATTGTCTGTTCATATCCTTTGACCATTTATCAATTGGAGAGTGGTTTGAATTCTTATAAATATGAGACAATTCTCTATATATTTTAGAAATGAGGCATTTATCAGAACCCTTTAATGTAAAGATGATTTCCCAATTTATTGCTTCCCTCCTAATCTTGTCTGCATTGTTTGTTTGTACAAAAGCTTTTTAACTTAATATAATCAAAATTATCTATCTGGTGTTCAATTAAGAGTTCCAGTTCTTCTTTGGACACAAATTCCTTCCTTTTCCATAGGTCCGAGAGGTAAACTATCCTATGTTCCTCTAATTTGCTTATAATATCACTCTTTATATTTAAATCATGAACCCATTTAGATCTTATCTTGGTATGTGGTGTTAGCTGTGGGTCAAGCCCTAATTTCTTCCGTACTAGTTTCCAATTTTCCTAACAGTTTTTGTCAAATAGTGTGTTCTTATCCCAAAAGCTGGGGTCTTTGGGTTTATCAAACACTAGACTATAATTATTGCCTAGTTTGTGATCCAATCCTATTCCACTGATTGACTGTTTCTTAGCCAATACCAAATGGTTTTGATGACCGCTGCTTTATAATGTAGTTTTAGATCTGGCACAGCAAGGCCACCCTCATCAACCTTTTTTTTTTCATTAATTCCTTTGAAATTCTTGACCTTTTGTTCTTCCAAATGAACTTTGCTACTATTTTTTCTATATCTGTAAAACAATTTCTTGGGAGTTTGATTGGTATGACAGGCACTAAATAAGTAAATTAGTTTGGGTAGTACTGTCATTTTTATTATATTTGCTTGGCTTATTCATGAACACTTGATGTTTTTCCAACTGATAAGGTCTGATTTTATTTGTGTGGAAAAGGAAAAAAATGAGAGAAAAAAAAACAAGTAAACAATAACAAAAAGGTGAAAATACTATATTGTGATCCACATCCAGTCCCTAAAGTCCTCTTTCTGGATACAGACGGCTCTCTCCATCACAAGTCTATTGGAATTGAACTGAATCACCTCCTTGTTGAAAAGAGCCAGTTCCATCAATTGATTACCACATAATCTTGTTGTTGCTGTGTACAGTGTTCTTTTGGTTCTACTCCACTTAGCATCAGTTCATGTAAATCTCCCTAGGCTTTTCTGAAATCATCTTGCTGATCATTTCTTATAGAGCTATAATATTCCACAATATTTATATATTATAACTCATTCAAACATTCCCAATTGATGAGCATCCACTCAGTTTCCAGGTCCTTGCCACTAAAAAAAAAAAGACTACTAGAAACATTTTTGCACATATGAATCCTTTCCCCCTTTTTATGATCTCTACTGGATATAAAGCCAGTAGAGACTGGACCAAAGGGTATGAATAGTTTGATAGCTCTTTGGGCATAACTCCAAATTACTTTCTAGAATTGTTGGATCAGCTCTACCCACAGTATATTAGTGTCCTAGATTTCCCACATACTCTCCAACATTTATCATCAGCTTTTCCTGTAATCTTCGCCAATCTCAGAGGTCTGTAGTAGAACCTCAAAGTTGCCTTAATTTGTATTTCTCCGATCAATGATTACTTAGAACATTTTTCATAGAAATGGTTTTAATTTTTTGAAAATTGTCTGTTCATATCTTTAACCATTTATCATTTGGAAAATGGTTTGTATTCTTATAAATTTGAATAAGTTCTCTATATATTTTAGAAATAAGGCCTTTCTCAGAGCTCTTGGATCTAATTTTTCCCCCATTTTTTGCTTCCCTTCTAAACTTGTCTGTATTGATTTTGTTTGTAGAAAAACTTTTTACTCCAATATAATCAAAGTATGCATTTTGCATTTTGTAAGGTTCTTCAGTTCTTCTTTGACAATAAATTCCTTCCTTCTCCACAAATCTGACAGGTAGACTGTCCCTTGTTCTAATTTGCTTTTAGTATCACCCTTTATGTAGAAAACATGAACCCATTTTGACCTTATCTTTGTACAGGGTGTTAGGCATGGGTCAATGCATAGTTTCTGCCATACTAATTTACAATTTTCCCAGCAATTGTCATCAAAGAGTGAATTCTCATCCCAGAGGTTGGAGGCTTTGGGTTTATCAAACACTAGACTACCATAGTCATTGATTATTGTGTCTTGCAAACCTAACCTGTTCCACTGATCAATTGCTCTGTTTCTTAGCCAGTACCAAATGGTTTTCAAGACTGCTGCTTTCTAATATAGTTTTAGATCTGGTACAGCTAGATAAGACACAATTCTTAATAAGGAAATCTAGCTTGCAAACCTCTATGCATCTTCTGAGGTCATCAAAATTTATTTTACTTTGGGCAAAGTACTTCAGATGTGTGATTCCCTCTATGGGCAAAGAAAGAGGAAAGAGGAAAGGAAAAGAAATAAAAGAAAAGAAAAAGGAAGGGAATAAGGAAGGAGAAGGGAAAGAGAATCTGTATTTTCAACCTGGAAGTGGTCAGTTGGATTCCCAGTAGGGCTGCTTATCTTGCTTACAGGTATGTTGTTTGTCCTTCAGAAGTTGACCATGACATCAGGGAGATGATACCATGACTTGCAAGTGAATTGGATTTAAGTAAGGAAGAACTATGAAAAGCAATTGGCCTTACTTTCTCCTCCAGAGCTATCTGAGTCCAGTGTAGATCAGGATAACTAGAGATGGCTCCCTGGGGAAGGTGGGTAAGAGGAGGAAAAATAGAAAAAAAAAGAAAGAAAACTTCATGATAATTTTATTACATAATACAAAAAAATCAAGTAGTCCATAATCATGTATAATCTCTTTTTTCTATTCTATGTTGTAGAAATGCTAGCTTTATTTCTTAAGTTCAGAATAATACAAATTAAATTTATTTATTTATTTTATTATTATTATTTTTTGCTGAGGCAATTGGGATTAAGTGACTTGCCCAGGATCACACAGCTAGGAAGTGTTAATTGTCTGAGACCAGATTTGAACTCAAGTCCTCCTGACTTCAGGGCTGGTGCGCTATCTACTGCACCACCTAGCTGCCCCATAAATTAAATTTTAAAAAATATTTTCCTTCACATTTCCCTATAGGATGAGACAAATTTCTATACCAAACTATGTATGTTATTCCCTTTTTGAGTCAAAGCTGATGAAATTAAAGTTCAGACAATGCTCACCTCCCTGCCTTCTTTCCCTTTACTGTAATCAGTGTTTTGTGCTTCTTCACTTCAGCCTAACCCACTTTCAAATTAGCCTAGGACACTTGTCTTTCTTGCACCATTTTTTTCCTCCTTTCTAAGTCAATCTTTTATATCAGTATTGTCAAACTCAAATAGAAGGTAAGGACCACTAAAAAGTAATTCAGCATTCCTCTTCCTCACATGCTTTTAGAAAACCATTATTATCTATGTTTTATTGCATTTTTATTTATTTTGTTAAATACTTTATATATTTTTTTATATTTTAATATTTTATTTTAATTTATATTTTAATACAGTTACCAACTCACTTGGTAATATTGTTGGCTACAATGTAGCCTATAGGCTCTGTGTTTGACACTACTACTTTACATTTGGGGCCAGATTTGACTCAGAGAAATTTGATGGTTTGGGATCACTCAGACAACAGAATCTTTAACGAAATTTATTGAGTAATAACCTGGGAAGAATATTCTTCAAAGATATAGCATTGGCTTGGTTGGACACAATTCCCTTTAGCTCTCTATATACTTACCCAGTCAGAAGGATTTCCTGACTTACAGTCAATGAGAAGTCTGTCAAATCTCATGAGACCAAGCTGCAATATACAGAGATTTAGAAGATGACAGTCTCTGCCATACAACCTTATTTTTCTCTTAAAAGACAGTGAAATTATCCATGATATAAGACTAAGAGTCATAGAGTATCATGTCCTAAAAAATTAAACTTGAGAGTCACCAAAAGGTGAATGTTGAGAATGAGTAGGCTGCAATAGATTAAAGATAAGGAGAATATATTTTTACTTGAAAAAAAGTAGCAAGAATAAAGAATAATCAATAGAAGTTCTGAATACTTCAGAGACATTTATGAAATGTCAAAAGATTTAGATGATGACTGCTAACATTTGAGTGGATCTTCTGTGACAGATTGATGAAAAGATATGTATGGCAGTCACCCAAGATGGGCAGGCATGGACAGGTTGTGATCTATATCATTGAAAAGCATTGAAACATCAAAGTATCTTTTATAGACAGGATAAACTATAGATTTTTGCTCACAGACATATATTACTATCTTACAAATGAATGTAGGTTCTATTATAGTTGATAAGCTATAAATTTATTTAGAAGTGTTACTAACTTCATAGCAGATTTTTTCCCTGTGTGGTTTTTCAATCAATAGATACTAATGGTACAACTACTTTTTTTTTTATTAAAGCTTTTTATTTATAATACATATGCATGGGTAATTTTTCAACATTGATCCTTGCAAAACTTTCCATTCCAAAATTTTCCCTCCTTTCCCTTATTCCCTCCCCTAAATGGCAGGTAGTACAATACATGTTAATATGTTAAAAATATATGATAAATCCAATATATGTATACAAATTTATACAGTTATCTGGCTGCACAAGAAAAATCAGATCTAGTAAGAAACTGAGAAGGAAAGCAAAATGCAAGCAAACATCAACAGAAAGCATGAAAATGCTATGTTGTGGAATGGTAGAACTACTATCCTGCAAATAACTGAGAAAGAGTATTTTGTTTTATTTGGGTTTCTTTCTTTCTTTTTTTTTTTTTTTTTACATTTTGAAGTGTATCTTAATACTTGAAGAAGTGGGAACCAGTATTTTGAAGACGAATACTCCTCTGGCTGCTACCAACCTGACTCCAAACTCTCCTTTTTAGCCTTATTTTATGTTTGTCTACTTTATACATTCTATGTTCTAGTAGTACTAGGTTGCTATTACCAAACATTTTCCCATTCCTATCTTGCTCTGTGGATTAATGGCGGGAAAAGTTCTTCTTTTATTCTTAAAATGTTCTACCTCCTGTTATCCACCAGTTGTAACTTTTCTCACTTCACTTTCCAGCTAAGGTACCACCTTCTTCAAGCTTTCCTTATTCTCACACCTGGAAGTGATTTCTCACAGTAATCCAATTTAATCCAACAGCATTGATTAAGTATCTACTATATTCAAATCACCCTGCTTGGTGCTGAGGATGCAAAACCAAAAAATAAAGTGATCCTTGCTCTTAAGAAACTGAAATTCTATTAGGAATATAATATATGAACGATTATATATATATATATATATATACACATACATATATATACACACACGAAGGGTAACATACATACATACATACATATACATATATAAAATAATTTATATATAAATGATGCTATAAATGAAGAATTATATATAATATATATGAAAGAAATGACACATGATTTTGTCATATATTTGTAAATGATACTATATGTACATATGAAGAATGCTCTATATGTATATATATGTAGAGAATATTGCATGTAATGTAAATGATATGATATCTGGATATTACATATATATATGAAAGACTATGTATGCCATATATGAAATATATATGTATAGATATATGCTATATATGTATATATAAACACATGTATGTATTAGTGGCATTGAATGGCATGCTAGGAATAAACATTAAAAAAGGTGTCAGGGATTTTCATTGGATTCTTTTACTCTGACCTTCAATCTGATCTACACAAAGATGTCAAATTAATTCCTTAATGAATCCCATCTTTCATCATGTCACTCTCCTGTTCACAAGTTTCCATCAACTCTTTATTATATACCTGATAAAGTTCAGATTTCTGTCATTTAGTGTGATATTCAATCTTCTTCACAATCTAGCTCCAACTAGCCTTTCCAACCACATGCTTCTTTAATGACCCTCCCTATAAAATTACATACTCAACATTCTAAGGAACATGGTAATGACCTCTCTGACCTAGCTGAGCTAACATTGAAGACGACTAGAGAAACTGTCTTGCCATCAGTAAATTCTTCCCAAATCTCTTTTTCTTTCACAATCTCATTATATGGGAACAATCTAGATAAAGGTTTGAAAATCATTAGGAGGCCCTTAAATATGTGGGTAGGATTTTCTCTTAGATACTTTTCCAAAGTTGACTGAAAAAAGTAGTTTTTATATGAGGAACAGTAAGATACAGAAATCATCTTATCTAAAATTGCCTCATTTTAGAGATGAAGAAACTGTGGCTCAAAGATTTTTTTAAGGATTTGCCTAAGATCATATAGGATGTAAGTAAAAGATCTGGGATTATAACTCAGATTTTCTGCTATGGGGACAGAACACTTTCTGCTATATTACTGTTCACTAAATCTAATTATTCTTTAAGTAACTCAGTTAATCCAGTTTGAGTTGTAAATTAATTCTGTGAGTAATCAAAAAACTATCCTACATGGGAAATTAATTTGTTCTCAGCATCATGGTAAAATAACATCTGGATTTGGAGACTAAGGGTCTAAGTTTGAAATCCAGCTCTGTCATTTGCTGCCTTTGTGATGCTGAACAACTCATTTAGCTTTCAAGTGACTCCATTTCCTTAAGTGTAAAAAAATTTTTTTTTGGACTAGATGACTTCTAAAGTTCCCTTCCATGACTATATTATAATCCAATGATCCTTCTCCTTCAATACAAGTGATCAATGTCCTAAAGTATCATTCATATATGAGAAACACAATCATACTTGTGTTTGACAATTTTAATTTTTGTGAATAAATTATCCTCAGGGACTGAGTAAGATGGAAGTATGGAAATATATGTTCTGACTCACTCTGAAAAACCACATTACTAATCTTTTTTTTTAATTAAAGCTTTTATTTGTATAACATATGTATGGGTAGTTCCCCAGCATCGATTTTTACAAAGCTCTCCATTACAACTTTTACCCCCAGTCCCCTCTCCTCCCCTAGATGGCAGGAAGTCCACTACATATTAATAATGTTGAAATATTTGACAGTTGTGCAAGAAAAATTCTATCTACAAGAAAAAAAAAAGAAAATCAGAGAAAGGCAACACAGTGCAAGCAAACATCAATAGAGATCATGAAAATGTTATGCTGTGGTCCATATTTCATATCCCTCTCTCTGGGTGAATATGGTTTTCTTTTTTTTTTATTAAAGCTTTTTATTTGTATAACATATATATGGGTAGTTCCCCAACATTGATCTTTACAAAGCTTTCCATTACAAATTTTACCCCCCAGTCCTCTCCCCTCCCCTAGATGGCAGGAAGTCCACTACATGTTAATAATGTTGAAATGCTTGACAAGTTATGCAAGAAAAATCCTATCTACAAGAAAAAAAAACAGAGACAGGCAACACAATGCAAGCAAATGTCAATAGAGATCATGAAAATGTTATGTTGTGGTCCATATTTCATTTCCCTCTCTCTGGGTGTATATAGTTTTCTTCAGTGAACAATTGGAACTGGTTTGAGACAATTCTTTGTTGCAGAGAGCCATGTCCATCAGAATTGATCATCATGTAATACTGTTGTTGCTGTGTATGATGATCTCCTGGTTCTGCTCGTTTCACTCAGCATCAGTTCATGCAAGTCCCTCCAGGCCTCTCTGAAATCGTCCTGCTGGTCGTTTCTTACAGAGCAATTAATATTCATAGCATTCATATGCCATAATTTATTCAGCCACTCTCCAATTGATGGACATCCATTCAGTTTCCAGTTTCTAGCCACTACAAAAAGGGCTGCCACGAACATTCTTGCACATGTGGGGCCCTTTCCCTCCTTTAAGATCTCTTTGGGATATAGGCCCAGTAGAAACACTGTTGGGTGAAAGGGTATACACAGTTTGATAACTTTTTGAGCGTAGCTCCAAATTGCTCTCCAGAATGGTTGGATCCATTCACAGTTCCACCAACAATGTATTAGTGTCCCAGTTTTCCCACATCCCCTCCAACATTCATCGTTATCTTTTCCTGTCATTTTAGCCAATCTTACAGGTGTGTAGTGGTACCTCAGAGTTGTCTTAATTTGCATTTCTCTGATCAATAGTGATTTGGAGCAACTTTTCATATGACTAGAGATGGTTTTAATTTCATCATCTGAAAATTGTCTGTTCATATCCCTTGACCACTTATCTATTGAAGAGTGGCTTGAATTCTTACATATATGAGACAATTGTCTATATATTTTAGAAATGAGGCCTTTATCAGAACCATTAAATGTAAAGATGATTTCCCAATTTGATGCTTCCCTCCTAATCTTGTCTGCATTAGTTTTATTTGTACAGAAACTTTTTAACTTAATATAATCAAAATTATCCATGTGGTGTTCAATTAGGAGTTCCAGATCTTCTTTGGACATAAATTTATTCCATCTCCACAGGTCTGAGAGGTAAACTATACTACGTTCCTCTAACTTGCTTACAAAATCACTTATATCTTTATATCTAGATCTTGAACCCATTTAGATCTTATCTTGGTATGTGATGTTAGGTGTGGGTCAAGCCCTAATTTCTTCCACACTAGTTTCCAATTTTCCCAGCAGTTTTTGCCGAATAGTGAGTACTTATCCCAAAAGCTGGGGTCTTTGGGTTTATCAAACACTAAATTGTTAAGGTTATTGCCTAGATTGTCCTGATAACCTATCCTGTGCCACTGATCGATTGCTCTATTTCTTAGCCAGTACCAAATGATTTTAATGACTGCTGCTTTATAATATAGTTTTAGATCTGGTACAGCAAGGCCACCTTCATCTGCCTTTTTTTTTTTCATTAATCCCCTTGAAATCCTTGACCTTTTGTTCTTCCAAATGAACTTTGCTACTATTTTTTCTACATTTGTAAAATAATTTCTTGGGAGTTTGATTGGTATGGCACTAAATAAGTAGATTAGTTTGGGTAGTATTGTCATTTTTATTATGTTGGCTCTGCCTACCCAGGAGCACTTAATGTTTTTCCAATTGATTAGGTCTGATTTTATTTGTGTGGAAAGTGTTTTGTAGTTTAGTTCATATAGTTTCTGACTTTTCCTTGGCAGATAGATTCCCAAATATTTTATCCTATCATCTGTTATTTGGAATGGAATTTCTTTTTGTATCTCTTGCTGCTCAACTTTGTTGGTAATATATAAAAATGCTGATGATTTATGTGTATTAATTTTGAATCTTGCAACTTTGCTAAAGTTGTGAATTGTTTCTCGTAGTTTTTTAGTTGAGTCTCTAGGGTTCTCTAAGTATACCATCATGTCATCTGCAAAGAGT